>JAGXJF010003978.1:5000-171376 GCA_019208055.1 Stipa capillata
TTTTTTCAGGTATCACGGGAGTCCATCAAGGTATCTCCACCAGCGACTTAAGCATACGCAGCTTGCTCACCAGTCGGCATCCGTGTCGAGACATCGAAGCACTCGGGGGCTACTGACGAGGGGAACCCATCCGAGTAGGCCCAGCACAGCGAGTCGAACCAACAGACTCGGGGAGTTCCACGGAGGCCCACTCGGATGAAGGCCCAATCGAGGCCCACACAGAAGCAACGTCCAAGTGTCATCAAGGAAGGCGTTACAACCTCATCAAGACAGGCGTTTCGCTGACATAAAGGCTGGCGTTACTCGGAGAGTTATACGGAATAAAGATGCCAATTAAAGTACGCAGTTACTGTAGCTCAGCCGACTGCCCGAGTCGGCATATGTAAAGCCTATATAAGGCAAAAGTCTCATACAAGGGACGGGACTCTAGGCCTTATCTTTAACCTCTAGATAAGAATCCACCATTTTTCTGTAACCTTTCTCGCACAAGACCAGTAATACAATCAGCAGGAGTAGGGTATTATCTCCGCCATTGGAGAGCCTGAACCTGGGTAAAAATCTCTTGTGTGAACCCGCTTAGATCTTCCACGTGCGCTCCCCTAAATCCTATTAGAAATGTATATTGCCGCAAAATCCCCGCGACAATCAATGATGCCATCATTCTGAAACATTTTAAACGAGTTGTCTTAAGATTTAGATGTGCCACAGAACTCATCATTATACTTTCTCAAGTAGCAAAAATAGGAGAGCTAAGATGTGACGGGACATAACAGAAGCTGAATCGTTAGCATGACAATCCATATATCCATGCAATCCTACATATATAATATCTATCAGATGGTGCGGTGGACAAAACAAGTGGAGCTCAATCATTGTAATAACTGAAGCAGATGTTTCATTTCTATGAATCTCCGTTGCTGCCCAGTCTTGGAATATCTAGTAATTATATACAAACACTTGTAATCAAAGTTCAAATTAATTACTCTTTCAGTAGCTTTTAAATCAGTCAAATGCTTACAGAACGTGTTTGGATGCCATAGATCACATTACATGGGCTATTATGGTTATTATGTTGCTTGATCTCTCACAAGTGAAACGGTATGGATATATCAACACCTCCAAATACTATTCTCTAGCAATTAGCATAATCACCTAGAAAAACATTGATTTTTTTTCAACATTATTAGCATTGTGGATCTAACACGGAATTGTTAAACTAACGACTCATAGTCATAAATGAAAATTGGATGATTTGCCCCGTTTTTTCCCGTGCCCTTAATTCATAATCCATAGACACCTTCGGGTCAAAATTTTCAGAAGACGCTCCGGCCAATGCACAGGCCCCAATCTTCAGAAGTGCCCTCTTCCATCTTGGATTTGAGAAAGATGTAAATCTGGAGCCAACGATGCTACTAGGAAGGCCAGCACTAAAGGGGTGAACCTGCAATACTAATCAATTTCGCATTTCCCCACTAGTGCTCAAAATAAAATAATCAAGAGTGACTTGTGTTTCTTCTTCCTCTTGTTGTTATGTTGCTGCTTGTGCCAGGACTTGTCATCGTTAGTGGAGGCGGGCATGGAGTTGGGGAACAGATGTAGTTGGGGGAACAGATGTAGGTTGCATTGCCCATTATGAACTCCAGCTTCTTGAACCAGGGCCAATGGCCGGAGGTTCCGCTGCTGCCGCCGGCAATGCGCTGGCACTCCACCTTGTACCGTTTCTTGAGGTTGTCGACCTTGTTCTTGCACTGCTCCACGCTCTTTCCCCAGCCGCCGCCGGCTCGTGCTGCTTAGTCACGGCGTCGGCCACGTCTTCCCAGTCACGGCACCTCAGGTTCACCAGCTTCAGCTGCTCAAACCGCTCCCTGTACGCGTCCAGGAGACTGCGAATGGCCTCGTCGCTCCACTTCTCCGGGTCCCTCCTCTATTCCACATCCGCGGCGGAGGAAGCGCTGCCGCCACCGCCCCTCCCCGTCTTGCTTCTCTGACCGCCGCCGTTGCTAAAGCAGGAGCAGTACTCACCGCCATCGCCTCCGCGCGGCCCCTGCGCTTGGCCGCCTGGTGGTGCCTCTTGCGGTCTGGGGCCTGGGTCTCGCCCCAGGCGGCGGGCGGAAAGTGGCTGGCAGCGTCGTCGTCGGCGAAGCAGGGGGAGGACAGGGGCCGCTTCTGCGGGAGGTAGAACCCCGGCGGGGAGGGGCCTGGTTGGGTTTCGGGAGGCGGGGGGGGCGTCGAGGAGGCCGAAGTCGTCGTCGCAGGCGGCCATGGATGGCGGCCGCGTAAGGGTCACTCCGCAGATCGACGGCTGGCCGCGGGTCTCCGACGCCGTTACGGTCTGCCGCACCCGCATCGCCTTGGTGGCAAAGCTCACAGTCACTGGAAACCGGCGCCGTTGGCCTGCGCCAACGGAACCGTCGTAGCCCCGTCACAGGCCCACGCTGCGCTGCGATTAGAAAACATACAAATTAGAAAAAATACATGACTGAAATGTGAGGTATTATAGATTCCTAGAGGATTCCATTTCAAAACACATGAATTCTTAAGTAATGTATTTAGAAGGTTTATATGAAATAAACAAAGAAATTTTAAAATAACAAAGAGACAGAGTAGAGAGATAGAGAGATAATGCACTCGACTTCTCAAAGAAAAAAATAGAATGAGTTTGAACTCTTGTTGGTTTTCTCGCGGAACTGGGGCATAGAAATGTATTCTACGGGAATTTAACAACCATAATTCTATGATCTAAAAAAATTTGAATTTTTTTATGAATGTTAGAATCCTCTAAAATTTCAATCAAAACCCTATGATCTACAAAGGCTCTAACTTTTGATCACACAAAAGGAGGAAGGTTTCGAAGAATGTTATGTAGTCCCTCAAGTCATATTATAGGCTTTGAACGATATTTCTACTCGCTGACAATAATGTGTCATTGCTAGCTTTTGATAATTTCCACTGTTCTAGTACCCTCTTTAATAAAATCAAGGAAATTTAGGTTTGTCATGCCGAAAGATGATATGTTTACTAGAATCATATTAGGAAATCTGATACACTTAGAATGACAAAGACTGCATTGTTCCTTTTCTTTCCACGTTCCTTTTCATTCTGTCATGCGTTCCTGGTTTTATTTTCTTTCTCCAAAAGGACCAAACACGTGAAAAGACACAAATACCCTTGTGTCGTGTGGTTGAAACGGACAATCAATCGAATCACTAATCCATCGTTGTGTTCCCATCGAAGACGATCCTCCCCATCCAAGGAACACCCTTGCTCCTATCTAGGTTATCATCTGTGGCCTCCACCCTTGAAGAACCAAAACGATCGGCAGCTTCACGCACACGTTGTTCTACCTTCTGAATGACAATCATTCTTGGCAAGTGAGCTTCTTGCATCTTTTGTCTCTAAAATAAGTAAGGAAAAAACTAGTAGCTACTAATAGTAGAACCGATGGCTAATTCTAAGCTAGAGGCACAGAAAAGCCATGAGCTTATATCCTCGGCTACGCTCCTCGACGACAAGTCACGTGGAGGAGGCGATGTAGCAGGGCGGCTCTCTAGTGATCAGTAGTCAAAGAGAGCCACAGCCAGGCTCGCGGCTAGCTCGTGCGAGGGCATGGTTGGGCTAACCGAGGAGGCATCGCGTTGCGCTCCTTGACGACGAGGTGGACCAACGGCGGTCGTGATGTAGACCATGGCGGTGACTACAAGGTTCATCTAAGGCGGTGACAACATCCATAGTGAGGCATTGTTCTGTAATCATGGCAGTATTGACAGAGCTGCACAACCATGCCAGCAGTGCCGAGGGTGCCCTTGAGATGGGTCGGCGCGGGGTCTATACTGAGACTTGGGTGGCTAGGTCAATTGGTCATATGAGTTTATCGAAGAGCATTAATAGAAGGTCTAGCATCTCCTTTAGTGGGTTTGGATGGAATGTGATTTTGCTAGATTTTACAATATTTCTATGATATCTACGTGCACCAATTTTTCTTCGATTTGATTTTTATAAACCTCCAATCTTTTAATGTGACGGACCCAAAGTTTCTTAAAATGAATGTGCTTTTGATAACGTGTAAAATTTTAGATTTATATGACGACCTTGTTTCAGATCTGATGAATATGAAGCGTGTATGACATCCTCGATATAATATAAAAGATCACGAAACCCTAATAAAGCCAATAGTACTCAATTCACTGAAAGAACTTGTGAACATGATTTACTGAAAGATCGCTAATGATTAGCACAAAATTGTCATTTCTGGCTTGTCGCTCCTAGTGGTTCAACCAGTGCAGGTGCACCAAAAGTATTAAGAAAGAAGGTGCATGCTGACTTGATTGCCAATCGAGACGACGCGATGGTTGCGTGACCGTGTCGGCGTTTGGGGGCAGATCGATCCTGGGTCGTCTTGAGCAGCAGATGTATCTGTCCGAACCGAACCGTCTTGCTTATTGAATTGTATATCGATCAATTTATCCTAAAGCTTAAACCGATAAAGAAATGAGTATATTTTAACATTAACGTGAAATTAACGTATGTACTGTTCTTCTTCACAAGAGTTGCTATGCATTCTACATTAGTATCTTCTAAGTACAAATTTGATTGAACAGTTTATATCATGGTTACCACAACAACAGATCTAAGGTAGCCATTAAAAGAAGTAGGATTAAGAATACTGTGTCTCTCTCAAGGCTTCATGGTCAAACATACGCTGCAGTACGAATGGCATTTGTTATTTTTTTGTCTGAAACCAGCTGTCCTGACCTAGCTGTCCCAGAGACACCATGACTCTCTTAGCTTAGTGTGTTGTGTCTATATCAGGACAGTACTTTTATGGCCGTATGCACATGAATCGGCATCTCGTGCAAATGCTTGGAAGCTACCGCCGCGTACGTAGCGCAGTGCGTGTAGTTCATAGGTGGATCATGCATGGACAGAAAATTGACGAGCTCGGTCGACCGATCCGTCGGGGGAAAATATTTTTGGGAGAGTCCACGCGGCCTGCAACGTCGTGATTGACAGCAGAGATGGGAACATGCTGCCGGTATTATATGAATCGGCCCGTAGGAACATAGGATGGCCGCCTGCAGCTCTGCTCCGTGCGACCATGGCCTGTACGTACGGTGCAGCCGTGTACTGACCCTTACTATCCGTGGCATAGATCCAGCAGGACTGGACGATGCATGGTCTCTGTATTTAGCCATCGGTCCAGATCAAATTGCTGCTGTGGAAATATATATCGAGAATAGGCCGGTTTTATTTTATTCAGTTTGTTTGTTTCTTCACGGAGCATTACCGGAGAGGATAGGACTAACGGTGGTGGCGGCCGGCACCGCTGGCCACGGTTTTGATAAGGGCGGTGAGCAGCCTGGTGACAGCGACGAAACGTCATTAATCTGGGCGGGTTGCGGCAGCGGCAGACGGGCGGCTGCAGCCTGCAGGAAGTAGCGACGGGAGCGAGGCAGGTGGCGGAGGCATCGAGAAAGCTGGCCGCGAAATGGGAAAGGCAATCGAGGCGGATAAGAAGCAGTTGGGGTGGGCAGTAGACGATACGGTTAAGAAGCAATCAAGCAGCTAGTGCGGTAATCGTCTCCATGGTCTATATGGTACGCATCTTAAATATAGGACAATGTATTTGCACCTTTTTTAACAAGACAGTTCACATACCACATTGATTAACATTTTATTTTTTTAGGGAAAATAAAGACGTTGGAGGAAACATCTAGAATTTACAGCAAGACGAAGGCCCTCTCTTCTTTACACGGGCCGGGAAGAGGAGGACATTGGAACTTTTCAGAAAACCAGTAGACCATGATCCTATTTTATATTAATAAAGACAAATAAGTACAAAACCAAAGAAAAAAGGTTACAGGCGGTTGTCAATGAACTACCGGAGTAGTCTGCGCGGTGAGTTTTATAGTGTTTTACCTTTTCTATAGGGTCTTTTATATGATTTTTATGATCTTTCCTCAGGGTTCTCTTTTTTTGTGTGACATTTTCTTACGACTCCTGATTAGAGTTTTTCCTTCTTTCAGATTTTGATATTGGACCAACAAGCAAATTGCAAAGTCCGGCCCTTACTAACAAACTAGTAACCACAATACACGATTTTCACGATATATATTGAAGTGAATATATATACGTACTTGGAAAACTACTCGATGAAAAAGGTCGTGCATTAAACTTATATTTAAAATGTAAGTACTAAATTTTTTAAATAAATAAATACCATGTTAAGCGTAAAAAAAGTTATGGAGTAATTAGGAGGAAAAAATATTATTAAGACAGAATAAGATATGAGTAATTAGAGGTGGGTCTAATCTTTGTCTATAATTATTGTATCGAGATTATTAAATTAGATTAAAGAGTTTGGAAGACCAAGATGAAAAATATATCTTTGCAACTCATGCATTTAATATTGATACAGATTTATTTCTCATAATGAAAAGACATCTCTAAGTGCTACATATGACCTAATATTGGGTTAGCATAAAAAAGTAGAATCACAATGGAATTAACATACATACAGTTTTTGGCGAAACATCTAGCGAGTTCCTACAGATTTATAAAGAAAATGGATGACCTGGTTTATAACGAAAACTAAGCTGAAAATAATAAAGAGCCTGATTGATTAAAGGACAATCGTGTAAAAACCCCACCAACAGGCAAGCCATCTAGCTCAGCTAGGTCTAGAGCACCGCCCAAATGAAACAAACACGTCGGCAAAGCCATCCCAGCTCAACACACAAACAAAATACACCCTTACTGAAACTAGCAACGGCTTCATCATCATCACCTATCACATCGCAACTTGAAGACTCCGACTTCATAATAGTGCCACTAGGGGGCATATCTCCATCCGTTGCGCCGAAATCAAGCCAGGTCCAAAGGGAAGCAGACTTGGCCCCTCCAACCCCACAAGGACGACGAACCCGCCAAAAACGCTTGTGCCTCCCGACGCTGCAACCGCCAGCCCCAAGCTGGCCACCACTGTAGACCACGCGTCCACTAGTCGTCGACGACCATGATCACCAAGCATACACCCGGGAACACAAAGACCCAGGCACGGAGTGAAACAGAGCGGGAATGATACCCACGGGCACCGTCGTCACTAGCACCGAACCTAGTCGGGACAAAGTTTTCACCCAAAGAGTCTGTACCCCACCACCCCACCGGACCACGATGGAAGGGGTCCGGCAACGCTAGCAACCACCACGGTCGTCTCATCCGGCTGGCCAGGGTCTAGGAAAGGGAATGAAACAGGCTCTTCGACGACGCCTCCAAGGAGGGAAAAAAACGCCTACGAGCATCATCATCGCTGGCACCGACCCCGTGGGGACAAGAATTTCGTCCAAACTGCTGCATCCCACATCCCCACTGAACCCGATGGGAGGGGGGCCAAACACCAACGGCCCACCAACAGGGCCGCAACCACCGACAACAGTAACACCGAGCAGCTGTAACTGGAGATCCCGTTGCCACCAACGTGGTACTACCACCACCGCACCTCCATGTGGGCCCCTGAAGACAACACCTCCCAGAGTCATGCCAAAATGGCAGCGCCATAGCCAGCCTACCACTGCAGGCCGCCACTAGTCATACCTTGGCCACATGTTAGCTGCTCGCCCCGAGGCCAAGGCCCACCAGATCTAGAACTGGGCAGCCAGATATGAGGTCGTGGCCACACGAGGCGACAAGCAGCTAGGCCGCTAGCAGCCCCATGCGTTGGGCAGGCCACACGCTCAGCGCACTGTCGACCAGAGCAATCGAGCCGCTGAGCCATCATAGGATGTCGCCAGTCGTTGGGAGACACACCGCCAACTCGCCGTGGCATAGGAGACTCACATGCCGGCCGCCACCAGTAGACACCAAAAAGAACATTAGGACAACAAACTAACTACCGTTTATTGTTTTTCTACTTTAGTGATTTCTTTTGGGAAACCACTACATATGGCCTTTATTAAATTACATGCACTAATTAGTACATATAAAAACTCAGACCAATGGAGAAATGTGGGTAATGTACTTATACTTCAACACCCTCCTCACATGTGGCTCTTTCAGCCCTAAATATGTATCGGAAGTGTGCTATATTCTTTCATTTTAAATTACGCCAACCGGATCTTGAACTCAACCTCCACCTCAACTTTTATCTTGGATGGCAGCCTATAGATACCATTGATTTGGACCAGTGGGAAAGCCCTTTTGGTCTCTCTAATAGAGTTTGCATTGAATCAATATTAAGTTACACCACGTGGACTTCTTATTTCTTAATATGATTAGATTGATCTTTATAATTATAACTGTAGATGAGCCACCTGATGAACATGTTCGATCTTTTATTTATTAATATGTGGATTTATATCTCTTTTTTCTAATTAAGAATATTTCAATTAATTGTAGTAAAACACAACATATTGGCATTTTTACTTTTTCTTTTTCAGCGAAAATGTAATATCTAAGCAATTGTTGTTCTTGTCGAGCCATAATGAAAATGCAATTTATATCCTTCTTGAAGTTGGATGGGATATTGCTCCTTTTCCCTGTAACGAACTTTCTTTTCTCAGATTACTTCTGGATTTAGGTATTTTTCTAGTGAGTCCTGCTAAGCTCATGACGACGCATTCCTTTTAACGAGGTCCTCGATAACAGGGCAACATGACTCCTTTTTTAATTAAAAATTCATTTTACGTAATTAATTTCATTGTATTTTTATTAACTAATATATTAAAATTTAAAACTAAATCAAACTAGAAAATAAACATGGTAAAATAGATTAAAGGACCACAAAAAAGGGAATTTTATCAAAATCTAATTTTCTGTATCTCGAAGCCACGGATTAATCATAATGGTATTTGTAACATCCCTAGTTTTGTAGTTTAGTGATGAGGATATCCCTACTAATGGTACCACCACAGCTCCTGCATCAGCCCCAAGTACCACTCCTCTAGTGCCGGAAATGCAAGGACCTTTAACTAGGGCTTGTGCTCATCAACTTAATTATCAAGTATTGTCATTTCTCAGTACGTTGTTTGATATTAAAGAACAAATGGTGTTGTCTAAAGGATATGTTCTTTTGCTTGTTAGGAATGGAGGTCCACGCAAAACTGAGTTCGACAAGCAATGGCGCATGAAGACAAGGAATGATGAGTAAGGCAGTCAATATACGAATAAGTTTTCACTCAAGACTTCAAGTGCAAATACAAGTGATAATTTGGTGTTGTACAAGAAGACTTTCCACGTCACTTTTGGTCCAAGAAGAGCTAGACATAGAGTCCCACAAGATCTAGACTTTGATTCGGATTGCTGAGACAGTCCTGATTTCAAACGTCTTTATCTCGAGCATATGGACTCCGATTTAGATGATCCTGGATTCTTTGGAAAACTTATCTCGTGCTCTTTCCAAACTGTCCAACCCCACCTCCAAATTCCTTACGAACAGATCACAACCACCAAAACAATTCGGGACTATTTCTGAAACAGATCACATCTTTCTTTATATACCCCCTAGGATGCTTTCTTTTGTTTGGGTTTCACTAAAGCTTAGAGCTAGCTGCATTGCTGTTCGTTGTGTTCTTCGTTTGTGTCTAAAAACCAGATCAAGACCGTTTGTGGAATTCCACCTTTTGAGTACGTCAATTATATTCGCAATTTCAGATTGCTATATCGTAATTCTTTGCTTGTTCTTCGATCACTTGTAGGGATTAGAACATCGTGTTCATGTTGATCGTGCTCTTGGCATCATCAATAACCCATCGGAGTTGGTCTAGCGATTGCTAAGGCGCATTGTCGTCGCACGGTGTACTCGGATCATCAAGATCGAATCCAAACAGATCGTAGTTATCCTTCTCATTGAAAGATCGGGACACCCTTTGTTCTATCATTTAGTTAATACAAATGTTTGTGCATCATTAGCATTTCATGTCATCATTTCCTTTAATTTGAAATTGAGGGGAATTTAAGACCTCAGAAAATGAAGCAAAAGTCAGATGAAATTATGAAAATCATGAAAAACTTTAAGTTCAAATAGTTGGCAGATCAAATATCTATTAAGCAGAGTGATTTTCCTATGTTGGAATCTCCTCCAAATTTATATATAAACTCAATACCCTATTTCTGAGCTTCTGTAATTTTCCTAGATTTTTGGGAGAAATTTTTAACATACTTGAGGTTCAAACTCAATTTTGGGTAGAAAGTGAAATTTACTATTAACTACAGAAAACAGTCAATAAAGTGGCTCTGGAAATGTTTTTACATAGTTCTAAATATTTGGATCTCAGTTTCAGACTAATCTAAATCTCAGTTTGAGCTATTTTTAAAATTTGGATAACACCTTAAGTTTTGTATTTCTGAAAAATTCCCAAAAATTATGGGAGTATCCTCTTATAATATTTAGCTCAAACCTATGCTCAACCCCTTTTGGTCAATTCAAAATTTTCAATTAACCTCAAAATTAGATTTTGGTTGATTTTGAATTTAGCTCATTTCCTCTGATTTAAACATTCATTTTTTTCATAATTTCTGTGGAGTATCCTTGTCGGCGTAGAGACGCCTCTAGCGGTGGTCCGGACGGACCCCCTTTGGGATTCGGCCGGGGGCGCAGTAGGAGTTCTTGCGAGCCGGTGATGATTCTTGGAGAGGTGGATCTAATGCAGGAGACGGACGGACCCCCTTTGGGATTCGGCCGGGGGCGCAGTAGGAGTTCTTGCGAGCCGGTGATGATTCTTGGAGAGGTGGATCTAATGCAGGAGACGCAAATATTTACCCAGGTTCAGGCCACCCGGAGGTGTAAAACCCTACGTCCTGCTTTTGTGTGTGTATTGATCTTTGGAAGATTACCAAGGCTCTTTGCTTACAAGAGGAGTTCTTCTCTAAGAGGTCTAAACCCTAGGAAAATGGCCAACCAAGAGCGTCTAAGAATTTTCTAACAGAGCCGAACCCTTTGCATGGCCTCGGTTCTCCCCTTATATACCCGGGGGGTTACCACAGCGGCCAAACGGGTACTGCTGGCGACGTGGGCGCTACAGGGCTGCCCACGCCTTACATTTAATGCGCGGCGCAGACTTCCGCGCCGGACGTCTCCTCGCCGCGCCTCTGGACAGGGATTCTGACATCTTTATGCTCGGCGGGTCCCACGGACGAAGACTTACCGGGCTTCTTCTGACAGGGTTGGTGCGCCACCCGCTCCTGGGCCCCGGGCGCCAGCGACCAAACCCACGCACCGGAACACGCGGTGACGCGACCCAAGGGGGCAAAAAGGTTGACAGCGACAGGAGCGTGCGGTGCGGCGCGCCCGGTCGGTCAACAGACCTGTCAGTCGGGCCCATCACTTGGCAGGGGCGATAGCGGAGCTTCCGCCTGAGCGGGTGGGGCCCGGCCTGACCGTCATCATGCCCTCACAGGGCTTAAGTTTTCTTGCCGAAATGACGGGCATTAGATGCCTCTGCCAGGGCTGAGGCTTGCCGGAGAAGCTATCCGCTCGATGACGTGCCCGGAGGTGGGCCCCACGGGGGGGGGGACACGACGACCCCTCGAGTCACTCCGACCCCGAGCGGCTCCTTCAACTGGGAGGGGCGCCAGCTGTCCCAGGCTGCCCCCGGGCGACCTCGAGCGCTCGGGGCCCCTTACGGAGGGAGCCTCAGGGGAAATGCTCGAGGGGACATCCCGAGCACTTCGCTGGGCCCCACACCTCTCGGGACGCCGGGCGCTCGGGGAAGGGGCCCTGAGCGCTCACTCGATTCCTGAGCCCTGGACTCTCGGGAGCCCAAAGCCCTTTCAGGCTATTTGCGCGGGTGCGATGCGCAAGGAAGGCCCCCGAGCATCTAGGCTTGACCGCCGGACCCACTTGACAGCTGGGGCGGGGTCTGCACCGATCCGGCCGCCACGTGTCTCGCTCTGCGGCATCTGATTGGCCTCCGCCGGCGGTTCGGGGGACCCTGGGCCCCATTCCGCCGACAGCAGCCCCCGGCCTTGTCTCCCAGCGACGGCCCGAGGGGCCGCGACTGGGGATAAGGCCTTCCCTTCTTGGGCCAAGCAAAAATGCCGGCCCATCTTCATGCGCCCTGCGGAGGGGCGCGTTAATGCGCGCGGGGAAGGCGCGCGGCTTTTTGCGCCGCACGCGGACGGTTGCGTGCCCCGGGTTTCGCGCGACCGTATCTTTACTGCAAACGGCAGTAAATTCGCAGGCCATGATTACACGAACTCCGGGTTTCACGCGACCATAATATTACTGCCAATGATAGTAAACTGACAACCCACGATTGCGCGAAAATCACCGGGCGCGGGCGGTTGATCTTCTGCGGTTTTATTCTTTAAAAGAAAACCGACCCCACACCTTTTGAACTTCCGAATCCTGCGCAAACGCTCTGCCTCCAAAGCTTTTGCGCTCGCTTCGTCTTCTTCCTTTCGCCGCCTCCTCCTTCGCCTCCCGATAACTTTCTCCGCCACCAATCCGCCACCGCCATGGCCCGTCGCAGGAGCCGCCAAACCTCCCCGGACCTGCCCGCCGTGCTTCCCAAGTCCCGCTTCCTCAATGAGGAGGCGATGGACAAGATTCGGCTGCTGACAGTGCCGGAGGGCCGTCCGGACTCGACGACGGTGCGGCCGGCGACGTACCCGTCGGAGCCGAGGGCGGATGAAACGGTGATCTTCACCAGTTTCATCACGGCCGGCCTTCTTCCACCCTTCTCGCCGTTCTTCATGGCGATCCTGGCGGAGTACGGGATCCACCTGCTGCATCTTACCCCCAACTCCGTCGTGGTGCTGGCGATCTTCGCCCACCTCTGCGAGATGTTCGTGGGGGTGATGCTGTCGGTGGCCCTGTTCCGGCATTACTTCGTCCTTCGCTCGGTCGGGAAGAGCCGGGGCTCCGCCCGAGTGGAGGTCAGCGGCAGTGCCAACTTCCAACTCCGAGCGAAGGGCGCTTCGCCATACATTCCGCAAGATCTGCGGAACAAGTGGGACGACTGGCGCCAGCATTGGTGCTACATCAACACCGACCCGGCGGAGTCGCTCGTCCTTCCCGAAGCGCCAGCGGAGCACCACCGATCGTGGGAGTACCTCGCCGGCAACGACAAAGACCTCTGGGTGATGGTGGAGCGCATCTCCCAACTCCGAGAGTTTGGTCTGAACGCCATCATGGTCGTCGGTGACTTCTCGCGCTACCGACTGGCGCCGCTGCGGCAACGCAGGCGGCCGGCGTGGAAGTACACCGGGGACCAGGACTACGGCCGGACGGCGACCGACGCCGACAACAACCTGGACCCCGAGACGATGGCGATGATCCCTGAGGATGCTGCTCAGGGCCCAGGACGTCTCGCTCGCCGAGCTGCCGCGGCCGGACTTGCCGCTCTGCATCAACGCGGACCGCCAGGACATCCTGGACATGATGCCGACGTGCGATGCGCAGGGCATCGTGCGTCCGCCGAAGGATGGCGAGCGCAGGCCGGCCGGATCCATCCGGATCGCCGCGGATGAGGAGGAGGCAGAGGCGGCGCGGGCGGCTAGGGCACCGAGCGCCTCGCTCGCCGTCCACGACCCCGCGACCCGAAGGGCAAAGGGTGGGCCCCTCCTCCCCCATCCCCGCACCGCAGCCACGAGCGCCGAAGCTGAAGCCGCCGGCACCGCCGGCCACGGGGCGGCAAGCGGCGGGGATTGGAGGCAGCAGCGCCGGGCAAGGGTCCTCCGGGCAAGGATCCTCCGGGCTGCGCCGCTCTGAACCTCTGCCTCCGCGCTTCCGCCGCCCGCGCGCCCTGCGGCGCCGGGGACTGGAGGCGGCGGTTCTGGGCGAGGGTCCTCCGGGCTGCGCCGCTCTGAACCTCTGCCTCCGCCGCCTCCGCAGCCCGCGCGCCCTGCGGCGCCGGGGACTGGAGGCGGCGGTTCTGGGTGAGGGTCCTCCGGGCAAGGATCCTCCGGGCAGCGCAGCTCCGGGCCGGCGCCTCCTCCGCCCGCATGCCCTGCGGCGCCGGGGACTGGAGGCGGCGGTTCTGGGCGCGGGCCTTCCGGAACCGCGCCGGCCGGAGGCTCGTCGGCGGCGGGCGCGGGCGCCGCCACCGGACAGAAGAGGAAGGTCCCGCCGATGCCCCCTGGCTCGGGAACCGGAGTCCCGAAGGGCACGTGGCGGTAAGCGAAAACTTTCCCCCTCCCTGCTTTTGTTTTGGCTAAGTGTTTTACTCGGGAGCTGATCCGAACTTGCTTGTGCTAATCTTTTCAGGGAGAGTAAGAAATCTCGGCCGTCCTCGAGCTCGCCTCCCGCCCCGAGGGCTCCGTCGGACCCGAGCGCGGGCGCGGGCCCGAGAGCTCCTGCAGCTCCGAGCGCGGCTGCGGCTCCGAGCGGTCCTCCGGCCCCGAGCGAGCCGGTGGACCCAACCCCGAGTGCGCCTTCCGCCCCGAGCGGTCCTCCGGCCCCGAGCGAGCCGGTGGACCCGACCCCGAGCGCGCCTTCCGTCCCGAGTGCGAACCCGACCCCGAGCACGGTGCCAGCCCCGAGAGCTAAAGCAGCCTCACAGGAAGAGACTGCCCCGAGCGCGTAGGTGGCCGCGCCGGAGGCGATGGAGGTGCCGGAGGCGACGGAGAGCGCCGTCCCGGTGGAAAAGGAGCCGCGTGCCGCTGCGCCCGAGGAGCAGGCGGCGGCACCTGGGCAAGAAACGGCCCCGATGAAGGGGACCGAGGGCACCCGGCCCGAGGGAGGGGCCGGTGCTTCAACCGTGGCCGAGCGCCCCGAGCCCCAAGAGGAGGAGCCCGGGTTTTTCGACATCCTCGTTCTGCCCGGGTGGAGGCCCGCCGTGCGCCGTGGCAGACGTCTCGGGGGATCCCCTCCGACGTGTTTGACGCCGCGCGCAGCCGCAATTAGCAAGATCCAGGAGGACCTCACCTCTAAGGAGAAATCTTTAGAGGATCGGAAGAGGTCCTTGGAGGACCGGGAGGCCGCGCTCGCGGAGGCGGCAGAAAACTTCTTGGCCCGCTCTCGCATTGCCAAGCGGGAGTACGAGAGGGACACCGCCGAGATTCTTCGGGAGCGGGAGACCCTGGACCAGATGACGAGGGAGCTCGTTGAGAAGGAGAGAAATCTCAATCAGTGGGCCTCACTGCTTGCCCCGCGCGAGCGGGACTTAGAGGCGCGGGAGCGGCGCGCCGATGAGGAGGAGGCGCGGCTGGAATAGCACGCCACTGACGTCGCCCGCCGCGAAGAGCAGCTTCTTCTTCGCGAAGGAGAAGTTGAGACGAAGGCGCAGGAACTCAGCCAACACGAGAAGGCCCTCGAAGAGGAGTCGAACACGCTGGAAGCTGAAGTCCGGGCGCGCGTCAAAACTGCTTGCGGGGAGCTCGCCAAGGAGATGGAGGGGCTTCACGCGGAAGTCCAGCGCCTCGGGGAGCGGCTCGAGGACTCGCGCGTGTCCAAGCGCAACGTCCAAGCCAAACTCCAAGAAGTGGAGGAGGCGAGGCAGCGCGAGTCTTCGGAAGCGGCCGCAGCGCTGAAGGAGGCGGAGAAGTAGAACTTCCAACTCCTCCACGAGCGGCGCGAGACGACGAAGATGATGAGGGACATCTTCTTTCGCTGCGAAAAATGCCGTTCAGAACGCTGGATTTGGTCTAGTCTCCTTGCCTGGGAGGATCGACGATGCCCCCGGGAACGTCGCGCTGGGCTTCCAAGACATCACTGAGCGCCTCGTCGGGCTTGGCGAAGCCGTGAACCGCTGGCTCGAGGAAGAAGGCCGGGAGCTGGCGGCCGCGGTGGCGGAGCACACTTTGACGTGCAACCGCAGCCGCGACCTAGACTTCTCCCTAGAACCAGCCGCGCAGGGGATCGACGAGGCCGGCGAGGAGGAAGCTCGGAGGGCGGTTCGCGGGGTGGCTGAAGAGATCGCCCAGCGCTTTGCCCGCGAGGAAGACGCCGGCGACGACGACGACGCCCGCGAGGAGGACGCCGCGACGACGGCGATGACGAGGAGTAGCTCCTCTATCTTCTTTTTTGCTGTTCTTAGCCCAGGGCCTAGCCCCTTTGTAAGAACTTTTGCTTGAAATTTTTGCTATGCAAAGAACTTTGGCCCGAGAGCCCTTTGTCCCTTGCTTTCTTCTATTGTTGTACTTGTGCTGGAATTGGCTTCATTTCCTTGTTGCTTCGGGCGAAGCGTCTGGCTCTTGCTCGGAGAAGGACGGAACCGGTCCTCGGGGCCCCGAGGGCCCAGCCCCCCGAGAGCTGGACGCACCGCTGCTGAAGCTAGGGAAGCCCTGCCCTCGGGACACAGGGTGTCCCTGAGCCGAGCTCCTCCTAACTCCTTCGTTTTCCTGCAAAAAAAATGTCCAAGTCTTTGCGAGGACGATTGTTGGAACGAGTAGTTGTTAATGCATGTAGTATTAAACATTGTATTTATGTAATGTTTCTAATTCTTGACAGCTTTCATTTTTACGCGGCAAAGTTTCCTTATGTCTCTGGAACGCTACCGGGAAAACCGCCGGGCGCGTGCGAAAGTGCGTAGGGTACTTGGGCGGCTTATTTGCCAGACTGGTGTCCGGGGTTAAGAAACCAGGCAGGACACCAGGGCTTTGAGCGGACAACCCGAAGCACTCCCCGTGACTCTCGTCGCTACCTTCAGGCAAACCCGCCGCGAACACAGAAGATACTTGGAAAAATTGGCGAGTAAAAACTATTCGCTGGTATAATGCTTGGGGACCTTAAAAACGCAGAGGCATGATTAGAAGCTTAGCTCGGAAATCAGGCCCGACGGTATATTGGCGTCCTGAGACTTAGTGTTGATCCAGCGGGCGGTACCCGGGGACTTCGTTATGGCGAATCTGTTCACTTCACGAGCGATTATATAGCTTATCTAGCAAAAGGGACGTTTTTCGTAGGTCCTTCGAGGGCTTGCCCTGTTGTCGCGGCCCACGGGTTTTTGGGTCTGCCACCTGTCCCGAGCGCGAGGAGTGGGGCTACCTGAATGACCTGAAGCTGGGTAGCGCTCGGGGTTGCTAACCAGCGGAGCACAGGTGGCTAGGGGCTTATATGCCCTGGCTCGGATGTGCTCGGGGTACAGCTAAACACTCCGAACGTCTTACGGCCCGCGAACAGACATCAGATTAGCTCGACTGCTCGTACCCGGACGAGTGGGATCTACTCGCACCGTGGGGGACTTGGGATCCCAGGATCCGAGCGGAAAAAGACTCTTTTGCTAGCTAGCGAGGGGATATTGATATTGAAGAAGACATTGCACAGGGGATTCTTAAAAGGGAAAATACATCTTTATATTGATAATAATGCTATTTGAATAGCTTGGGGTACAAGGGAGCCCCCGAGCGCAGGCGCGAGCGCGTGGGGATACTCGGGTGACCTCTGGCCGGAACGGTGCTCGGGGTTAAGGAACCAGGCCGAGCAGCCGGGGCTTTGGGTGACGGACCCGGAACTTCCTATGACTCACTTTTGGCACTCGGGGTGTCGACCCTAAAAAGCAAAAACTTACCCGGGCCATTCACGGGAAAAACTTGCGCAGGAGCTCGATGTTTCAGGCATTGGGCAGCGGCATCCCGTCCTCGGCAGCCAGCCTCACCGAGCCTGGCCGGGTGACTCGGGTCACTCGGTAGGGGCCTTCCCACATGGGGGAGAGCTTGTTCTTCCCTTCCCGCATCTGGACGCGGAGAAGCACCAAGTCACCGACTTCGAGCGATCGCGGCTTGACGCGGCGCTCATGATAGCGCTGTAGGCTTTGCTGGTATCTGGCGGCGCGGAGGGCCGCTCGGCACCTATGCTCTTCTAGGAGGTTGACGTCTTCGAGCCTGCGTTGATCTTGATCTTCCTCCGAGTACGCCGCGACCTGAGGGGACCGGAAAGCGAGCTCGGAAGGAAGGACTGCCTCTGCCCCGTAGACGAGGAAGAAGGGGGTTTCGCCGGTCGCCCGACTGGGGGACGTCCGGATCGACCAAAGGACGGCAGGGAGCTCGTCTATCCAGCCAGCGCCGCACTTCTTGAGCCTGTCGAAAGATCTTGTCTTGAGCCCTCGGAGGACCTGAGCGTTAGCACGCTCGACCTGTCCATTGGCTCGGGGGTGCGCGACAGAGGCGAAGCAGATTTCCGTCCCGAGGGCTTGGCAGTACTCGAGGAAAGCATCGCTCGTGAACTGCGTGCCGTTGTCGGTGATGATGCGGTTGGGCACCCCGAACCGGCTCATGATGCCTCGGATGAACTTGATTGCTGACTGCTTATTGATCTTGACGACTGGCTCAGCTTCCGTCCACTTGGTGAACTTGTCGATGGCGACATAGAGGTACTCGTAGCCCCTGACTGCTCGGGGGAACGGGCCCAAGATATCCAGCCCCCAGACCGCGAAAGGCCACGAGAGGGGGATGGGTGTGGAGTGCCTGAGCGGGCTGGTGTATCTGCTTGGCATGGAACTGACGTGCCTCGCAGCGTCGGACCAGCTCAAAGGCGTCCTCGAGGGCTGTCGGCCAGTAAAATCCTTGCCGAAAGGCTTTACCGACCAGCGTGCGAGACGATGCATGGCTACCGCACTCACCCTCGTGGATGTCCGCGAGCACGTCGCGGCTTTCTTCCCGGGAAACGCATTTCATGAGAATGTCGTTGGTACCACGCTGGTAGAGGTCCCCATCTGCGAGCGCGTACCTTTTTGCTTGCCGCGCAATTCTTTCCGCAACGGCTTCGTCTTCGGGAAGAAAGTTTTCCTTCAGGTATCCTCGGATCTCGGAGATCCAGGAGGTGTCCTGAGAACAGGTGGCGAGCACGAGGTGTTCACCCGGCGGCAGCCTGACGAGAGGATCTCCCACTGAAGGCGCCGCCTGGGTAGACTCGCCTTGGCGCGAGGTTCCCCCTTCGTCTTGGTCGGCGGCCTCGACGGACGGCCGAGAGAGCCTTTCTTCAAAGGTCCCAGCCGGGACCGGCTCCCGAGAGGAGGCCAGTCGCGATAGAGCGTCGGCGGCATCGTTGTAGCGGCGAGGGATGTGCTGGAGCTCCAGCCCATCGAAGCGCCGCTCCAACCTCCTGACTTCACTCAGGTAAGCCGACATCTGAGGGTCCGAGCATTGATACTCCTTCGACACCTGATTGACGACTAACTGGGAGTCGCCTTTGACGAGTAAACGACGGATCCCGAGGGATGCGGCTGCGTGCAACCCCGCTAGGAGGCCTTCGTACTCTGCCATGTTGTTGGTGGCGCGGAAGAGCAACTGCACGACGTACTGGAGCGTTTCACCCATCGGGGAGGTGAGAACCACTCCAGCCCCCGCGCCCTTGAGCGTGAGGGAACCGTCGAAGTGCAGAATCCAGTGCTCAGTGCCTCCGGGTCCCAGGATTGGCGGAGAGCTGCTCGTCTTCGTCTTCGGGCACCGGCGTCCACTCGACGACAAAGTCGGCCAGAGCTCTGCTTTTGACCGCGTGGTTGCTGACGAAGCGCAGATTGAACTCCCCGAGCTCAATGGTCCACTCGACGACTCGTCCAGTGGCCTCTCAGTTGCGGAGGATGCGCTCGAGGGGGTAGGCCGTAACCACCCGGACCTCGTGCGCCTGCAAATAGTGCCGAAACTTTCTCGATGCGACGAGCACCGCGTAGAGTAGCTTCTGAGCTTGAGGGTAACGCGTCTTGACGTCGCGCAATACTTCACTGATGAAGTACACGGGATGCTGCTGGACACGCATCCGGGTAGAAGGCTCCTCGGGCCCAGCCCCCGAGCGATTGACTTCGTCCCCGAGCAAGGTTGTTTGCCCGGGCTCGCTCGGAGGGCGGGGCTCAAGGTCTTTTTCGGGAATGTTGCTGCTCGGACCCGAGGGCTCTGGCCACTTCCCCGAGAACTTCACTCGGGAGCTCGTTCTCGGGGTCGCCACTCGAAAGCAGGGGCCCGAGAGCCTTCGCCTGGTCGGGGGATGCCGGGAGCTCGGACCCGACTTCCCGCTCGACGACAAGGACGGCACTCACCACCCGGGGTGTCACCGAGAGGTAGAGGAGCAAGGGCTCCTCGGGTCTAGGTGCCACCAGGACCGGAGGCGAGGTGAGGTACTTCTTGAGGCCCTCGAGGGCCTGCTCGGCTTCTGGGGTCCACTCGAAGTGGCCCGACTTCTTGAGAAGCTTGAACAAGGGGAGGCCCCGCTCCCCGAGCTTGGAGATGAACCGTCCCCAAGGCGGCCATGTAGCCCGTAAGGCGCTGCACATCCTTGAGACGAGCCAGCGGGCGCATCTAGCCGATGGCCGGATCTTCTCGGGGTTGGCTTCTATGCCTCGGCTTGAGACCAAGAAACCGAGAAGCTTGCCGGATGGAACCCCGAAGATGCACTTCTCGGGGTTCAGCTTCATGCGAGTACCACGGAGACTGTTGAAGGTCTCGGCGAGATCCTCGACTAGCGTCTCCTCGCGCCTTGATTTGACGACGAGGTCGTCGATGTAGGCCTCGACGTTGCGACCTATCTGCGACTGCAAAGTAATACGCATGGCTCGCTGATAGGTCGGGCCAGCGTTTTTCAACCCAAAAGGCATGCGGACATAACAAAACGTCCCCGCAGGGGTTGTAAATGAAGTTTTTTCCTCATCCTTTACAACCATACTAATCTGATGATAACGAGAGTAGGCATCTAAAAAACAGAGAAGATCACACCCTGCGGTGGAATCTACTATCTGATCGATGCGAGGTAAAGGAAAAGGGTCTTTCGGACAAGCCATGTTGAGGTCCGTGTAGTCCACGCACATCCTCAGCTTGCCGTTGGCTTTGAGCACGACCACGGATTTGCGAGCCACTCGGGGTGGAGGACCTCCCGGATGAAGCCAGCCGCGAGGAGCCTGCCGACTTCCTCCCGGACGAACTCCTGCCGTTCTGGTGCTTGACGGCTCACCTTCTGCCGGATTGGCCGAGCGTCGGGACGCACGGCGAGGCGATGCTCAGTCACTTCCCTAGGGACCCCGGGCATGTCGGACGGTTGCCATGCAAACACGTCAGCGTTTGCCCAGAGGAAAGTGATGAGCGCGCCTTCCTATTTGGCGGCCAAGCGGCCGTCGACCTTAACGGTCTTGGACGCGTCTTCTCCAAGGACCACCTCCTTCACAGGGACAGAGTCATCGGCAGCGACTCGGGCTTTGGTCGGGGGCGTACCCGAGGACTCGGGGAGTTCGGGGACGCCGTCGATGGCCGCGGCAACCTTGGAGAAGAGTTGCTCGGTGCAGGTGACGGAGCCCTGGATGTCGGTCGGCACGGTGATGGTGCCGTTGGGGCCCGGTATCTTGATCGTCAAGTAAGCATAATGGCAGGCCATCATGAACTTGGCGAGCGCCGGACGTCCCAGAATGCCGTTGTAGGGGAGCTCGAACTTGGCAACATCAAAGATGATGTTTTCGGTCCGGTGGTTGCCCTTGGTGCCGAAGGTGACCATGAAGGACACCTGGCCCAAAGCCATGGTGAGGCCGGGGGAGACGCCGTAGAACGGCAGCGTCGGCTTCAGATCCCCCCGGGGTACCTGCATCTTGCCAAACACCTCGGGGGACAGGAGGTTAAGCCCTGCGCCCCCGTCGATCAGCATGCGGGTTACCTTAATGTTGCAGATGGTGAGGGAGACCACGAGCGGGAAGCGGCCCACGCCCAAGACATTCTCGGGGTGGTCCGAGCGGTCGAAAGTGATCGGGGACCCCGACCATTTGAGCGCTCGGGATGCGTCGGCGCTCGGGGTTGCCGAGCACACTTCACGCGCCAAGAGCTTGAACTGACAGCGCGAGGTGGGCGCGAAGGCGCCCCCGCTGATGCATGCCACCGCTTGCGGCTCCTGGAAGCCGAGGTCTTCCTTTTGCCCGCCGGAGTTGTCGCCGCCCTCGGCGCGGCGCTCCTCCCGCTGCTTCTTTTTCCTCTCAGCGATGAACTTGACCATCCGGCACTCGGAGAGGTCGTGCCGGTCGGTCTCGTGGATCGGGCACCACAAGCCCGAGCTCTGCTGGGGAGCTCGAGGTGGCTTCTTGCCGCCGTTTGCCCCGCCGCGCGGGGGCTTACGAGGCTTGGCCTCTGCCGCCGCGACGGGCTCGGACTTACGCTTTTTGCTCTTCTTGTCCCGCTTCCCAGCGGAGCGAGAAGGGCCGGCGCCGTCGACCGCTGATTGGTCGGGGCGCGGATCGTGCCAGGCACGGGCTTCCGCCGCCTTGGCGCACTTGTCCGCGATAGCGAACAAGTCCGCAGTGGACTGGATGTCCCTGAGTGCCCAGCTTCTCAAACATCTTCTCATCGCGGACTCCCTGCCGGAAGGCGACGATGACGGCCTGAGGAGATATCTTGGGGATGGTGTTGCGCACCTGGCTGAAACGCTAGATAAAGTGTCGCAATGTCTCTCCTTTTCGCTGCCGGAGAGCGTGAAGATCGCTTTCCGTGCCAGGGACGCTCGAAAGTGCCCTGAAAGTTCGCCACGAACTGGTGGCAGAGGTCATCCCAGGACGTGACAGAACCTAGGGGAAGGTTCATGAGCCAAGACCGGGCCGAACCCTTCAGGGCCATTGGGAACCAGTTAGCCATAACCTTCTTGTCGCCTCCAGCAGCCTCCACCGCGGTGGGGTAGATCTGAAGGAACTCTTCGGGATGGAAAGATCCATCGTACTTCTGCGGCAGCTCCGGCCGGAACTTGCCCGGCCAGGTGACGCGACGAAGTTCGGCGATGAAGGCCTGGCAACCCACCCCATAAAGGGGGCTACCGGTCTCCCCACCTTGCTGGACGCGGTGGTGCGCCCGGGAGCGCGCGCGGCCGGCGATAGGGCCGGAGGAGGATTGGCCCTCGTCCACCCTATCGCGCTCGCGCTGACGCTCGATGATGGTGCGCGCGTCCTCATCTTCCCTGCGCCTGCCGAGGCGGTGGCGAAGATCCTGGGCGTTCCCCCGGGCGGGAGAAGCAACCGAGGGGGGAGACCCACCGCGCCGGCCGCCGGCTGATCCACGCTGTGGACGCGGTGGCACCGGCGGCGAAGCCGCGGAGGGGCCGGCGCGGGCGCCCCCACGCCCCGACGAGGTGTGGGAGCTCCTGGCCGCCGCTTGACGGCGGGCGGTGTCGACCAGGTTGACGAGGTCCTGGAGCCATGGGCCCACGGGGGATGCAGCTTCCACTGGGACGGGAGGATGCCGGAGGAGGAGCTGCGCCGCGTGCAGCGTGCTCACTTCCCCGGGATCGGTGAAGTCTAGCCGGCGACGAGGCGGCGGCGGAGAAGACTCGGCGGCGGGCCCAGAGGCATGCGGCCGTGGCCACGGCAGAGCGGCAGCAGCCGCCGACGTACCACCGGTCTCGTTGCGGGGCCCTCCCCGCCTGGGAGGGTCCGCCTCAGATGAGGACAAGGAGAAGTTCAACCTCTCCTCGTCGGAAGGCAGGCCAGGACCCGCCATGGAGGTAGGCTCGAAAAAAACCCTAAGCGCCCCCTACCTGGCGCGCCAGCTGTCGGCGTAGAGACGCCTCTAGTGGTGGTCCGGACGGACCCCCTTTGGGATTCGGCCGGGGGCGCAGTAGGAGTTCTTGCGAGCCGGTGATGATTCTTGGAGAGGTGGATCTAATGCAGGAGACGGACGGACCCCCTTTGGGATTCGGTCGGGGGCGCAGTAGGAGTTCTTGCGAGCCGGTGATGATTCTTGGAGAGGTGGATCTAATGCAGGAGACGCAAAGATTTACCCAGGTTTAGGCCACCCGGAGGTGTAAAACCCTACGTCCTGCTTTTGTGTGTGTATTGATTTTTGGAAGATTACGAAGGCTTTTTGCTTACAAGAGGAGTTCTTCTCTAAGAGGTCTAACCCTAGGAAAATGGCCAACCAAGAGTGTTTAAGAATTTTCTAACAGAGCCGAACCCTTTGCATGGCCTCGGTTCTCTCCTTATATACCCGGGGGGTTTACCACAGCGGCCAAACGGTACTGCTGGTGACGTGGGCGCTACAGGGCTGCCCACGCCTTACATTTAATGCACGGCGCAGACTTCCGCGCCGGACGTCTCCTCGCCGCGCCTCTGGACAGGGATTCTGATATCTTTGTGCTCGGCGGGTCCCACGGACGAAGACTTACCAGGCTTCTTCTGACAGGGTTGGTGCGCCACCCGCTCCTGGGCCCCGGGCGCCAGCGACCAAACCCACGCACCGGAACGCGCGGTGACGCGACCCAAGGGGCAAAAAGGTTGACAGCGACAGGGGCGTGCGGTGCGGCGCGCCCGGTCGGTCAACAGACCTGTCAGTCGGGCCCATCACTGGGCAGGGGCGATAGTGGAGCTTCCGCCTGAGCGGGTGGGGCCTGGCCTGACCGTCATCATGCCCTCACAGGGCTTAGGTTTTCTTGCCAAAATGATGGGCATTAGATGCCTCTGCCAGGGCTGAGGCTTGCCGGAGAAGCTATCCGCTCGATGACGTGCCCGGAGGTGGGCCCCACGGGGGGGGGGACACGACGACCCCCGAGCACTCCGACCCCGAGCGGCTCCTTCAACTGGGAGGGGCGCCAGCTGCCCCAGGCTGCCCCCGGGCGACCTCGAGCGCTCGGGGAGCACTCGTTGGAGGGTCGCTCGGGGCCCCTTACGGAGGGAGCCTCAGGGGAAATGCTCGGGGGGACATGCCGAGCACTTCCCTGGGCCCCACACCTCTCGGGACGCCGGGCGCTCGGGGAAGGGGCCCCGAGCGCTCCCTCGATTCCTGAGCCCTGGACTCTCGGGAGCCCAAGGCCCTTTCAGGCTATTTGCGCGGGTGCGATGCCCAAGGAAGGCCCCCGAGCATCTAGGCTTGACCGCCGGACCCACTTGACAGCTGGGGCGGGGTCTGCACCGATCCGGCCGCCACGTGTCTCGCTCTGCGGCATCTGATTGGCCTCCGCCGGCGGTTCGGGGGACCCTGGGCCCCATTCCGCCGACAATCCTCTTTGCGTATTAGATCCACTTTCAATAAGAAAACTGACCACTTCTATTTAATTTTATCTTCACAAAATTTGGATAAGTCTCTGAGCTAAATTCACTATTCTAATCATCTCTTACCTTTTCATTTTTCTCTTGCTAAAGCCACCCCACCAACCGAAAAGCTCTCTTGTCACTTCTTTGTGGGCCTTGACCCCGCATGTCAGCACCTTCTTCCCTATCTCTTCTTCCTCCTCTACTTTCTTCTGATCGATGCTCTATTGCCTTGCTCTTGCGTCAGACCCTTCTTCCCCTGGCCACGCAACACACCACCGCTCCATTCTCTACAGCTCGCCGGATCCCACTTGCTGCTAGCATCGCACCACGTGCCCCTTCTTTTCCTCTATTCTTATGCTCTACTCCCTCCAGTCTCTATAAGAGTAAGCTGAGTGCTCCCTTACCCCTTCCCACTCCTTTCTCCTCAACCCGAGCTCTCCTCTGCCCTTCTTCATCTCCTCCGCTCCCCTAAAGATTTCCCCGAGCGACAGCCCGAACTCCAACGCCCTTCTCCCGATCTGGCGAGGAACTCCGCCACCCCCAGCTTAGCCGGATCCATCCTCCCGTATCCTCTACTGCTCCTCCTTGCAACCTGGCTTTCCCCTCTGATTTGCTCACTTCTTTTCTCCTCCCTGGCAACCACGGAACACACTGGCCCCTGCCTCTCCTGGAGCTACCCGAGTACGGGCAAGAACTCCACTACCCCTTCACCATCGCTCTGGTCACCACCAGCACTGGCCGACACTGCCAATAGCCTCCCCTACCTCCTCGGGTTATGCCTCTATGCTTGTCGTCGACCATCGAGCCACCACTAGCCGTTGTCGAGAGCCTCCCGAGGTGAGCCACTGTGTCTACCCATCTACCCCCGGTACTATCTCTATTCCTTCCTGTTTGACCACTCTTGCCTGAATTAGTCCCACTAAATGCGTGCTAACCTCGGTTAAAGTCCGTGATAGCCCGTCAGTTGCCCAGGCCCACCACTCGGCTAAGTGGAAACGCTTTTCTCGTTTCCATTTTTCCTCCAAGAAGGCGTATTCTTGCTTTCTTCTTCTCGAAAACTGCCTCCGCTCCATCGAAGGTGTATTCTTCCTCTATTTCCGTTTCCTACTAACCAAGAGCGTATTTGGGAAAATCCGCTGTCGACGTCAATCCTACCCCTTGCCGGCAGATCTTTCCACCTCCTTAATTTCTCTTCCGGCAAACCATCGGGAGCCTGATTCTCTCTCGCCATAACTTCAACTGACCTAATTCCTTCTCCTATTCATATAAACTCAAATCCTACATGAGAGTACCATTTCCATAATTTCTGAAATTGATTTTAATTTCATGTTCGAATATAGGTCAAAAGTTGAATATTGTATATCTCTTTTGATTTAGCTCCGAATGGATTGATTCTTTTTCCTATATTCCTACAAAATCAAAACATACTCTTTAATACCAATTTCATAGTTTTTGAATTTTTTTGAATTTCAAACTTGAAAATATTTCAAATTGAATACCATATGTATTTCTTCTTTGATATAGAGCCAATTAAAAAGCTTCTTTTTCCTATTATCATATAAGATAAAGTTTAATATTTTGAGCCCCATACTATTTTGAAATAGAAATATTTTTATATTACAACAGCAAAGGATATGACAACCTTTATCATTTCCATATCTTTTAAAATGAATACCTATGGTAATATTCATTCAAATCTTTGAATAAAATTTCTGCGAACCTTATAAATATTTTACCATCTCTGATTTAAAATAAAAGGTTGATATATATTATTTTCATATTAACATAGCAAGAGATAAGGGAATCGTATCTTCTCGACAGATTTCAAAACCTAATATTTTTTGCTATATTCGTCCAAAACCTCACATGTTAATTTATAAAAATCTTCTAAAACCACAAGCTACCTTACTATGACATGTTGGCTTGGTTGAGATGATGTTTGGATGTTGATTTGGATATTATTGGGTTTTACCTCGCATTGTTGATTCATTTGACACTTTTAATGTGTAACTACCGACGTCCTGATTTTTCGTGCAGAGGATCCCAAACAATTGTCGTACCAGGAACAAGATTAAGACAAGGCCAATATTGCCAGACAAGCTTCCTACCTTGATCACGTTGAGCTCCATATGTTCAAAACTTACTTGTCTTGTTTTCCTAACATGCATGCTATGTTGATATGAAATGCTACTTTATGTTAGCAGTAGTTATGACCTAGTATTACATGTGATCTAGTTCCGATCAACTATCCTTATCACATTATGATTAGTTCTCACTAGCTACTATAGAGATAGTGATGACCTAGGTAAAGATATATGGATTTACATGGCTTAGACCTGCAGTAGAAACACAAAAGTTTTTAACAAAAAGTTGTGGATCTTTTATGAAACATTTTGTGAGATGAGATTATTGGGGACAGTGATTGTCTGAGGAGTGTTTCTAAAATGGTTTTATGTCAGCACTCAGAATAAAATAAATGGAGATAATTTGGATCTATGTTGGAATTATAAATGGAAGTATGGAGGAAGTGGGCGTAATAATGATGTTGCCTTTTGTGGCATGGTTATGATCTAACCTTTTATAGCTTGGGAACGATAATGGAATGTGGAGTCTTGCATGAATTAATTAAGGACTAAATCTAAGTGTCACTCGCTCAAGTTCATATCGTACATCCACATGCCCTAAATAGGAAGGGCTTGACCCAGTATTCTGCTTAATGCTAGCGTATGAACCCATAGGCGATAGGGTGAAAAATGCAAGTGGGTGGTTTAACCTTGAGATATCCTTCTCGTGGTTTGACGTAGAAAGTTACTCGACACAAAAATGGGTTCGCTTTCTATATCTGTGTCGTGGTTCAGCGTTAGCAAGCAAAAGCTGGATATAGATCATTTGGCGGGTTCATCGTTAGGGCTGGGGAGAAGAAAAGTCTCATTGTGACATTCCTACCAGTACATCGTGAAGTGTACTTATTAGGCCTGGCACCAAGGGAGAATCACATCTTGTGGGTAAAGCTGTATAATCTCTACAGAGTGTTAAAAATCTATTCGAATAGCCGCATTCGCGGGCATGAACACCTTGGTTAGATTATGTTTTAAGTTTTAAAATTTAGAACATGGGATTAAGGACGTAGACATCATGTGTCCACGGCATGCAATATGAGCTATGTACATGTAGCGGGAGCTACAGAAGTATGATCTGAATTGTACTACAAGGATGTGGCACAAGTTAGTATTTAATGAGGTGTTGAGCCGATATGTGGGGCTATCGGTGTTTTAATTTATAGGATGGTAGCAGGTGTTACCGTTATTTTAGAATTATTTATTCCACTCAATAAATATTACTAATATTATGAAATGGCTTACCAATCTATTACTTGTACTATCAAATGAGAACTTTCTTTTCTCCACTACATGCAACCTAGTCTAGACGACATTTCTTGAAGAAAGCCTTGCATGTTATAGTCATTATACTCTCCTTGTGGGACGCTTGCGAGTACATTCAAATATACTCACTTGGCTTGTTGATCTGGCCAAACGATGAAGACTTCAACTCTGAGGACGACGAAAGCATCTATGAGTGCTAGGGCGTAACCCTAGTCAATTGCCTTTCGGGTATGGCATACTGGTGGACCACACCATCGCTTGTTTTTCTGCTGCAGAATTTTCAGCCAATTTATGAACATCATATACGTTTATGTCGATGATGCTCAAGCTAACTTGTGTATACTGACTACTGATACAGGGAATAGTGTAGGAAACACAAGAGTTATCCAATCCTTAAAACCAGGTACACCACATGTGGTGCAAACATATGCTTCGCTAGAGCAGGAGCGCAAACAATTGGTTTAGGGACCCCGTCCGAGGAACACTGCAAGCTAACTATACCCCGACATATATCTGGAGGACAATTGGTTTAGGAAATCTCATCCGGGGAATGATTGGAAAAGAAAACTATCGGCGGAATGGGGCCCAGGGTCCCCCGAACCGCCGGCGGAGGCCAACCAGATGCCGCGGAGCGAGACACGTGGCGGTCGGGTCGGTATAGACCCCGCCCTGGCGGCCAAGTGGATCTGGCGGTCAAGCCTAAGTGCTCGGGGGCCTTCCCCGAGCATCGCACCCGCGCAAATAGCCCGAAAGGGCCTTGGGCTCCCGAGAGTCCAAGGCCCAGGAATCGAGGGAGCGCTCGGGGCCCCTTCCCCGAGCGCCCGGCGTCCCGAGAGGCGTGGGGCCCAGGGAATTGCTGGGGATGTCCCCCCGAGCGCTCCTCCTGAAGCTCCCCCCGTGAGGGGCCCCGAGCGACCCTCCAACGAGTGCTCCCCGAGCGCTCGAGGTCACTCGGGGGCAGCCTGGGACAGCGGGCGCCCCTCCCAGTTGAAGGAGCTGCTCGGGGTTGGAGTGCTCGGGGTCGTCGGGCCCCTCCGTGGGGCCCTCCTCTGGGCATGTCATTGAGCAGCTAGCTTCTCCGGCAAGCCTCAGCCCTGGCAGAGGCATTTAATGCCCGTCATTTCGATAAGGAATCCTAAGCCCTATGAGGGCATGATGACGGTCAGGCCGGGCCCCACCCGCTCAGGCGATAGGTTCCGTTGGCTTTCATCCCCTGCCAAATGATGGGTCCGGTTGACAGGTCTGTTGACCGACCGGGCGCGCCGCGTCGCACGCCCCTGTCGCTGTCAATCTTTTCGCCCCTTGGGTCGCATCACCGCGGGCTCCGGTGCGCGGGGTTCGGTCGCTGACGCCCGGGGCCCAGGAGCGGATGTTCCGCCCACCTTGTCAGAAGAAGCCCGGTAAGTCTCCGTTCGCGGGACCCACCGGGCATAAAGATGTCAGAGTCCCCGTTCCGAGGCACGGCGAGGAGACGTCCGGCGCGAAAGTCTACACCGCGCATTAAATATAAGGCGTGGGGGGCCCTGTAGCGCCCACGTCGCCCGCAGTACCCTCTGGCCGCTGTGGTAACCCCCCGAGTATATAAGGGGAGGACCAAGGCCATGCAAAGGGTTGGTCTCTTCCTCAGTTGGATCTTTTCCTGAAATTACACCCTCGATTGAGCAGTTGGAGCTAGAGGGTTAGATCTCTTGGAGAAGAACTCCTGTAAGCAAAAAGCCTCTGTAATCTTCGATAGATCAATATACACAAAAGCAGGACGTAGGGTTTTACACCTCCGGGTGGCCTGAACCTGGGTAAATCCTTTGAGTCTCTTGAATCAGATCCACCCTCTCTAGAGAAACCGTCACCGGCTCATAAGAAGAATCCTATTGCGCCCCCGGCCGAATCCCAAAGGGGGTCCAACCGGACCACCGCTAGAGGCGTCTCTACGCCGACAAAAAACCTCTTCGAAAAAGTTACCAATGACATAAAGCAAGTTTTCTTGAAAGCATGTTAGTATTGTAGGAAAGAAAAGCAAGTTTCATCATAAATGAAAGCAAGTTGATATTACATAAAAAGCAAGACACAAGCACCCAATTGGAAATCAAGTTTCATCATAAATGTAAGCAAGTTGGTATTACACGAAAAATTAATTTGAATAGGGAATTTTCCTCGAGATTGATGAAAGCTAAGCCCTCCTTGCCAAGTTTACCTTTTTGGAAAATTATTGTCAAGGACATAAAGGAAGTTTTCCTGAAAGCAAGTTGGTATTACATGAATGGAAGACAAGTTTAACCATAAATGAAAGCAAGGTAGTATTACGTGAAAAATTCAAATTTCATTAAAAATCAACACAATTACTTATGGATTAATTAGTGATTAGCTAGGATTATGAGTGAAATCATTAAGCTTACTTTAAAAAATCACTAAACTAGGCAACTTAGCATTATAATAAGGCAACCTAGAATTATGATTGAGGCAAGTTCACAGGTTCTAATGCATCTATTTTCACATAGAACAGTCTATGAAACTTAAAAGATCAATATTTTTAGGCAAATGTGATAAAAATACGACACAACCGGTAGCAAGCAATGATAAAAACTATTCATAATAGAAGGGAGTTACCGGAGGTACCCGAGTGCAGAGGCTATGGCGTTTTTCCTAGGCAGGAGGGCGGTGGAGCAAGAGTGAGAGATAGAGGAACAAAGAAAAAGACACTAGAGGGAGCTTGGGGTGGACTATAATGAAATAAAGAAGAGTCCAATGGAGTAGATGCAAACATATTGGCCGCACCCGCGGTAGTTCATGAATAAGCGTTTTGCCGAGCGTACGTGCATGTCAGCTAATTCAACACGCCACTTGACCATGCGAACATGCAAGTGCAATTGTTCTAGATATATGCACTAGTTAAACTACTCTCCTACATGCAACACATCCACAACACACGTACATGAGTCAACACAGTCAAGATCAGTTCCAATGCACAAATGATCCTACACCAAGCTCTAGTTGTAAGCCTAAACATCATACTCTGTTCTCGAGAGAAACTTGCAGCTTTGCCGATGAAAGAGCATCTCTCTCTCATTCTTCCCCAAATCGATGGAGTAGCCATGGATGAACACACTCTCTCTCCCTCTTCCTCAAATCAATGGAGCAGCCATGGATGAACTCTCTCTCTCTTCGCTAAATCGATGGAGAGCTCGAGAAGCACTTCTTCTGCTTCTTCGTTCTAGGTAAGGTCTCTATCCACCTCCCATAATATCCAAGATACACTTGCCTTTCCTCATCCTTGTCATCTACCTCTCCATTCGAGCCTACTTAGCTGTTACACCTCTCCATGGAGCACCAGATCTAGGGGTGCACCCCATGGCCACCGCCCCATCGTCGCGACACTCATGAACTCACCGCTCACTCCCTCCTTCCCACACCGTCTTGCGGTGCTTCTCCTCCATCGACAATGGGGATGACGACGAAATGTAGAGTAGCAGTGGTGACGGCTTGATGGTGGTTGGACGAGAGTGTGCAGGAGGAGACGAGCTGTGTGCGATTGATCTTCAAAGTTGTAGTCATGTAGTAGATGTAGCATGCACCCGACAAAGCTAGGAAGCAGACATTCACTTTTTAGAACTTATTGTTTTTCTCTCTAAAAAGGGCTCGGATCACCGATTCATAATCGCCAATACAAATCTTTTTTCTATAAAGAATCACGTACACCAGCTGCCTCAAAAGATCCCAACCTACGGGCGTTGCTATCTCCGGGGCTGGAAACTGCTAGGTAGGGTTCCGGACGAAGGGCCAAGAAGAGTGGCTGCAACGTGGAGCCCATGGCCCGCGAATAGCCGTATATGCACAGTACAATACGTGCATACATCCTCTCTCAGAAAATACCATACGTACGACGAACCTTCGATCTGAGTAGAAACAACAACAACAGAGTGGTGGTGGTGCATGAAAAGAAGTCGCCCCCCACGTGGCTTCCTGCTCGGGGAGTGCGCCACACTGCCGCCCCCGTGCCTCGTATTCCAGGCCGCACCGCACAGCCCAGTACACCCCTAGACAAACCACGGGATATTGGAAATCGAAGAAAAGTTGCAGCAATGGCGCTAAAATAAGGCACGGACACAGACAAACACAAGCCAAACCCACGCCCCTCTCCTCCCCTCCCCTCCCTCCCTCCCTCTCCTCTGTCCTGCAGTCCCTAGTGTGCTCGTACTACTACTTCCTCTCTCTCTCTCTCTCTCTCTCTCTCTCTCTCTCTCCCCGTCTCCCTCCTCGTCCTCTTTCTTGTGAGAACTTCTCTACTCATCTGTACCGCAACAGAGGGGGATCAAGATTCAAGAACGCTAGAATAGGGAGAGGCCGGGGACGGTCCAGTGGTTGGGGCAAATCAATCACATCCAGCAGCAGAGCAAAGGCAAATCAACCGGTTAATGCCGGGCCGGGGATCATCTAACTAGCTTGCTTCTCTGTGCCGCGCCGTGCATGGCCGCAGCCTAGCAGCCAAGAAACAGAGCGAGAAACCGAGGAGGGAGAGAGAGAGAGAGAGAGGCAAGAGGTGGTGGAAGAAGGATGGGGGAGAAGGCGGCTGATGCGGCGGTGGTTGGGGATCAGGACGACGGCCAGGCGGCGGCCGCGGGGGTGCTGGCGCTGGACGGCATCCAGTACTGCAGCGAGCACCCGTACCGGCCAGGCGCCGCGGCGGCGGCCGTCGCCGGTGGCGGGATATGCGCCTTCTGCTTGCAGGAGAAGCTGGGAAGGCTGGTGTCCTCATCCAAGTCCAGCCCTTTCTTCCCGCTCGGCGGCCACCCGCCGCCGTCCGCCTCGCCATCGTCGCCACCGTCCTTCCGCCGCGCGGCTGAGCCCCCGCCGTCGCTCCACTCCTCCGCCTACTCGCGCAAGTTGATCTCTTTCCACAGGAAGAAGACCTCCTCGTCGTCTTCTTCGTCTTCCTCTGCCTCGGCGGCCCTGTCCGCTTCGATGGCCGGAGGTGGGGGGCTGAAGCGGAGCAAGTCGGTGGCGCCGAGGCCCGAGGAGCACTTCTCGTCGTCGGCCTCGTCCGTGACGGCCGAGAGCCCGCGCAAGAAGAGCTTCTGGTCCTTCCTTTACCTCTCTTCCTCGTCCTCGTACGCGTACCAGACCGCCTCCTCCACGTCGTACACTAACGGTGGCGCTGCCGCGAGGAGGAAGTCGGTGTCGGTGGCGTCGGCGGCGTGGGCGTCCAGGGGTGGCGCTGCGGCTGGCGCGCAGGACCAGCAGCTGCGCTCAGGGACGTCGGCGGCGTCGGGGCGGAGGATGGAGGCTATCGGCGAGCCGCAGAGCCCGAGCCAGAGCCAGGTCTCGTCGTCGTCGTCCTTCGGGCGAAAGGTGGCGCGGTCGCGCTCCGTGGGGTGCGGCAGCCGCAGCTTCTCCGGCGACTTCCTCGAGCGCATCTCCTTCGGCGACTGCACGCTCCGGCGCGTCGAGTCCCAGCGCGAGCCCAAGCCCAACAAGATGCGCGCGCTCGGCCACCTGGGAGTCGCCGGCGCTGACGAGGACGAGGAGGAGGACGACGACGTGTACGAGCACCAGCATCGGATCAAGTGTGCCGGGTTCTTTGGCGGCATGGGCCCCACGTCCTCCTACTGGCCCTCCGCCGCCGAGGGCGCTTGCGGCGGCAGCACAAGAAAGTCGGGCTCTCGGAGCCACCGGAGCTGGGCGTGGGCATTGGCCAGCCCCATGCGAGCGCTGCGGCCGACGAGCTCCGCCTCCACGAAGATCATCACGGCCGAGCCTTCCAGCCACGTGGTCGTCCACAGCAACGGCAACACGCCGGCGGCCGCATTGTCCATATCTTCCCCGATGCCATCCTCGACAACAGCGGCGACGACGAATTAAAGCTGCACGGCCGGCCGATTAATTACTCCCCCTCTCTACTCCCCGTATACATTTGCTGCCCTCTTTTCGTTCACTCTTTTTTTATTTTTGCGTTCTCTTGTGTCTGTAATTTGACGAACAGAGTGCTCATAAGTTGAAATGTGCTGTGGATTTTGCTGGTAATCGTGATGTCTTTTCACGTGGGACTGACATGATCTGCTCAGACTAACAGCCTGAATCTGTTGATATGTTCAGTTTCCATGTCAAATCACCACCCGTTCCACAGTTTTCTTGTTCCTGATGATGCAAAGCTCCATCGATAACGATCGTTTCCTGAATAAACCACAAAAGAAATCCTCCCTTTTCTCATGACATTTGATTCGAACTCGTTGGCTCATCCAACTACCCACGCATGGGTGAGACCGTGAGAGTAACTTCACCATTAACTACCATGCTTTGACAGGTGGTTGGGGGCTCGCAGAAATCGAATAACAACACTAGCCGAGAATTGTTACTGCCCTGCTAGGCCATAAGTGACAGTGTGGTGACCATTTTGTCAGTTCAGTAGGTGGTCAGGCCAGGCCAGCCCCGACTCACAACCTGCAAGTACAACCGCAGTTTGACCACGCGCGTGAACATGGTTGCTCTGCTGCTCACGCCCGTGACCCGCTGAGCCGCGCGCACTGCCATTGCACACACGCCAACATCCAGCTCCCCGGTCCGGTGAACGGTCGCTGCTAGAACCATGGAAGTGTTGGAAAGACGGTAAAATGCTCGGTGGTTCAAATCCAGTCATGCAAGCAAGGCAGTGAAACACTATGCACACACACACCTGTGACCTGCGACGGCGATGGCGCCGCTGCTTGCTTGGGCTTGTGGGCTGTGACGGGTGCGGTGGTGGCACTGTGCCGCATGGTGCTCTCCCCTGCAGCAACGAGACAGACAGGGGGAGCTACAGCGGCACTGTTGTGGGGCGGCTTCAGGGCAGGGGAGAAAGCGATATTTCTTCCGATGGGAGTCTTTGGCTCGGTCCTCTCATCTCGGGCGTGACTGCAGCATGGTCGTGGGGGTCGTGCGCGGTGCATGCGTGATGGATGATGGCCTATCATTTCTGGAAAAGGCGACGGAGCCCCGTCCCTTCTTTATATATCACACGCTCCTTCCACGGATCTTGTCTTGGCTTAACCAACGCCCGCTCATCCCATCGTCTCATTTATAGTTTTCTGATCATGCCCTGCATGTTTGATGATCGCGACGTAGGAGAGGAGGCAGTGATGGATGGATCTAGTCGAATAATCAATCAGTCACTTGCTCGATGATCAATAATAGGTGCCATGATGTGGGGATCGAAGTATTAACAGCGTACTAGACCAGCTCTTCTCTTCGGTTGCTCACTATTTTGTCCGTGTGGTGGCGTCGAAGTCGATGGTTCAATAATGGCGTGACCGAGCCGTGTCCTTGCCGATTGCTATCATGTACTATGCAGCGTGCACTAGTCCGTTGGTGGGCACGTACGTACGTGACAGCTCTGCCGCGGCCCAGCCCCAGATATATGTTATCTCCTTTGTCTTGTTCCGTTCTTTCGTTCTTCCTCCCCCCTCTCGTTCAAACCTCACCGGCCTGTCGCCGCCACTAATGGCCAGCCCAGTCATGTGTCCTAGGCTCATCGCCCTGGCCCACCCGCCGGTGACTGCGCAGGCCCCAGCCATTTTCGCGTGTATGCCCATCTGGCAGAAGCAGGATTAGTAGTAGCTTGAGAAGCACAAGCAATGCAACGCAACAGCGGCAAGCAGGCAGGAATAGGATCCTAGAACTAGGAAGTATGCTACGCCGACAAGGCAGTCATGCGTGCCATGAATGAAATACAAGGAGATCACATCCGAGTAGGTGGTTCTGTTAGTGCATGAATGTTACTATATAGAGTGATCGAAGCTGCAGCTCATCACTCACTCACCAATCGCCAAGCAAAGCCAGGTCCAGATAGATAAGCATGCTTTGGTCCCAGGTGGAAACGACGACAGGGCACGGCCTTAACAGCCGAAAAGATGAATCAGATGATGATGGCCTGACACACTATAGCACAACAGTAAGCAGAGCTGCAGAAACCCAACCCTGGTTAATTAATTAGATTCACGTGGGTGGACATGTCGATAGCAGCAGGACAAGCTAGTGTTGTTTTTTAAGCCACTGGGGTAAAAAGGGGCAGAGAGCCGGTTTTGTGTCTCCATACATAGGGAAAGATAGCTCACCGTTCACCGATTGCCTGCAGACTGCAGAGCACTACGGATTGCGGACTCCAACCTTCCAGCCCTGTTAATTGTCACATAGTACAGGCTACAAACCACCAGCTTTGACCAGCCAACTGCACGATCCACCCTTATCAACAGACTCCCTCTCTCGTCGCTACAACTTGCACGTCCAAACACGATCAGATCTCCAGCTCGATCGGCCATGCCTGCCTGCCATGGCTACATATCTTCTTTTCTTTTTCTTTATGAAACTACCATGGCTACATAACTATCTTGGTACTATCTTCTACTAGCCGGTATCAATAATTTCCGCTGTCTCTGAAACGCGTCAATCATTTCCTGATTCACCCTGTGCACACGACGTCCATGGACCTGCTCGATCTTTCGCTCTCAATACACCACGTAGAGCCAGCCAGCTAGCCAGTTCGCTGCACGCATGCACGCCTTCTTGCTGGTCGCTGAGACGGCAATTGGTCGCCCGTTCAATTGACGCACCACTTACCTGCGTCCATGTCCTGTAGCTCCCCCCTAGCTGCATTGTAGGTCCATAACATGTGTGCAAGTCTGTCACAACTTAGTTTCCAAAAGAAAAGTTTGTCGCAACTTGCGCATTATACAGGCGTACGTGTGGTGCTTCGACAATATCTTCTCCGTTGTTGGATGGAAATGCGCATGCAGTAGAAGATTCAGAAACAAAAGTAGATGCTTGTTTCTGTCCTCGAGTAGATCAAGAGATGGATGGGCACAATGTACACGCAGCTGGTTTCGTTTGTCACACATATGAAAGCATCCATCCATCTACTGTACGTCAACCCACGACATGCATAGAATAAAGTACTGCCTCCTCGAGTGGAGAGGCAGGGAATGCCTTGCTCCAGCCCTGAGACACGACCAGATCAAGCTAGCCTGTGATTCAATAGCGGGAGACAGATCAGTTAACAGGAACCCAGGAAAAGTTAAGGAGAACATGCATGGTAGGAGTGGCCATCAGATTAGGGGCCTTCTTTTCATCTTCATCACCATGCATAGCTGGGCTAGCGATTGTAATTAAATACATCAGGATTCTCCGGCCAGTGAGCTCTGATGCAGTCTCACATGCAGCGACCGTATTTATTTACGTGTGCATTGACTAAGGAATGGTCCCCCCACACAGACTACTGGCACTGTTCCATTACAACGGAGTCGTAGACTACTAGCAGTAGATCAAGATGATGCGGCCATAGCTGTGGTCGTAGCCTTGCAGGTTGTTACATTTACATGCGTACTTGGTGGCAGTGATGCCTTTCTATAGCCAGCAGCAGGGCAAGTGATAGCCCCATCACCCATGTGCCCTACTTGCCCAAATGTATGAACAGAAAGCAACATCCCACGGGGCAAACTTCAATCTCTTACGACCTGTGCAGACAGTGAGAATAAAGGTCAATTTCATTGCATCAAAAATTATTGTCGGCTGCCATCCTTTTTTCCTATCTTTGAATCGTGAACTTCAAATGTTTAACATAACCTTGTGAAACTTCAACAGAGTAGATACTGGATGCCATCCTTAAGAATTAGTAATCGGCAGGATTTGCAACTACTTGACTAAAAGACAACGTGCCGCGAGCGTGGATCAGAGGTCCATGCCTGTATCTAGTGTCTGCACTACCATTTATAGCTGGAAGTTGGAACATGGAAATGTTGCTAATATGAATGCTAAGGTAATCGGGAAATTATTCCGAAACTTGCAAGACATAATCTGTACTTGATCCTATACTCCTATGCTTGGTCGTTATTCTCACTAAGCCTCTTACGCCTAAATTAAGCTAAGATTTCTCATCTACCGAATATAAGCCTAAGCAAATGGCAAACAACTATAAATTGTTCTTTATCAATTTTAGCCCTTACTTCCTCTGATCACAAATGTAAGTAGTTTTAGAATCTCAGATAGTCAAATATTTTTAAGTTTGACCATCAGCATAGAAAGGATTACCAAAATGGACTAAAACAAATTGATGCTACTAGATTCATCATGAAATATGCTTTCGCAAAATTCATCTTATTCAAAACAACATATTTTAAACAAATTGATGATCAGAGTGTCACTTTGAAGACCTCGTCAATATCTAAAACTACTTACATTTTCTGATCGGAAAGAGTACATCCAAAAAATGGCTGAAGCAAGGGTTAGGCAGCTCATGCCTTCATGGGGCCTACATGCTAATAAGAGCTTAAGTAAACAATGCACTGGGTTATCCTAAAAGCTACTTTATACAGCTTATTCCTACAATTCAACAATATAGCTTAGAACATGACCCTCGCTACGCGAAATCAGAAAAAAATGTCCATTGGTCTAATAGGATCTTTATGGCCTTCCACACTACTGACCTATCTTCATGCCCAAATTGCCTAGTTGACCCCATGCTGTTGTAGTCAACATTTGTCTCCTTCCATTATCAGCATGGCCTGAAGAAAAAGATTATAAATGATTTTGTTTAATTCTGGTTCCACTCTTTTTGGTTTTTGAAGATTTTATATTTGTTCTTCTACTTCACAATTAACACTTCTGTAACAAAAATGTATGACTCGGGGGGCCGCTAATTTACTCTCAACCACCCACTCGGTCACTTTCCGACAACATATAAGCGTTGTCGGGATGCCACAGGCTGTCCCAAAAGCCCTTGGTCCCCCTTCGCACGAATACACGTCCACTCGTCCCCCCTCCTCACCCCTGCTCGTCCATGGCTGGCCACCATTCCCGTCTTCAACGACGGCGTGGCCTCAACGAGCGGCGGTGCGGCCAATCAAAGAAAGAACATGTTTAAGAATCATCCAAGCTTCCAACCATTTTTGATGAGATTTCAACCAAAAATCACCAAGCTTTCAACTATTTTTTGAGCTATCAACCAAAACAAAAAAACAAAAAATCAAAGCTTTCAACTTTTTTCGATGAAAAACATTATCAAGTTCTCAACCAAAACATCAAAAGCTTTCAACTATTTCAATGAGCTTTCAACCAAAAAAGCGACGAGCCTTCACAAAGAAATCAAAAAGAGAAAACCTAGGCCCCACTGCCACAGAGGCAGCCGACCGCAACGGCGAGCCATGGTGGCCAAGACGACGTGTCATGGTCCTCGGGGCGCAGAATAAAAGGAAAGAGGGGGAGGAGAGGCAACACGCGTGCCGGACAAATCTAGTGCACAAGGTGAGCGACATCGCGTCGGGGAGAGGCAGCAGGATGCTCGCCCCTAACAACGTGCAGCGGAGCATGAGGAGAAAGATAGGGAAGTTTTTCTTGATGTTGGGAGTAGCGATCTAGGAAGAGAGATGAGCTACGATAAGGTTGAGGAATGAGTCGTTGAGGACTCGCGTGAGGTGTGGTAGTAGACCCCACATGGTTGAACACACTAACAGACTTAACCACGGCAGCAGTTAGCCGTGAGAGAGCCTTTTGGGTAGACTCCTCTAAGAAAATGAGACTTTAGCATTGTCATTCTTATATCACTAGTTCATACTATATTTGCATATGCACTGATGATTCTAGTCAATAGGTCAGTTTGGACTGAGACCAAAACTTTAACATACTAGATGCATGGGTTAGGAATTTTGTCCTCTTTGGTTCTGGAGTTGACATTTGGCTAATATATAACATCTAGGAACAATTAAGTGTAGGTAGGGCATTTGTATACAGGCATCGCTCTTATTGCATCTTTTGCGAACGTATGAGGAAGATATACAAATGTATTTATGTATATGGCACGTGCAGACTAAGTGAATAGAAGCAGCACATATGGTCACCGGATTAGAAGTATGACATATACCAGGGCTTTGGACCTTTCTATGCCTCTGGTGTACTGATGAGGATATCAGATCCTTCATAAAGAGCATGTTTGGTCTATGACATTCATCCATATGACTCACTATGAGACAGTTTTGAAAACCTGAAGCTCCACATCACCCTCGGTCCTTCCCTCCAAAAGGCCAAACCACGCCAAGAAAGACCCTAGCTCCTGGAGCCCTCTCTTATTTCCCCCCTCCCCAAGGCCATTGGTGATGCACCTCCACCCATAACCTGGCAGCGTAAATCCCCATGTTTGGGCAAGCCACAACCCCCACCCACAATCCATGTCTCCTAGTCGCGTTGGACTCTTGTTGTAGTCCCTCGCCACCTTCCCAACTTTTTTACATCAGAGACACAAAGCAAATTGATGGTGGAGAACTCCTATATACAGCTTTAAAAACTGCTGGGCCACCTTATGATTTGCCCATACGACCACGCAAATAGTGTCTTAATTGACGCATGGTGATGCTGTACTGTCGATGTAGCCTACCTGATAGCATTGTGGGCCTTCCTATGATAAATGATTAAATGATATACAAACATGTCCGGTACTCCCTCTTGTTCTAAAATGGCAAGTGATCAAAGGATGCCAATACCCCATCTGCACATTCTTGATGGAAAAGAAAAAGGCAAAGGGCTCATTGCATCATATTTCAGCTTCCTTCCTGTTTGGTTTTCTCAAGAAAAAAAATCCTCATTTCTTCATAAAAAGGGAAACTCTATGATGGATAATCAAGAGTCGGGTCAGAACTACCGCCACCCTTCAGAATTCAACTGAAAATGGATTGTGATAGAATAATTTGGTAATTTGGCACTCAAATGTCACCAGTTAAGAGTTCAGAGTTCAGACTTAACTATTCTGCTCTTTTCATAAAGTAGAGAACACAATCGTGTTGGATGGATTTAGATAAATAGGGATCATTAGTCGTGATGAGTAGGTCATATTATGGCCACTGTGCAGTGTTTTATTTTAAATTACATCTAAGTGTAATGCATTAAGTACATGAGATACTTAGGTACGACTTTATGTAAGCTTTTCATACCAGTGAAAATTCTATCAGCCAGTAACCACCTATAACTGGCTATCAGCCTTACTGGTGGTTCCTGGTACAAATTCAAACTGTGCAAACAAAAACTAGGTTTGAATTTGAATTTTAAATTATGACCTTAAGCATAAAAGGTTCATCAATCATTAAATAAACACAACACCTAAGCTGGCTTAGCTGTAAGGCCGTGGCCTTGTATGCATGCGGCCCTGTTTTTGAAGTTTAAAACCCACGTTTTCATGTATTTTTTGCTTCTAATACTTCTTGACATACAACTGACGTGTGGTCCCACTAGTGAAGGTAAAAAAAAATCTGGTAGGCATAGGATTCGAACCCAGGACCCCTCACACACCAGTGTTCCTTCTTCTTACCACTACAACAACTGCATACTTTGGTATGATATTTGCTGAAACTTGTTTACTTACATTAAAATTTTAACTTTAAATCAAACCAAACATTTCAGACTGATTTTTTCTGAAATTTCCAAACTTCAAGTTACTTGCGGTAATTAGAACTCTCAGTGGATTCTAATATTTTTGACACCGAGATTTGAATCCCTGGTCTATACTAAGAACTCACGTCATGGTTGATGCAGAACTGCAGATTCAAGAAAAAAGGGAACTGGTATGCATTGCATCTTGATTCTTGTTGATTCAGCATAAACTGAAAATTACAGTGAGTCAGTAATTGCAATGTTTGATGTACCTCTCAGATTGTCTGTTAGAGCCCTTGATGCCAGCATTATCTTAGTTCCCTGATGGTCTCTCATCCTGCGAGCTGTAAAAAGGAATACTGTTGATCAATGTAGCAAATGAATATTACCTCAAAAACTTATTACCATCTGCTCAATGATCTTTTAGCAGATAGATATGTTTTAACGCTAGAGTTAGTATGCAAATGTAAAAACCAAAACCCCAAGATTGGACACAAAAGTGGTCAGAAGATATAAATCTAGATTCAAATTTACCATGTGTAATAATATTCCAATAAACCCAGGAGTGACTAAAATGAGATGAAGAGGGCTTATCATTCACTGGATATAGTTTGGTATGAACATTTGCATATTTCAGTCCTGTAAAATCAAAATTAGTGACAATTATAATTATAGTAGTCAGGTTTATATATGAAATTCAACTTCAACCCTACTAGTTAGGTTTATATATGAAATTCAACTTAAAAGGTTAAAGTGCGGAATAAAAATTAAAATAAAATTAGCAAATTTGATTTCGTTCCATAGCACGCAATATGTAGTGATGGAGGACCAATGTCAATGTTCATGCATCAAATGTATAAACATGTATGGGTTCCTTCTGCCGATGAGCAAAGAGGAAGCATACATTAAATGTATCAACATGCATGGGATCGGCAGTATATGAAAAGAGGCTGACAAGACTAAATGGAGGCAAGCAGATGATGCTAGATAAGAAAAGCATGACAACCATCGACAAAGTTCACGGCTGCTGAAAGCGACGGAGAAGCGACAGATGAAAAGATTAAAGATTATATGTGCATAGGTACCAAGTCTATACATGCCAATGTGCTACGTGTGTGAGTGAGCGTATCACATGAAGGAAGCAAAATGGTGGTATTGCAGTAGCATTAAACGTGCAATAAATCTAGCCGCGCAAATGCGTGGGCGATCCTACTAGTTTATTAATATCCACAATAAGAAGTGCTTGCATAAATGCTGGTAACGTTTTATGGTTCTCATCTAGAGGCTTCCCCCCTACTGCTCACTGGCTGGTGAAGTAGTGATCATCCATAAAGTGGGTGATGGGTCGAATACTACAAGGATGGTCACCAATTGCTCTTCGAGAGAGTTCTTTACTACCTAAGCCTTTTACTAAGAGTGACATCAAAATATAATATTTCTTCCATTTTTCTTTGGAATTTCGTAGAATTTTCGACTTCAAATAAATATAATAGTGAGGTGAAATCAAAAGAGCACATAATATTACCAAACAACATACCTAAGCCGAGAGCACTGCACTGATTGGGTTTTTGAACCCTGATGGCCTGATCACAACGATTGGATTAAAACATTAAACTAAAGTTCCAGATTGTGCTAACTGGAACACGCTTTCTTCGTGCTGAGATATCATTCTCTTGACCCTTAATCACAGTCGATTCATACTCTCGAAGGTGCAACGGATTAATGAATTAGCGACAATTATCAACTGACAATTATTGTGCAAATACTTCCCCAATTTTTATACAGTAAGCAATTGGAGTCCGTATGCAAATAATCCAACCGATCAATGTCAAAGCCTTAAAAAACAAACTCAAACAAGGAACCTTTCAAGTATTATTTTACAGAAAAGCACCAACATTATGGTGGCATCCAACTAAAATGCCCTTTGACTAAACTACTAAAGGGAGGTAACAGATGGGTATAAAAGGACAGTACAATATAAGTAATTAAGTAGGACGTTGATCATGCAGATGATTCATCACCTAGTTTAATAACCCTTTCCATTGAGATGTTACAAGAATTAAAAGAAGACAACAGCACGATGAAAAGCAACTAGTAAGGGTAATACATGAGACTACTTGACGAATTTTCCATGAAAATAAAAGGACCACTGTAGCAAACTACAGAATCATAATGGAATAAGCTGCTTAGAGCATCTCCAATAGCATGGCGTCAGCCTTCTCTTAGAGATGCCACATTGGATTATTGCTGAGTTGAAAGAGAGAGAAGATTGTTTTCCCTTGGCGAAGAGATGATCCCTTCACGTCTAAGGGATAGCTTGTTTTCCTATTGTACCATATGCCATCCCTTCATCACACATTTTCTAGTTTAATTCTACGGCATTAATTGCTAGAGATGACATCAAGAGATAACTCATTGTATAATGTGTTTTTAAAAATGACATGGAGGGCACAAGAGAAGGTTGCCTTCTCTACCACTGTAGATGCCCTTATGACCATTGGGAATTGAAGTATTCAATTTAACTAAAGATTAACAAACTTATTAAACTCCCAAGACTTGACAGTTGACAATTCTCCTAGACTGTGAACAACCAGCTGTAAGTCATGTACTGTGAAGTGGGAAAGACTTCTAAACAATCAATTTCAGACGCTTTACTGACAACCCATGTAGCACGATAGAGTTAAACAACCATAAGTTTTTCACTAAATGGCATACTATTTATTGTATTAGGAACTAGGCTCAATAAGTTCTACAATCATGCATAACATGGATGTGAAACATACAATAATATGCATGTTAGCTCTAAGTAGACACACCAGAAACAACCAAAACTAAAAGGAAGAGGAATGAGTTTAGTGAAAGTGCTAGTTCATTCATAAACCAATTTGTCCGCACATTCTACTGTAAAAAAGACAAACATACAATAGACAATAGTAAGCTTCATTGCAAGTTGCAATCAAAGAAAATATGGAAATGTTAGGATGAGAAGTAGGACTATTATATTTGTATGTTCCCAAGTTGGTCAAGGTGCGAGTTTCCTACAAACACAAAGGAGGTTAGTTGGCACAGAAGGATGTTTCCTCACCATATTGGTGCATCACTAAACCCATGAAACGAAATTATAGATGTGCTTAATACAATACACATATGAAACATGTGTGCTCTAAAAGCAATACCACACTAAGTTTACGAAGGATCAGAGGGGACCCACCACTGGGGCCGCACACACTGTTGCCCTAGCTTGCTGCTGGTGAGAAAGGGAGCCTACCAAGCCCATGCTTTCCAATTTTCATGGCATTCCCCAGCATCCTTCTGGCAGCATAACCTGTGCAGCTGTGCTAGATAAGGAGGCCACTTGGCTCGAGCACGGGGGGTTCAGATTCCCAGCAACACAGACTGGACAACCCCAATGCTCGCATGGCCCATGTAGCAAGTGCGCATGCTAAATAACATTGCGTGTTTAATGCACACACAGTCTGCTCCTCCCAAATCAGCTGTCTATCCAACCGCTGCATCCGTCTACTTTCTATCAATGTTCTGCGTGGATACGTACATTACATGCTCAAGATTTGGTGCAAACAATGTCCTTTGAATGACAAGAAAGAGAAATCGTGAAAGGGAAATAATGTAATTTTCAAGCGAGTTCTGTCAATTGAAATGTTGTTCCAAATCTGAGTACATGTGCCTACGAGAAAAGAAGAAGAAAATGGGTAGGCCACTTTATATCAAGACGTGGAATAGATCTTGTCAATTGAACTAATTATGTTGAGTCAAGTCATAACCAAATCTAATTTTATTGGTCTATACCTGCCTAGGATGGAGCACAACACTGAAAGCTGAATCAGAGACTGCAAAAGCCATAAACGATAAGATAAACCAATGTAGCATCTTAAGGATATGCACATGCAAGTTTCTTTATGGTGAACGCATAATTGTGGACAATAGGCAATGCAACCAATATGCACATACCTGCTGAGCCATTGCAGTTCGAGGGCATCCATTTCATGAGGTTTGCCAATTGTCCTCTGGGAGCTAACCAGCATCGTGTGAACTCACTAGCTTTGTTTTATTTTAGTGCACCCAAAATCAACTGAATGTACAACGCATTCATTCGGTGAGTTCAATTTCTTCTCCTCCCTCACTTTCCTCATCTAGCTCACTACAAGGGTCGCAGCTTTCTCTACTCCTCCTTGGTGGCAAGGCAGCCCTCATCATGGTGGCATACTCCTCCCTGATAGCAACAAGTGGATGTGTATGCTTCTCAAGTAGCTGGCTTCCGCCACCGTAAGCTTCCCTGAGCACAACCGTCTGCGTACCAAGCACCCTGGAGAGGTAAAAAATGCCTGGGTGACGCTCAAAAACCTTGGTGAACTTCTGTGGCATGCCAAGCAGCTTCCTCATGTTGCTCACGTTATGGCGCTCCGTCCTCTTTGCCACAGTGAGGTGCAGCAGCTCATGGAACACCCCCACATTCCGCTTCTCTGACACGTCCGTGCGGCGGTCGAGGGCCCGAGGCGTCGGCGTACGGATTGGTGTATGGCAGCGCCTGCCAATCCTTCAACCAGGCCATGCACTTGCTTCTGAGGCCAAACCCCCTCGGGAAGCTCACCGGAAAAGGGAGGCAGGTGGTGTCCGCGCCGGCCGCACCCTTCTCGAGCTCAGAGACAGCCAGACGGTCGTCCCAGGAGAGGAGGTGGAGCCAGACGCGCTCGTCGCCCTCGGGCTGCTCAAGGGCGAAGTAGTCAAGGTAGCGGCGGAGGATGGAGGCGCGGTAGTCGCGGGGCAGGCCGAGGTCCCAGCGGAGGAGGTCGACGGTGTGAAGCGGGAGCGAGCGCGGTAGGGTGAGCATGAGGAGGCGGCGAAGGCGGTCGAGCAGGTCGGGCTCGGATGCCTCCAGCGAGTCCACCTCCCGGCGCCGGAGGTCGAGCGCCGCGTCCGTGAGGGTCACGCCGCCGCCGCCGCGGCGAGAGAGTGCGAACAGCGTGCGGTACCTGCGGAGGAAGGCGAGCGCAGCATCCGCGGAGGGGAACAGCTTGTGGACGGACCTGTCGGCGAGGAGCTCGGGGCACGCGATGCGGTGGCCGGGCCTGGAGGACACGAGGTCGAGCAGGTGGTGGGCGGCACGGAGGTGGCGCTCGCGCGAAACCGCTCCGTCGAGCGCCCGGTCCTTCACCAACTTCAGCTTCACGTTCACCAGCGTCGCCCGCTGCTCCGCCGCAAACAACCGCGCTTCCCACCATCCCCTCCTCCTCGTCGCCGCCGCCCGCAGCAAGCGCCATGCCATGGAACACGGAAACCTCGCCGAATCGTGCCGCCCAGGTATTTTATGGGCCTAGTGAACGGAATTAATGGGCCGCAGCCCGCAAGAGGAGCTTGCAAGAGGTTAACCTGCAAGGGGTTAGCGAAGAGTACGAGGGGATAAAGGATCAAAGAGTGGCCGTTTCCGAAGACGCCGGGAGCGAGGAGAAGCAGAGCGATTTGGTTACGATGGCCTCCTCCTCGTCGTTGGCAGCGGCGCAGGCGCGCGGCGGCAACCCTCTGGAGGAGTGGAGCGGACGCGTGAAGGCGCTGGAGGCAGGGTTCCGCGCCTGGATGGCGAAGCAGCCCATCCAAATCGAGGCAGTGGTGACCGCGGCTGTGGGGGCGGTGCAGGGCGGGGCTCTCGGGGGACTGATGGGCTCGCTCACCGCCGATGGGGGATCGCCGTTTCCAGTGCCTCCACCGCCGCCCAACGCCAACCCGCAGGCCATGGCATCCTTCAAGCAGGCCCAGGTTTCCCACCCTGTCGCTTCGTCTGCTCATATTTTTGTTGCACTTGATGAATTATTCGTGATAACCAGTGTCCGTGAACGATTGGATTATGTGTCATTTCAAAATTGCAAAATATTTGTGTGGTTCCCTCTAAACAGCTAATATATATCTAGTTTTACTTTGTATTCCCTGAGATAATAATTAGGGGTTCCAATGTGTCTATGTGCAAGACAAAATATGCCCTATATTTTCAAATGGAGGGAGTAGTATAAATATTTGTATATCGTCTGATTGTTTGCAAAATGAAGCAATCTGCCCTAGTTCCGTGACTTCATCTACTGGTTTGACTTTAATACCGGCATTAACATAATTGTCAAATAAATGAATTTATATTGTCATGAGTCTCTTGCCAACTCATGACATGGTGGAGGCTTGATGTTACTATCAGAGTGCACTTTTGCAGTTCTGCTAGATGCAAATCGCTGTAAACACAATGATTGGTCTGGGATAGAATTAGATACAGTTGAGAGGAGCAACATAGTTAGGCGATGAGGCAAGAATGGACATAACTATAATAAGAATAATCTAATAAATATTTATATTGTAGGGACATATATGACATGTATTGTTCCACCACTAGCCCCAAATAAGAATGGAGTAAAAGCTCATGTATTTGCAATGTTCACTTGTGACTTGTCACTTATGAGCCATATATAATAGTCAACTTAGCTTAAGGCTAGTATTTTCAATTTCATAACATGTCAAATGTTGACCATATAGATATCTCCCAAATCCCAGTATTTCAACTTTTTACACATTAAGGTAAGCAAGCTGCTTGACTTACAGGCTTTAGCTGGCGGACCCTTGGTGCAAGCCCGGAATTTTGCAGTTATGACTGGTGCAAACGCAGGCATATCATGTGTTATGAGAAGGATACGTGGAGGAGAGGACATCCAGGGCAGGTGAGGCTTTGGAATTTCATTTTAGTTGGCACTGCATTCCAGGGCGTAATAACTTGTATCATCAATTTGGTGTTCGATATATGCATCTTAACCTTGGCAATGCTAAGATGCAAAAATGTTCCTTCCGGTAATTAGCCACTAAAATGATCCTTGTGGCGCAGCTTCAGATTTCTGGGTGTGAGCTAATAAATTCTGGTTAATAAATAGATACTTGTTACTTTATGCATGACAAATGTCCTGTTTGTATTTGTATAGCATGGCAGCTGCTTTTGGTTCTGGCGCTCTGTTCTCCCTAGTGAGCGGAATAGGAACTCCTAATCCAGTTGCAAGTGCCATCACATCTGGTGTTGCTTTTGCAGTATTTCAAGGTGGCTTTTTCATGGTAATGACCTAGATATGCTTGTTGGTTATTACAACTTGGAGTCATTTTGCTGCTCATTCTATCTTATCACTAAGTTTTCATATCTGATGACGGGTCAAGTTGCTGTTGTATTGCCTGCTTATGATAATATGAGGTTTGGATGGGAATATCCTTGTGTGAATGAATAATGTTTTATCTTGCATGTAGAGATGAAAGCTTCTTCTATAAATTTGGCGGACAATAACCAACTACTAGAGTTTATTTGTCTCATTGACTTTCATACTTTCTGGTTTAACCTAGCTACTGCTTGTGCTTCGTAGGGGCATTATGAAACGGCTTTTAGAATGCATACTTAATCTTATTTTGTTGGTTAAAATCTATGGCTTGCATGGAAATGTTGGACATCCAAAGTATTTTGTGACAAGGTTGCTTTGGCACTTCATTTTTTCTTCTTTGTTGTTATAAATTTCATTCATTGTGAAATATCTCTAGAACATGGTCACATGTGCGAACCACTTAATGCCTTACAAGCCTCAGGTCTCCAGAAAACAGAAGAGAAGAAATCTTGGGCATGAAAGAGCAACTTTGCTGTTTCATGGAAGCTGGAGGGAATTTTGCTAATTTTGGATGAAATTCTTGAGAACAATTTATTAATGAATTATAATACTCATATTGTGATGAAATCAGTGTGGTCAAGTCAAAAGGGCTGCTTCTTTCTGCTGAATCTTCTTTGCCTGCAGAATTTTCTGACCAAGATAATTTTTATAGTAGTACATTACTATTTGGTTATCTTGTCACCAACGTACAACTAGCTGATATGATTGTTGACCTGGTATTATTATTGTGTAATAATTCTCCTTTCGGTCTGTTATATGCAGATCGGGCAGAAGTTCTCAAAGCCACAAAGTGAAGACACATATTATTCCAGTACAAGGAGCATGTTGCAAAAACTAGGCCTCCAGAAATATGAGAAGAATTTCAAGAAGGGTCTCCTCACTGATCAGACCTTGCCCCTCCTTACTGACAGGTAAGTGTTTCTAGGTTCAATTTATATTCTACACCCTTTAGTAATGCACCTACAATGTATCGATATACTTAATGTTGCTTCAGTGCTCTGAGAGATGTGAAGATTCCCCCTGGCCCTAGGCTTCTCATACTTGATCAAATTAAAAGGTTTGGAATCATTCCACAAGATCGTTCTGGTTTCATTTTACTAATTTCCTTTGTTTGAACTGATTTGATCTCGTTTCTATGTATTTTCTAGGGATCCTGGGTTGGCAAAAACACAGTGAAGACTTGCCGCTATCTGCTGATGGTGTAGCAATGCTGGTGGTTATTTTTTAGTTGCATAGATTGTATTATCCGACTCCATGTCCGTCTCTGTTTTAATGATAAGCCTTCTAGGTACTGCTATTTGATCGTAAGCAAGAACGTAGTTTTGTTGGTTTTGTTTTATAGTTATTATTAGATGTAATCACTTTTGCATTTCCTTATTGAATTTGCATACTTGTGAAGTTCCAACTGAATCAATCTTTTCTATGCTTCAAAGCTGAGAAATCGAAAGTGTGATTGTAGAAATATGTAAAATAGTTGGCAGTTTTTATGATTTTTTTTCCCAGTATTTCCCTGGAGGTGAGGTGCTACCTACGCCTGACATGAATCTGTCTCGTCAATACCTGCTTCTACGAGTCTGGTCTTAATTTAGCATATTGCTGCAGAGTGCAGCCAATGGCTATAAACTGAAGTTACTTAATTTTGGTCCTTGTTTGAATGGTTGCCAAATTTTTACCATGTCAATTCTCCTTTGCCCACTCCAGTTTATATTTCTTGACAACATTGACCAAAACATGAGCAATCAAAACTTCAGCCAAAATTTTGGTTAGTCAGATTTTTGGTGGGGTAGGCTTGGACTAAAACCAAACACAACCTTAGGTTCCTTGACTAAACAGTTGAAGATATGCATACCAACTTCAAAAACAGGCGGTGAAGCAAGGGCTCGTGCGTCGCATGGCACAATCACCAAGAAATGTAGTAACTAGTTTATCCTGGTCTTTTCCAAATTACTCCATGGGACAGAAACAAACGAAATTCACTCAGCCTAGCTTATTCTAAAATGTCTACTCCATGCACACACAAACTCATGGCAGTAACATCGCCAGCCGAACAGTGTCATATTAATATATTTGCTCAACTGAAGAACAATATACAATTGCATAAATTCTTTTTGGAACTAAACTATATACAGGGACGAATTCCCTGATTGTTATGTACATAATGGAATATTCTGTGCCTACCTATAAAAGAATTACTAATCTCGTTGCTTGAAAGAATGAAAAATTAGGCCTCTACTCCACTACATAAGAGCTTCAGAATGTCCGTGTTGAGTCAGACAATTGGACGATCTGCTCGTTCAGACGGCTCAAGCAAGGTTTCCCCTCATCATCGGTGTCCATCAGTATCGTGTCACCAGGCTTGTACTCGCCAAAGAGAATTGCTTCGCTGATGACATCCCTCAATCAGGTGGGTGACGGCTCTCCTCAGTGGTCGCGCACCGTAGCTCTTGTCATAACCTTCTTGGCAAATCAAGCCCTTCATTGCATCGGATACCTCTAAGCCTATCCCAAGGGCTAAGAGCCTACCCTTCAGTTCTTTTAGGATGATATCAAGAATTGCTAGCATCTGCAAATATGTCAAGGAGGGCATCAGTGTCTCATGTGGTCTGAAGTTCAGGACAATAAGTATATCGGCATATGCATCAACAATTATTTCAATCTAGTTGTATCTTGTAAGTGTCTCCATTTTTTGTAGTAAACCGACATGTGGCATCTAAGTTTACAAGCTTACTGAATATCAGTCAAATCAATTCAGAGCAAAGTGTAAGTGAGAAACAGACCTGAGTCTTCTCCAGAGGACGGAACACAACCATCTCATCGATTCTATTGAGCAATTCTGGACGGAAAAATGCCTTCAACTCTTCCATTACTAGGGATTTCATTGCGACGTATGAGCTTGATTCAGTATCATCTTCCGTCGAGAAACCTATGCTTTGTCTTCCATCCGAAATTGACGTAGAACCAACATTTGATGTCATGACAATCAATGTATTCTTGAATGAAACTCTGCGACCCTGTAGTCCACAGAAAACTCTGATGTAAATAAAAAAATGCAGCACATAGAGAGGCCTAGGAACTACCTAAGCCCCATCCTAAATCATGGAAGAATAAGTCAAGTACGAACTTGGATTTTGTATGCTGTCGATATCTAGTTTTGTCTAACAAATATTTGTTAGCATCTTGACTTGCAAGTTGCCATTATAGTTAATTTCAATTCTCCAGTAAGAGTTTGAAAGAGCCCGTAAAAAATAAACAGAGGTGCTAGGGCTCACCTATTTTTAGTACAAAATTTCAAGGGACAGGACTTCATAAAACTTGGTCCAATAGTTCTACTGTTTAACCTCTAAAAAAAACTGTACTGTTTGAACCTTATTTATGGACATGTAACGAAAGCGCTTGCATATATATTAGGATCTACCGATCCAGTACCTGTGAGTCTGCCAGATGTCCATCTTCAAAAATTTGGAGAAGAATGTTGAAAATATCAGGGTGAGCTTTTTCTATTTCATCAAGCAGTACCACGGTAAATGGTTTTCTCCTGACTGCTTCTGTCAAAGTACCAGTTTCACCATATCCAATGTACCCTGGAGGAGAGCCTATCAGCTTGCTCACTGTGTGCCTCTCCATATATTCGCTCATGTCTAATCTAAGCATAGCAGATTCCTATTTGAAAAGACGAAGACATCTTGTCAAGCCTATGAAACATATCAAGTGTTGGTGAAATAACAACAGGGTGATGAGAACATGATTGGGTAACTTACCGATCCAAAATAGCTTGCTGCTAGAGCTTTGGTAAGCTCGGTTTTACCAACTCCTGTTGGACCACAGAAAAGCAGCGTAGCAATAGGTCTGTCAGGGTCACTGAGGCCAACACGTGATCTCTTCACCGCTCGCGATATCGCCACAACAGCATCATCTTGACCAATTACACGCTTTCGGAGCTCATCATCTAGTCCTACTAAAATCTTTCTGTCATCAGCAGTCAGCTGCTGTACTGGTATACCTGACCATAATGAGGCAACTCTTGCAATTTCCTCAGTTCCAACTACAACTGATCTGCATTTTTACAACAAGTTCCATGATGAGTAGATATGTAGGAAACAGAGATTAACCTGTGACTTGTTGACATGAGAAACTTACTCCTCAACCGAGAGTGATGAGGTAGATGTTGTCCCAGCCTTCTCCTGATGTGGGGCTTCAATATCAGCACTATTGTTCTCTTGATCATTCTCATTTGGAGAATATTTCATCTTGTTAGATAACACCTGAGTAATGAAGGACACTATAAAATATTAAATATCATCCGATGGACAAATTTATTTTCACCATGTAACCAGTGCAAGATATCTCATTACCACTTCATGCATGGCCTGAACAGCTTTTATCTCTTGCCAGTATTCATCTGCTGACTTTAAGAGAATAGAAGACTGCCCTTCCTTCTTCCTGTTAAATGATTCAATTCGAGCTCTACTGCCAGCTTCATCAATCAGATCAATAGCCTTATCAGGAAGCTGTCTGTCAGGGATATATCTTGCTGACAAATAAACTGCTGCGTTGATGGCTTCTAAAGTGAATTTGCATTTATGATAAGTTTCATAGTTCTCACGAAGACCGAGTAATATTTTCACAGCATCTTCCTGCAATAAGTTTTAAGGATGGTTAAGAAAGCAATGTACCAATAACAAACTTAATTTTTAAGAAAAACCCATATTCATAAAAGAATATCTTCAATACCTGACTAGGCTCATCTACAAATACTGGCTGGAACCGGCGAGCCAAAGCCTTATCCTTCTCAAAATGCATCCGATGCTCATCTAGAGTTGTAGCTGCAATGCACTATAAATACAAACAAATATAGCCCATAAGATATGATGTATGGTGAAAATAGATAATCTTCTATGTATGATAGCACAAAGTAAGAAGTAGGATGAATCTAGTACCTGTAATTCACCCCTAGCAAGCGGGGGCTTCAACAAGTTGCTAATGTCAAGGCCAGCACCCTTACCCTTTCCAACAGTTCCAGACCCAATAAGATTGTGAACCTCATCAATAAAAAGAATAACATCATCTACATCAAAATAAGGCAACCATGAATATTCATGACCAGGTGAGAAGCTTTATATCTCATAACATTTCAGATTGCATTACAAACTGACCTGCCTCACGGACTTCACGAATTAAACTAGTGACCCTGGACTCCAATTCACCCCTCTCTTTTGCACCAGCAATAAGTAGACCAACGTCCAGTGACATTATACGCTTTGCCTGCATAACAGTTAAGTGTGGGAATACTATTGATGTGTAACTGAATTTTACAAATGCATGTGTCTGTACCCATCATTGGCAGTTCAAGCTTACCCACAAGGAAAATGGGGACATCTCCGTTTGCAATTCGAAGAGCCAGCCCTTCAGCAATTGCAGTTTTACCAACACCTGCCTCACCCAAAAGAATAGGATTGTTCTTTGTCCGTCGGCATATTATCTGAACTACTCTTTCAATCTCCTCCTCGCGACCAATAATAGGGTCAATAAACCCTCCACTAGCGTGCATGGTTAAATCTTGACAGAATTGATCTAAAGCACCCTTGTCTGAAATGGGAAACACGACAAGTTTGTATTGAAGTTCCACGACCTATATAAAAGAACATGAGCATAAGCTTTAATGCAACAGCTAACTCCTGACCTTTCTTTTTACTCAAGGATTTGGTGAATCCAGATCTTCCAGTTCCAGCAGGAGCTTTCTCGGGCACTTTAAAAAGAGATGCTCCTGTGGGATCTCTGCCATCTTTTGCAAGCTCCCCTTGGAGTCGTGTGAGTGCAATTGATGCTAGCTGACTCGGATCCGCTCCCAAGCTACAACAAATAAGTTGTCATTGGTGATGGCACAAATGGTGAATAGGGCATGACTATATCTTTCAAACATCCCAACACGATAATATGATATTACCCATCAGTATAATAGGTTACTTCCATGGGACCTTGTTTTTGGCCAAGTTAATTTCTGAGAGGGTAGTACTTATGGGTGATAAAATAGCTATGACCTTTTCTGGAGGAGCTCACAGCTTAATCATATAGAACAACTAGATGACAAATGATACTTTTTCCTTCTGCACTAAGACAGACAATTGGAGTAATTGTCTTGTGCTTACATGAGAACAAGCATTAACAAGATGATCTCACTTTACGAAAAACCGTTTGCCTATATAGGTGATTATTTGATCAATTGATGGCATCTCGACGGATGGAATGAGCAATTGAGGTGAGAAATGAATACCAAAGTTCCTAGACAGAGTCGAACATGATAATATTAACAGCATATATGTACCTCCTGAGGAGATTGTTGGTGGTGGGATCGTCGAGAGTGAAGAGCGCGACGGCGAGGTGCTCCGGGGAGATGAAGCTGCAGCCCATATTCCTGGAGAACTCCACGGCCACCTCGAACACCCGCTTGCAACCCCCGGAGAAGGGCACGTCCGTCTCCAGCCCCGAGCCGCGCGGTGGCGGCGGCGGCGACTCGCCCGCGTCCTGGGCGCCGATGCCGCGGCACTCCTCCCGCGCGCGCTCGATGCTGATCCCCGACGAGAGGAACCCCCCGGCGGACCGGTCCTCCGCAACGAGGCCCAGCAGCATGTGGCGCGGCGCCACGGCACCCTCCCCGAGCCCCGCGCCTCCCGCTGCGACAGCACCACGGCCTTGACGGCCCGCTCCGTGAACCTCTCGAACACCGCCCTGATCACCGCGCCCCCGCGCCTGGCCCGCCGCGTGGGTGCCTGCGTGGGCCTCGCGGCGGCCGGGCGCAGCGGGTGGGCGAGCACCACCGCCCTCCCGGCCCCAGCCGCGCCCCAGTACCGCGCCGGCGCAGGCGCGGCGAGCCTCCTCCCGACGCGATCCCCGGCGAGGACGGGCGACGAGGTGGAGCAGCAGCACACGTCCATCGTCGTCGGTCACGGCAAGCAACGGCACGATCTTCCTTCCGGCTTAACCTGGCGTTGCGAATAGTAGTCCCGTACTCCCGTAATACAACGGGCACGCCCTCCAAATCTCCACTGAAATGAAGCGCTTATGAAAAGCGAGTGTTTCTAGGCTACGTAATCCAATCACTACGTATCGTGGCGATCGCGTCACGTGTACTTGACGCTTGTGCCGTCGTCTACGTGGGCGGCGTATCTACTCGGAGGCTTGGTGAGTGAGCGAGAGAATGGATGGATGAATACTGCAGTGAGGAGGAAGACGGGGTATAAAAATATCGGCCGCGGCGTGGGGGGCGGAAGGGGAAGGAAGCACGCAAGGACGAAGCCTCGGGTTGGAGAGAGCAATTAGGACGTGAGCGATGGGGGAGGAAAGGGGAAGGAAGCACGCTCGGTGGTTTTGGTTTCACCTGCGTCGTCGACGCGGAGCTCGCAATTCCACCCCTCGCCGGCTCAGCACGCCACCACCCACCTCCGCGCGGTCAAAAAGGCGTGGCGGTCCGTCCGACTGCGATCGGCGGCAGCCTCGCGGGTGGTGGTTGGACCAGCGGGTGGTGCGTTTGGCCGCTGTTTCGGCCGTTTCCGGGGCTGCCGTGCCGTGGCACGGCGCACGAGGTCACACGGCTCCATACACTTTGCTACGTGCGATACAAATACAAACAGGACACACGGCTCCATACACTTTGCCGCGCACGGGCCCGGTGGTCAGCGCTCGCTGTCCGGTTCGGTACGTAACTAGTAACTACCCGTCACGCTCGCGGACGCGGGGGTGGGGGGCGGGGGTGTTCTTGATTATTCACGCCACCCCCATGTGTCACGGCCCCCCGTCCGCAACGTGGTCGACGGCAACGGGCCTCGATCACTCGGCTGTGCTGCTGCGTGTGCGCATGCGGACCGGAACCTTCTGCGTCCGGCTACACGCGTGTCGAAACTCCACGTTTCCGTTGCGTGTGGCGAAAGCGGAGCTTCCAGTCCACAGTGGAAACAAATCACAATTCGCACCGGCCGTAGTGCCGTACGTAACAGCATGTGTCTACGGCCTCATGGGAACTAGTAACACTTTCTGATGACTAGTGACAGCGTTTAAAATTGTATCAGTGAGCTTGTTAAGCATGCGTCCTGCGTGTGCTTAATTACGAGTCGCAACAGTCACTCCTCCAGTATCTCATCCGTAGAGATCAGCAGAACAACTGGGGCTAACCTTATTTCTAAAAAAGAATTACTGGGGCTAGCCGCTAGGGTACATGTTGGCTTACCGCGAACCACTTTTGGACCGCCAGTAATGAGCCGATCAAGGTGTACACAGTGCCAACCATAGAGACATTTTTCTTTCGTTTATTTGTGGCATCTGTATTTAGTTACAGGGGACGAGGTAAATGGCCGGGTCCCTCTTCCGTGTATTGGTTAATAGGATAATGGAATTCCTAGAGCACTAGTGGCTGAGCCACCTTACTCTTCTTTCTCTCCTTAATCCCCTCTCTTATTCCATTCTAATGATACAGGTCCTCGTCGGAACTATGAAGTGGAGACACCATTAACGTGGAGCGGTGGCGGAGGTGGAGCAGAGACTTGCCACCTTACTGGCGAGGTTAGGGTGGCAAGATGGAGCGGTCAGCAACACAGAAATGACAACGGCAGTGGAGCCGAGGGAGGTAAGCTCACCAAAGAGGTTATAGGTAGGGGGGTTAGGGTTGGAGGGTTCAGGATGGGAGCGTCAATGCTGATGAAGAAACTTGTACCTCCTCGGGAATAGAGGAATGTTTGGTGCGATGACACAACCGGCAGCGGCGGCGGTTGGGATAGGGCAGGGCAACAAGGCGGCACAGTAGTGCCGCTGGCCACGGATGAGGGAGACAGCCTGTGGGTGGAGTTGGAGGCAGATCGGCAAGCAAGTGCGGCGTGGCAGCGATGGAGATGGCGGGGAAAGAGCTGCCAGTGATGGAGGCGGAGGGCGATTGCAACAGCGGGGAATGAGGAGGCAACGACGATGGGAATTAAGGTTGCGGTCAGGAATAGGTATAAAAAAATAGGTGGATATACCAAAGATAGTTAGATGCAGATTCAATGATTCAGAATAAAGTGACTGCAAATTATTTTTTAGACAACCGTGCTTTAGTTTATCCCAGTTGAATGGGATAACATGTTTCCGGAGCATGTGATTCAGTAGCTTTTTAGTGAATTTGGATGGTTTAATTTGGACGAAACATTCCTCAAATTTGTATTCCATCGTCCTATGCATTCTGGAAGGTTCATTTCAGCTTACCAAAACATATTTGTGTTCTTTTATCGTGGACCACCCCAACATGTACTACTTGATCCAAACACACTTGTCACTTTTGATCCTAAATCAAGTCTAATAATAATTTAATGATTAGAGTAGTCTGTCCTATTAGCAGTTCAGTAGAAATAATGCTTTGACATGTTAATACGACGACCGAAGAGGTCATAATTTCATTGTCAATGGACGACCAGATCGCGATGGCAAGTGCAGTTGCGCACGGAACGCAACAGCTACAAGGCAGGAAGAATAAGCTATGATATGCTTCTCGCAAAAAAAAATAAGCTATGATATGCTAGATGCAGTGACGTGCGCGGGAGGGCGTAAGACAGGCAGCTTTCCCCTACACGGCTTACTGTCGAGTTTTTTAAAAAAATATTATTTTTTTAATCCAGAAATTTCAGAAATATTACGAAGTTCAAAGTTTTTTCAAAAAATGGCCTCAATCGCCACGAGTGGTGGCGGTAGGGCCCTAATCGCCACGGCCCATGGCGATTTCTAGTTATCGCCAGCACAATTAATGATTCACTATGGAATCGGTACGTGTCACAGTGATTTGTCAGTAATCACCACTACCGGTGGCGATTTCTTCAAATCGCCACGACCCATGGTGATTTCTCCTAATCGCCACGACTAGTGGTGATTTCTCCATGGTGTCAGTAATCCCCAGACGCCTGCCATGGCGATTTGTCAGTAATCGCCACGACCTCCGCACCCCCTTCTGCTATTTAAACGGCGTGAGCAGACGCTCCCACCAGGTAGCTAATCTTCTCTGAGTTCTTCCGAAAAATTATTGGTATCTCGGAGTAGATTGTTTTGATTGGGAGGAGAAGAAGAAGTAGTTCGTGGATGGATAGCGATGATAGAGGTAAGTCTTGTAATATGTTTCCTCCTTATATGCGTTGAAACATTAAAATCTACAAATTTTGTTTTGTGCAATAATAATTATTCGTGTGAATTACTAGATGCCAGTGATGCTGTTTGGAACCCGAGAATGGACTACGAACTTCTCACTCGTACAGAAATGAGGAGGTGGAGTTGTAAAATTATGCGCTCGCAGATCTTTGAGGAGGTTCATACACGTGCTCTTGCAGAGGTGTTAGCGAGAAAGGGTTTTCCTGAAATTACGTACAAGCAGGTGTGCAAGCGTTTGAGAAAATTCCACAAGATGTGGGAGAGGGTGAACGAGCTTAGAAAACTACCTTGGACGAAGTACACAAAAGGCGAATTCTGCGAAGGAACGATAAGTATCCCGCAATCTCAGTACAATAAGCACATAAGGGTTAGCACAATTCCTTTGTTCTTAGTTCGTAAGCATTTCATGCACCGTTTTCATTTGATACATCACATTCTCGGTGTGTAGGCACATCCGAGGATGTAGGGTTGCTGAACTGCGAGATCCGAAACTTCGGGTAGCGGACTGATTCTGGAGAGACCCATTTGCTAATAGAAGACAGCTAATGAAGACAACATTTGAAGAAGATGAACGCAAAGTTGCTGGACTCCCCCTCTGGCAAAACGTGGACGCACATCTAAAAAAGATGTTCGATCATCAAAGGATAAAGGCGCATCCAGTTCATCGAAAAAGGTGTCTACCGAGTGCTCGTCGAGTGATGAGAACTTCTCGAAGCTGTTTTGCTTCAAAGCTCCCGCTCTAGGGCCTCAAGCAAGCGATAGCGAAGATGATTTCATGTAGTCGTATAAAAGTGGTAGCGAATAATTGCTTGTTCTATCTACGATATGTGTAGCCAACTACTAATGTGACAGTGTAACGTGGTTCTGTAACCTATGCTCGTGTAATTGGATTTAGATGTTAATTTGTTAGTCTAATATGGTTCGTCGATCACTATGTAGAAATACGTAGCAGTGAATACAAGTGTACTAATTCATACAGTACGAAATGCTGGTACGAAATAATGTAGTGAAAGAAATGATAAAATGATACTCGTCGATGCCTAGCTTCGTCGTCCCCCCTCTTCCTGATCAGCGACGGTGAGTACCTCGGCCTAGACTGTCCCGCTCCCGCTCTAGGAGCCCTGCCCACCCGTAGTGTCGGGTCTTCCTCCTCGTGTCCTGTGTATCCTGCGTGGGCAACGGTGGCTGAGTCTACTGCATCGTGCTGAACTGCCCAGATGGAATCAACTCATCCACCTCATCGTGAAAGCTGAAGCCATGAGTGTCGGGGCTGTCGAGGAGGTAGTCAATCGGACTAGCTGGTACTTGAGGCGGCACATGATCTGTATATAACCGAAGTTAGTCAGCAGAACAATGTAAGGAAAATTGGCTTGTATGAGATGAGAATTGTTTTACCTTGTCGACTCATGAAGAGTGGGGACGCACTCTGCTGCCACGTAGAACCACCCGCCTCTGTGGGCCCCGGCAACTGAGAGGAACGAGGCTGACAGTGCCTCGTCTGTGAAGGACGCGGTGGTCTCTGTGCTCCCTGGCTTAAGCTAGCCCCGACAACGACGTCATCTCTGCGCGTGCACCTAAATATGTCCATGATCCTCCTAATGTACTCCGTGACCCTGGACAAGCCTGAGTGGTACTCGGAGCCGGCTAGGAGATGCTGAAGAACAGCGGTGACCTCCGTGTTCGCTGCAGTCGCCCACTGTCCCTGAAAAGTGAGAACCATAGGTGCGCACATAAGTAATAAACAAATAAACACGGAGAAGCGAAGCACGAATTTCACTAACCGCCAAATCTAGAGTTTCAGCTGCAAGGATCGGGTACATGTCTGTCGTCTGTGCCGCCGCGTCATCAGGAGCCTCGCTTCCACGAATAAGGTGGATGCGCGTACGTGGCAAATACCACTACAAGTAGGCGTCGAACTCCGCATAACGAAACGGCTGCTCCTTGGGCAGGATGTTGTTCAGAGCAGTGTCCCACTGGGCAACGAAAGGGGCCATCCGTGATGCCCACTGTGTCTCCCTAGTACCCCCTCCCTTGCGACTCCACATGTTTATGTAATGAATTTGTATCTCGTAAAAGCAATAGACATTCTAAGTCCATAGGAGTTTCTGAAACTTGACTTACGTGTGTGCGTTTGGCACGATGAGTGGTACATGTGGAGGCGGGTACTCCTGGTACAAGCCAAACTGCCTCATCACACGGTGTGGTGAGTGGTCCTCCACGAAGATGTCGAAGACAATCTTCGAAGTGGTCCTCTAGTTGCACTCGTCCCGATGGCACAGCGAAGACATCCTCCGGTGCGGTACACATCGCGCCAATGCATCATGGGAGTACGGCTCCCATATGACACTCTGCGCAGAGAGGTGCTGGAACTGCTTCGTGAAAGAGAGCTAACAGCCTCGTACCTAAGCCTTCGCCCACTGAGGCTGCAAGAAGTACGTAAAAGGTGTTATAGTCAATCAACTTACGAACTGAGGTACAAATACTGTAGACACATACAAGCTGACAAAGAGAGAAAGTAACTCACTGTTCTTCTAGTCCACATGGACCTGAAAGTTGGTCCGTCCTGCGGCAACTGCGGCCCTGCTCCACGATAGAACTCTGGGCCGTAAGCTGAGTCATCGACCCATGGCCGTCCGACCGGGAAGCGCTCGAACGACCACAGCTGAAGAAGAAGCGGACACCCTGCGAGATTGGCATTGGCGCCCTTCCTCTTGCATGCGGAGCAAAGCGCTCGGCATGTACACACAAGCACTGCAGACCCCCAGCTCGTCGGAGGTAGCTGATCCTCTGACTCAGCATCTGCGATCTGCCGTGCGATCGATGTAGCGAGCATCCACGCTGTCTCCGTACGCACTTGTGAACATCACGTATCCAAGCAGCCAGAGCACGTACGCCTCAAGTCCCTGGTTCAGCTGGTACACGTCGAGATCTCCCTGAAATCTCTGCTCCAGGCTGTCCAGCTGCACGAATATGTCAGACAACAGAAATAGGTTGACTCACTGACGAAGCCACATCAACCTGGAACCGTGCTTCTGGGCCGCCCTTGCCACCTCAACCTGAGGTGGCCTAGGCGGTAGAGCTAGGGCAAACCTCTCCGCAAGTGAGTCATGCCAACCGGCAGGAGCCTAGAGCGGACCTATCGCGGCTCCCGTCACAGGTAGGCCAAGTAGGCAGGCCGTGTCCTGCAGCGTGACCGCCATCTCCCCCCAAGCAAAGTGGAAGGTGTGGGTCTCCGGCCTCCACCTGTCTACAAGTGCGGTGAGCAACGAGGCATCGAAAGGAAACCTCCTGGAACAACCCACTCCTGCAGCCGGGTCTCCGATGTCCTCGTCACCCACCGCCTCGACCATCCATGCGAGTGGTAGTAAACCAGACCAAGCCAGCCTGTTAGAACAGAAATAATTATAATTAGTACTGAAACACGATAATATAGATACAATCAACTAATGTACCTATCGACCCACGACTCGTGAATCCTCCATGCGTGCTTAGGTGTACGAGTACGAAACACTCCGAGATCACGGTCTCCTGAAGCCAGCAGCCTAGACCGGTGCTCTCGGTCCTCTCGATCATCTATAAGCTCGAAGTGAGCCATACCTATTCATGTGATACAAAAAAACATGGAGGTATATGAAGTGCAGAGGTAAATATAACACGAATACATGAAATACATGAAGTCAAGAGTCCACGAAGTAAACAAAGTACATATAACACGGATACATGAAATACATAAAGTACGTGAAGTAAATTACATAATACAAAGAGTGTAACATAGACTACATAGTCTTAGCAACGACATCATCATGCTCCATGATCTGCACTAGTTCCTGACGTATCTCCCCCTCGTCCACCGAATCGCTGAGGTATTCAATAGCTCCTGTCGCGGAAGGTCCAGCAGAAGGTCCACCGCCTTCCACTACAGTGCCTTCTTCGCTAACAACTTCCTCTGCCACTGGGTTCTTCTGTCCAACTTCATTTCCTCTGCCTCCGTCTTCTTCGGATGACACCTCCTTAGCTACTGCCTGGGACCAACAGATAATAGAAACCCTTGCATGTCTTACTTGCTCTTAACCAAGCCCGCCAATCTTTTGTCAGATTTAGAGGGAACAAATCCCACAGGACATGCTTGCAAGACTTGCTAAAATACGTCTGCAAGGTTACAGTTGTGACCTCCGGATCAAGATGAAAGGCCCATGTGAACCATTCTTTAATAGCATTGATAGGGTATTTGCCTGCATCTTGCATACTTAGTCTCGTTTGTTGGAAGCTACTAAGATCGACAGAACTAGAGTCATCTATACAGATGGTACCAATACCATAATAAACTATAAATTCGACTACTTCTATCATTCCTGTCATCCAAAACGTAATATTTTAGTCTATACAGTCTAAGATCCTGCCATGCGCCAAAAATTGTTCTACTCGATTTCTAAATATAGTACGAGTGGGTACAACTAAAATTTTATATACTACTTTCTGCACACAAATATTATAAAGTATTATTGAACTAAATAGAAAATGTAAATGTTCAACCTCTAAATCGATGTCGACTTCCTACATCATCTAACTAATCTACCATTTGTTCTGAACTAATCATCTATATAATCTACCATAGGTTTCTATTTAAAATACTACGAATAAAGCTACCCTAAATTTACCCCTGATTCTAGATCTACTATTATATCTAGTACTAAAAATATAAAGTTGCTACAATAAACAGTGAAAGATTCAAAAAAAAATACCTCCAAATCGCTGCAGAAATACCCCACACTTCCTCCCTCTCTATTTCCTCTTTTATATCTTCTCCTCTCCCTCTCTCCCTCCCTACCCGAGCCCCCTTATTCTCTCCTCCCGCGACAACCTCCAACTCCTCCCCTCTCCCTCTCGGGTGGCGATTGTGCGAGCTTATATAGGCCAGGGAGTAATCGCCACCACCCGTGGCGATTGCGCCGTAATCGCCACCACTCGTGGCGATTTCGCCACATGGCCTGGCGGTTGGGCGTTCGCGGGCGATCCGGCCGGGGATTAACTTCCAATCACCACGACCGGTGGCGGCTGCGAGTTATCGCCACGGGTGGTGGCGATAGTATTCAATACCGTCAGCTGGGTTGGCAATAGTTGAAAATCGCCATGGGTCGTGGCGATTAGGGCCCTACCGCCACCACCGTGGCGATTGAGGCCATTTTTGTAAAAAATTTGAAATTCGTAATGTTTCTGAAATTTCTAGATTAAAGATAATATTTCAAAAAAAAACTCGCTTATTGTCACTCTTCAGTCTGCATACACACTTCAATGGCAGACAAACTTTTTTCTTCCCCTTTTCTTTCTTTGAGGCTCAAAGAAACTGATTTTTATATCGTTCAACACGTTGCTTCTCACTTCGGCTTATAGACTATACATTTCTCAAAGATTCTTTTCTTCTAAAAAATAAAAGAGAAAAAAAATCCAAATACCTGCTTTCTCAAAGCTGGTTTCTAGATAAGTTTAAGCCAAAAAGAACTGGCACTATATATAGGTCTGTTGAATCTATAGGCTTCCCTTTTGCCAATTTGAGGATTCACCTTGTTGCCATTTCAGGATATGTCACCGCATTGTCTTAGTGACATGCAGCTCTAGGACCCACATGTCAATTACACATAGGGTGTCAAATTGTAGAATTATCAATGAATGTAGCGGCAAATCCTCAGAATTGTGGAGACATGCAAGAGAAATCAAGCACAAGGACTTAATTTTAAAATTTTAAAATGTCGACATTAGCCTATGTGACCATCTGTTATGTATTCGTGAATAGTCTGTGGTCCTGAACCGGCCGTGGTTGTCGAGGTCATTTGTTCTTTTGAGCTCGTTGATATCTCTATGGGTGCACTGGTTCTTCAATAAAGTTCAAACTCTAGTATTTGTGTCATAATCTTCACTACCAGAAACCCTATTAACCTTGTCGGTGAACAATTTTCCTGTGGGAGCAACAATCATTAGAATATATTTTCTTGCTAGTAAACATAAAGACGTCGGGAATATGTCAAATTTTCACGTTTCTAGGTTTTGAAGGATTATGAAAATTTCCTAGATGTGCATTGTTAGATGAAGTGTGAACCTTAAATGTTAGGAAAAATATGTCCATTTGTGAGTGTACAAGAAACAAGGGAGGAAAAGACTAAAACCGCAACAACAAGTTTAGACTATTTTTTCACTACCTACATATGGATATATTTTTGACCAAACTATTGTAGGTTCGCACATCATGCAACAATATACATCTACAGAACATCAGAAGTTTTAGAAACTTCGAAGTAGGTTTGTTGAGCTTGGGTGCATATGCATCCGACTTCACCTTGACATTTTCGCTGGTTACATGCGTAAAGTCTTCATTTTTAACTTTCTCAGAATTTGCCACGGGGATGCTCTCACCGTCGTTTTCAAAGAACGGGACTTGGCCCATACATCGGCCTTCTGATAGCCCCCTTTGGTTCTCAAACAGGCCCAATTCAAGTGTGCAACCTGTTGCCAAACAGGTAGCTGTCGCTTTTTCTCCTATGGCCTAACAAGGCCCATTTTATGGGTTTGGGCATCGATTGCATGATGAACAGAATTAATTGGATCTCAGCCATATCAGAAGCTCCGTCCCTAATTACACAGCCCACATGATCGATGATGGCCGCAGCCTTCGCCTTGCAGGGCGAGACGATGGCACATTGCTGCAAATTTGCCAAGCCCGGAGGCCTCACTCGATCCTCATTAGAAGATGGGTCTGACTATTCCTCAGGCGACTGAGATTTTTTTAAATCTCAATCAACTGTTTTGAGTCATTGGATCTAATCGAACGGCGCCGCCGCCTCGTCTTTCACCTCCTGCACTCGTCTCTTTCTCTCCGCCTCGCCTCTCTCTCCCCGACGATCTCTCGCGACGCCGTCTCGCCTCTCTCTCACTCCCGACGCTCTGTCCGGTGGCCTCCGCCGTCGGATCTGGCCTCCCTCTAAAGCCTAGTGGACGGCGCCCTTCAACTCCGGCACCGGCGACACCCCCCGCCCAAAACCCTAACCCGGCGGCCCCCCAGTGACTCCGCCCGCCGCCGCTCCGCGTCGTCGCCGGCTCCAACTCGGCGCGTGCTCGCCCTCGCTGTCGCCGCCGCTCCGCGTCGTCGCCTGCTCCGGCTCGCTCGCGACGCCCGGCTCGGTGACTGAGGTTGAAGACGATTGAGATTTAAAAAAATCTCAGTCGACTGAGGAATAGTAAAACCGTTAGAAGATCACACGATGTTGTAATTTCGAGGCCGTGTCATGTCCAAAAGACCAAAACCACGCCTGTTCCGTGACCGGACGGAGCACAGAGAATATAGATCTGCTAGGTGTGATGCACATGAGCCGCACCTCTCCGGGCGTAATGGCGATGACAAGTATCGGATTCATGCGGTGGCACGTTTCATTTCGTGTGGAGTACCAACTTCCAAGTGTCTGACTCCAAACAACACCCCGTTGGGCGGTCTCCATCCTCGCCCGTGGTTCGAGTTTTCCGCTCCAGCGATTCGTCTTGAGGGAAAGGCAGAGGGAACGGGAGAGGTAAACGTAAACCCAGATGAGCCAGCACAAAATTCCGAAGGCATCAAAAAGGGATCACCGAAAGGCTGAGGCTAAAAATGCAGCAACGATGGCAAAGAGATAGCAAATGATGGGACAAAGGGGTCTGTACTACCATACTAAATCAACCTCGAGAAAAATAATAAATAAACCTCGAGAAGAAGATTAGAAACAAAAGAAAACGAGGGGAGGAGGAGGAGAGAGAGTGAGAGGGAGACAGGCCAGTATATATATCCATCAGCTCACTGGGCAAGTTAGGGAAGGGAAGGGAAGGCGTTGGCACTTGGCAGCGGCAGCAGATCCGCCTAACCAAATTCCCGATTAGTCCCGTCCCACAACAAACTCAGCGGATAGTGAGAGGTCACAGGGTTCGGTGTTTCACAAGCAGAGTAGAATAGAGGGAGAGAGACACAGAGAGAAGAGAGATCAGAAGTTTTACGGACAGATCGGGAGTTTGTCACGTTTGAAAGCGGAATCAGAGTCCGAAACAAGAAAGAAGACAAGCGGATCAAGGAAGGAAGGAAGACAGGTGCCCAACTAGTTAGTGCCTAAGGTAAGGGAAGGCAAGGCAAGCAGAGGAAGGAAGAGTGTCTCTCTCCTCCCTCCCTCTCTCTCTTTCTTCCTCGCCGAGTCTCTGCATCTCGTTAGTTGTTCGTTGGTAACGTATGCGACGATGATGGTGGATGGGAATGCAGAGGCATTGCCCGGTGGCGCGTCGCCGGGGTGGTGCTGCCGGCAGAGGAGGACGGCCGCGGCGGCCATGGGAGGCTACGAGCTCGTCAGGAGTGACGACGCCGCCGCCCCGCCCGATCTCGAGTTCGGCGGCTCCACCAGCTCCAAGGCCCCGCCGCCGCCGCCGTCGCCCGCCGCGCGGCAGAGGCTGGTCTCCCTCGACGTCTTCCGCGGGATCACCGTACTGGTACGTACCACGCCACCCTCCCTCCCTCGACCCCGAGTATTTCTTGATTTAATCTCTCCGTTTATCTGTTCTGCTGCGATGTTTACCATTGGTGTTCGCTGCGCTTTCCCTGTCCAACCCTGTTCCTTTCGTCCATCCATTCATGCATCCATCAATGATCCATCCATGGACCAACCAAACCAATTCATGATCCGTGGTGCGTGAACTGTCTGCCCACTGTCGTGTGCCCCCATGGTTCCCCTGCAACCCTGGCCTGGCATGTCCTCTCTCTTCTTGGTTTTTCCCCTCCTCTTGTTCGCTTCCTTCCACAGGAGCACAGGCAGCACATTCCTTTTTGTGCGCAACTAAGCATCACCTTTACTTTTGTTCCACTCACTCATAATAACTTAACTTTGCCTTCAAACAGAATAACTTTGCCTTCAAACAGAATAAGTCGTAGGTAACTTTGATCGATCTACTCATGTAGCTAGACTGCTAGAGACGAGACGCTATAAAGAAAGAAACAGAGGGATCCGAGTCAGGGTCAATTTGGCCAAGGGAGGCAAAACTGAAAGAGGATGCAGAGTAGCTTAAACTAATCAAACCGTATTGCCAGCTTTAGGGACCGTACAGACGGCGTTTTATGACTGTCGTGGTAGCATCTCCCAATATCAAAACTGCAAAATGCCACGCATCATCGTTTAGCTGCTCATCCGATTCTCTAAAAGTTACTATTTATGTAAAGTCAAATACTAAAACTTTATCTATTAATATATTTAAAAATATCATTATTATTAGATTTGCTAATCCTCATTGCCTAAACTTTTTATAAATCATAGTTACCTATAATTCCACATTACTTAGCCCAAAATTATAGTATTACAGATATGCAACTTTAGTACAAAGATATTGTAATTTTGAGTTTGTAGGATATATACAGAATGATGTGGGGATGATGATGGTGGGATATTGATTTAAAAATTGAAAAGGTGACTGAGATGTAAAAAAATTTAGATAACTTGTAAATAGAGATTCTCTTCATATACTTGACAGTTATATACATAGATTGATCGTGAAAATTATTTTCATAGTCTTTTTTTACTATTTTGTAAATGGGAGTTGGTGGTGGTGATAGTTTATTCATGCCTACCACCTTTTTTCCACCGCTCTAAAATGTCTCTTAACAAACAAATAAACTAACTAAAACACAACAAAGCTCATCCACAACAAACTAACTTAAGCACCTCTAAAATATATCTAACACAATCGGTTATATATATTTTTATCCATAACAAAGCCCATGTATTTTGCTAGTATAAATATATTATAAAAATTATTAATCAGCCATGTGGATATCAAAAACGAAGAATACAAAACATGAATATAGCATTTGGATCAATTGCATGAAAAACCCAATAAACTCTAAAAGATGCATAATGTATAAGAGAGAGCGAGGAAGAGGGACACGTTACTGGAACTTTCAAAGAAAAACTTTCCAGAGGCTCTCCTCTTTCATTTGCTTCCTTTAAAAAGCACAAGATAGGAAAAACTGAAAATGACATCGATCAATCCTCCATTACCATCCCTTTGAATTACAATTTTTCTATTATTCCTTTCATCCAAACAAATGATGAATAAATTATCTGCTCTTATATTTAAGCACATTTTTTAGTGTCGTGCATTGCTCGACTGGTGAAGGGTGGTGTGGAGCACCCCACCCGCCCGGGCTAGAAATCGGGTCGGCTTATTCCTCCACAAACAAATTGGCTGGGGAAACCTCTGGCCAAAAGATTTTCTTAAAAGCAAAGAACTTTATTTATCCTATTTGTTAACAGAACTACCAGTAAACACTATCCAAATTGAAGGTCAGAAGATATTCTTAAAAATTATACTTTCTCAGTCCCAAAATATAAGACGCACACAAATCTCAAGATTTACAACTAGACCCATAATATTTTGGTTATGTGACACAAAAGTGGTATTGTTGGATTCGTTTTTGAACAACCCACCTCGAGGAAGGCAAGCGGGGAAACTCAAGTTCGAGTCAGTCCTTGCAGGGATCCTATGGAGTATTTTCTTTCAGAGTATTGATTTGATTTTATTAATTCATTTTAGATTTTTAGGTTACATATTTTTCAAAATGTGACGTTGCTTTTAGCTTATACGTGCAGATTTTGTTCATATGTATACAAAACTGCATATTTTAGATTTAAAGTCTATATGTGTAGAAAAATAGTGTCCTTTACTATTGAACCGTGGGGCAGTCCGTCCCCGCTAGCCACGCCGACGCCCCCACGAAGATCCCTCCAGTCACACGAAGATCTCCCAGCCATGGATTAATTGAGGAAGATGCATCTGTGTACCAGCATGCATGCAGGGACCGCTATCATAATTAAGCAATAATAGAATGCTAACGATGTCACGGATAATCCTCCTATATTTATACTTGAGGCACACCATAAAAAAGCATCGACCGACCACCCCGGCGGCCTCTCGTCAGGCTGCTGCCTCCCCCGGCCCTACATGCGCCGTGAGAAGCCTAACTCGGTTGGCCGGGGCCGACGTAATTAAGCGCGTCGATCGCGTGCACGTACATCCGAGTTTCTGCCACCGGGAACCGATGGCGTCGTCGTGCACCAACAGAAACCACTCGTGTTGCTTTCTGGTAGGCTTGCACGCCTGCGGACGGCCGGCTCAAGAGTTCAGCGATCAAAGTTCTTTTTTCCCTTCTAAAACTAGGTTACTATTGCCGAACAATAAAATCACGAGTATGTTTAGTTTATACCAAACTTTGCCCAATCAATATTTTTACCTTGACTAAAATATTGACATGCCAATGCCTTTTAGCCTGTTCTAATTCATTTTTCTTACCAACATTGATCAAATTATGGGTAAATAAAACCTTGATCAAAATTTTAGCTAGCCAAAATTTTCGTATTTATATACTTGGCTCAAACTAAACACACCCTATGAGTGCACTAGGTATCATCAAATTCAGAATGTTATGTACTCCCTTCGTTGGATAATAATTAGTTTAACAATATGTGGATTGTGTGATACAAAATTGGTACCATCAGATTTGTTTTTAACAATATTTATTTATGGTTACGATTTTGTACAGGAGTATGAACAAAATATTCTAAAAATATTTACGGTTAAACTTCAATTTTAAAATGTGTGAATGTCTTACATAACTCGGCTCGAAGTATGTCGTAGCCAAATTGACCGGCCTATTATGGAAAACAAAGGAAAGAACATTTTTAATACCTCAACTCAGGTCTCTATTTTCTAACTAGTACTCCCTCCATCCCATAATATAAGACGTATTTTAGTTGGTTAAGATAAAACTTTAACAAATAATTACTCCATTAGTATGTGGTTTATATGACATAATTGATATCATTAGATTCGTATTCAAAATGCTTACTTATGACTGTGACTTTATATCATATAAACTATATATTAATAAATAAATTAATGGTTAAAGTTTTATCTTAATAATTAAATATATTTATAATGGGAAATATACTTATAATGAGACGGAGGGAGTACCGTACAATCACAACGTGCTCAATCTCGATGGGATTCGCAAAGAACTCCACATCAAGAGAGTAACCAGATGTCTAACTATCAAGGGAAAAAAATAAAGAATAACCTAGTGTCCTACCTGTTGAACCAACAAATGTTCAACGACTCTAATCTACACGTGTCCTATAGCTTTTACGTGGAACACTTATATCCATCACCGTCGATCGAGGGCTTGAGGCAAACTCAAAATAAACATCGTCCAAAAAGTTCGGAATCTATAAAATGATGAAGAGATAAAAGTCGTATTAGGGGAGAGGCACATATTCCACCCCGGGGACGCGTATTCTTCTGTGGCCTCTCTCAGCGCGAGGACAAACCCACGAGACGAGCCGCGGCCTTTTGCTGCTGATGCTTTCTGTGTACGACGAGCGGTGCGTCACTCCCTCTCGACCGCCGGTGCACGCACGCACGCAGTGGCGGGGTCACCGTACGGCAATCGTTCGGGCTAGTTCAGTAAACTTTTATTAAAAAATAATATTACGATAAATAATATTTTCTAGAATAAATGTTAGTCGACGGCGTCACAGTTAGAAATTATCTAGACTCTACAAATAAACTGGCTCCACAAACAGGCTTGTCTAATGAATTTTTATTAAAAATTACTCTATCCATCCAGAAATGTAAGGCGTGCACGGAATTTAAGGTCTAGCTTTGACCAATAATTAAATCAATACCATTGACTTATATGACATAGTAGTGGTACCGTTGGATTCATATTCAAACATATTTTCAAATAGTATCACTTTTGTATTATATAATTCAACATTATTGACTTAATTGTTGATTAAAGTTAGATTTTAAATTTCGTGCACGTTTTACGTGGATGAAAAAAGTAGTGTTATGATAAATAATATTCTCTGGAATAAATGCTAGCCGATGTCTTCGCAATTAGAATTTGTCCGGACACCACGAATAAGCTGGCTCCGCCGTTGCACGCACGCATGTACCGTACCGAATAACCCGACCCGGCCAGCCAAGGGCCAGCGCCCAAAGCCCAAGGGACGGTGGATGAATACCGAATAATTGCCACCGAGAGCCAGTAGCAAGAATGGTTTATTAGCAGAGGACGATAACTTGATGGTTACTACTACCGCTGGAGGAAAAAAGAAAGGACAAGAAAACGAAAGATCTGCCGCTGCAGGAAACAAGCCCCTAGGCCGCCCGTGTCACAGTACCTTGAGTGCGAGTGTAACCGGAGGTAGCAACTAATGTCGCTGCGCCGTGTGGTCGCTGCCATCGGCTCCATTACTCCTGATATGTATGTGCCCTCCTAATTTGCTTTGTTTGCCTTCCTTTTCTGCTGCTTTTGCTTGCTTTGATATGCTTGGCCTGCAAGCACTGCAAGCCGATGCGGCCTCCACCGGCCAAAAGCCAGCGGCCGGTTGCTGGTTACGTGTATTTGACAAGAATGGAGAGGACAAGAGCGTGCTTTGGTTTGGAGCCCTAAAATGGCTCGTCAATGTTTTGACGAGTCAGCTGTCCGTAAATGTCAATATTTGGCAAGATTGTTTGGTGATTGGGAGCCAAGTTTATTGGGCTAATCTAATATTTGGCAAGCCAATTTGACTCCAAACCAAATATACTCTAGATGCACGTACGAAAGAACGTAATCTTGAATATGACATTTTAGTTTAGTAGATTCCTACAAGTTACCTAGACAATCTATTCAGGAATATTTTAACACGCTGTCATAATTTATCGCATGTCAAGAGGCAAAGTTCTCGACTTTAACTAACAGGGCACTCTTTCTAAGAGTTGTACGTGGGTCAATTAGTGAAGCAGCAAGCGTACGTAGTTTGCTTGAATTTTCATGTCAGCTTATGGGCGAAATATTATTTTAGCTCTCAGTCGAATGATAATAGTAATTTTAGTCTCCATCTAAAGTTAAATTTAACCCTACGAAGTATGGATAAACGACATGTGGCACATGTCGTGGGTATATTATGGGTCCCATTTGTGACAGCGCGTCGGCGATAGCTGTGTGATAGGACCACATGTTGTGGCTTGGAGACGTGACATGTAGCCCTGTCACGTGGCCGACTTATCATCACAGGTACCTGTTGCAAGTCCAACCTGCTATAGGTGCCACGTGTCGTCTGTCTATTGCTTTGGTGCGGTGAAATTTAACTTTATATTTTTAAGGGACTAAAATTGCTATTGTCACTCGATAGAGTGTTAAAATTGTATTTTTCTTGACTTATATAACCTTGCTACGTGATAGTCAAATAATCGATTAAAGAGAATTAGCCGGTTAGGCATAGAATCTTATCGTTGGTGGATCTTCTTATATCTTTTTTCTTGTTCCGTTGATCGATCGAGTTAGCATTTCTTCAGCTTGTGGCTTGGAGCCAAAGAGCGTACTACTACTCCTAGCTAGTACGTGACGACGCCCCCACCAACAATTCAATCCTGGCCATGACGCGTGACGTGTCTGTCTATAGTTAACACGGCTTTATTCCTGCGAAAAAAGCCTGTGCTTAATTATTTCCGAGATGACCACTGCCGAGAGGCCAGTGCGACACACCTCTTTTGGCTTTGGCTGTACTGATTGCTTCTTTATTTCTTTCTTTACTATCGTGTCAAGCACCCACACCCAAAGTCTGTGCCATGTCCGTTACTATCTGATCTTTTCGCTGCACGACTGTTCTTGGCATTTGAGCGCGCATGCATGGCGGCTACCCAGTCACACAGTCAAGATCCACCAACCTCGGTTAGTTTAATGGAGCACAGTACAAGAAAGCGTAACCTTATCTTGTCTATTTGGAGTTACACTCTTGTCAAGACCCAAAGCTAAAAAAAAAGTACTAGTAGCACCCAAGATCTCCGAGTGTTTTACAAGTTATTTAGAACTCCAGTCTAGATCGATAGAAGTGTGCTGCATCTGTGAGATGAGCTGCTGGTCCAGATGTAATCCAATGAGACGTTAACACCACAACTAAGATGTAATGCATGACTAAGTTTTGTCCTAGACAAGGTTCTGCAATAAATAACACCAAATAAATTTCGAATGGACATCCATTAAAACCTCGTTCGGTGTGCAAGAATCCAAGAAGCAATTTGCAGAAATTTCACAGGATACAATTCAATCCACGCGGAAACAGGGAGAAAAATCGAACGTCCTAGTCGGACCCTTAAGGGCAGATCAAAACCATGTAGACATGTCCATGTGGCGGGTAGGCTGGGTAGCCTGCTCCACCAGCTATAATACATGTCCTGAGTCGGTTTGGGTCGAGGTCAAACTGACGCGCTAACTTGGCAAGAACTGAAGCTGATGAGAACAGCGAAGAAAAAGACTGACAAGCGTGCACGGAAGGAAACATCGCAACAGCGATCTGTAGTTCTGTACTAGCCGAGAAAGATAGAAATCTATTGAATTTAAAGGATGGTGTGACTGGTGCTGAGTTACTGACTCTGCACGGACACACACTGTTTCCATCCCGTCCCGGTTTCTTTCACCCAATGCGTAAGCTTCAGCTCTTGTCTTCCCTTCCCGTGGCTGTCACCTCTTGCTTTCTTTGAAAGAGATCAGTGGGAGCCGGTCAGCGATTACTTGAAAGGCATGGCACATCCACCGACAGGAAAATTGCTGGTACACACTGCACAGGGAAACCGGCATCACCGTTTGCTAAAAGTGCACGATACAGTGATTAAAGAAGTAAAAACAATCATGGATGAAGTATAACATGGAGTTATATAAACATGCAAAATTTCATATTTCGTCCCCGTGTTCGAGAACAAAAATGTAACAGCAAGTATACTACATACTTGAGTTTTTATAGATCACCGAAACATTGTTTGTTTCATTCTTTTTTCTTTATCAAACTAGCGTCCCTCACAATTATACGATGTCTTTAATCACTTTTTATTTTTGGACTTTTACGTGATATTCACTCGACAAGGAAAATAGAAGTTTATACCGGGAGCTGGCCATCTAGTCGTTGTACTGAGCTAGTAGATTGTTTATACATGATATTAGATCGCATGTAATTAAAGTTTAAACGTGATTAGCTAATCATTTATATGTGATATTAGATGAGTACATGGAGTCAACATCACCAGTCATTGATATTAAATCAGCACGTGAACTTAAAACTTAGTTAGCTTTTTTATGAGGTGAAAAATTATGAGTATGTATCGGCCGTGGCTATTAATAATTAAGATACACTGTCTAAGTATAATTATGACTATCTATCGGTTGTGGTCGATTAATAATAAGGGTCTATCAGATCAATGGTTGATGACGCTTAGGTGCCGTTATCAGTTGTGATCTGTTTAGGTATGATTATAAAGATCTATCAGCCGTGATATGTTTAGGTATATTTATGATGATACATCGACTATGATTTGTTCATGTATAGTTATGATGATCTATCAGTTGTGATATGTTTAGATTTATGTACAATATGATGATATATCAGATATGATCTATTTAGATACATTCATGAAGATCTATTACAGTCTACTAATAGTAATAGAGTCCGATTCACCAAATTAACGGCTAAATGTTTCATTTATTTATAGGAATTTTTAGCACATATCTATCTTCTCTATTGTGTTGTACTTTTAATATATATAATAATAATAGAGAATAGATGGAGACGCTGGCATTAGCCACCAAACCCTGGTCCTTCACCGAAAAGTTTGATCATATGAATTATCTCGCGCACAGGGGTGAACCGGGTGCTGTGCCGGTTGGTCTAGCCGTTGCCACGGTACCACCAAATTTGGTTCGAATTTTAATTTGCCAGTGGCAGGAACGGGACATTCTGGTGCTCATGTCCTTTTCTCTGGTCGATGGCCAGGGGGGCTAAAAACTGTCCCCATGGCTGAACCGGGAATCCAAGAACTTCTCTGCTGCCTGCCTGCTGGGCTAATCTAATCCGTCCATTGTCAAACAGAATATATGTGTCGCTCTTCGAGGTAAGAGCAGCAGTAAACTGGGACCTAGCAATGACCGAATCCGATGCCGCACTACCGCAACGTGACATGTGCCGTCGGCATCTAGCCGCTCCTCGTTTCGCTTAAATAAAAATAAGCATCGGAATGATGGTTAGCCATGCATTTTCAAATGGTTGTACACCATCAAACCGTGGCATCGGATCTGTTGGTAATTGATATTTCCTTTCAGGGAGTTGCTGTAAGCTCTCATTGATTTGTGGCCTAGCTATGGATAGAAGTTGGGAGTTGTATATTCAGAAAATGCTTCGTTTCCGTTCAAGGACCAGATTCTGTTTTAGCACTGGAAACCATTAACTTGTAGTAGTAGTTAAAAAACATTAACTCGTTATGGAGCTTTCTCTGAAAATGCTTTGATGCAGTCACCTATAATTCTCTTGTATAAGAAAAGGAAGAAAATTGTCCATGATATTATTTTCTTTATCTGGGTAACTGAAACAGGTAATGGCTATTTTCCTTGTTGTAGCTTATGATAATTGTTGATGATGCTGGAGGGTTTCTCCCAGCGCTGAACCACTCTCCTTGGGATGGAGTAACCATTGGCGATTTCGTCATGCCATTCTTCCTTTTCATAGTTGGAGTCTCTCTAACACTTGCATACAAGGTATAAACTACTATGTACTGCTGAAGTCACCAAGATCGTGATGTTTACATTCTTTCGAACAAACCACTAACTCATATAACATGTTGGAAGTTAATAATGCAACTCTGTGCAGAGGGTGCCGAACAAATTAGAGGCGACTAAAAAGGCTGTACTTCGTGCCCTCAAGTTGTTCTGCCTTGGTCTTGTACTCCAAGGTATTTAAAAGATGGCACACTTATATCTGTAGAAGTTCTTTCTGAGCAATCATACTACATTCCCATGACCATGAGAAATCCAATTTCAGTTTATGTTCTGCTACTTTATGCAGGTGGTTTTTTCATGGCGTCCGCAGTCTCACATTTGGTGTTGATATTACAGAAATACGGTTTATGGGTATACTGCAGGTATGCGCCATTCTTATGTTCTCTAAAAAAAGGATCCTCAGACCGTTTAGGATTATATAACATTACGTGTAAGTGTGTTTAGTATGAAAAATAGACAAGTCATTTTGATTATTATATGATGTTTTCTATGTTGCAGAGAATTGCGATAGCTTATCTTATAGCTGCAATCTGTGAAATTTGGCTCAAGGGAGATGATGACGTTGATTATGGACTTGATTTGTTACGGAGATACCGCTACCAATTGTGAGTTCATACTACAGTTATCCCCATTCTTCATGGATATTGTTTAGCCAAAATGATCACTGGTTAAACTGAATTCTGAGTACTCATAGTCCTGGTGATAATCAAACATATAACAGTGGACAAAGCGACAGATAATTGGGCTTTCTGTGCTAGTTTATCGTGTTTGTTGCACTTTTTCAGTTGTTCTAGTAGCTAGGTGCAGCATGGACAATTTACATGGATTTCCTTTTTATTTCTTACATTTCTAACATAATTCGTTTTTCTTCTAGGTTTGTAGGATTGCTCCTCTCAATCACTTATACTGTTCTTTTATACGCTATCTACGTTCCGGACTGGGAGTACCAGATATCGGGTCCTGGTTCCACACAGAAGTCATTCTTCGTGAGTCTTACTGTAATTCTTCTTTTGTCTTCTTAAATGTTCAGTACACAGCACAAAACTAAGTGTTGGCCGTCATGTTTCATGGAATTTGTTAGGTGAAATGTGGAGTGAGAGGGGACACCGGGCCAGGTTGCAATGCAGTTGGCATGGTTGACCGTACAATCTTGGGAATCGATCATCTCTATAGACGACCGGTTTATGCGCGTACAAAGGTACTACATGAAGTGCAATGCAAGATTTCTCACTAGTATTCTTGCTCCATTTTATCTTAATTTTCAATCATTATTTTATTTTGTTGCTGCAGGAATGCAGTATAGATTATCCAGAAAATGGACCGCTTCCACCTGATGCTCCATCATGGTGTCAGGCTCCATTTGATCCTGAAGGCCTCCTCAGGTCAGTAACTAACCCTTCATCATTACCTGTAGTTTATGTTACAGTGCAAGTTCTTCCAATTGACTCATTTTTTAAGACTCTTCCAACTGATTGTAACTCAGTATGTTCTGACCGTCTGTTCTTTCGCTTATCAGCTCCGTTATGGCGATTGTCACATGTTTGATTGGGCTGCAATTTGGACATGTAATTATACATTTCGAGGTATAATACTGGTATATGTTACTATGTCTTGGCATTTCTTCTTGTGGAGTAGTGAAATGTATTTTGATTTTTTTTCTCCTGGGCTAAATTGAAAATTTGCCCGCAGAAGCACAAGGGAAGAATTATCAATTGGCTAATCCCTTCCTTCAGCATGTTAGCACTGGCCTTCTCAATGGACTTCATCGGTAAGGATTCACAAAACACTGTCCTTCCCCATGTAATCTTGCTTATGAATCCTAAGAACATGAGATAGATCAAAACATTTTGCGATTCTTTTTTCAGGAATGCACATGAACAAGCCGCTATACACGATAAGTTACACCCTGGCTACTGCTGGTGCTGCTGGGTTCCTTTTCGCTGGAATTTACACCCTGGTCAGTCCTGAAATCTTGATCTCTTACACCTCAACAATTATCCATCACCATCTCTGAACTTTGGAACGAGTAAATAAAAACTTGTGAGAATCCTTCAGGTGGACGTGTATGGATTCAGAAAACCCACCATCCCCATGAAGTGGATGGGGAAGCACGCGCTGATGATATATGTGCTAGTGGCATGCAACATCCTGCCTATGTTCATCCATGGCTTCTATTGGAGAGAGCCCAAGAACAACCTTGTAAGTTGGACACGATATCATACTTCTCTTGGCTGCTGATTTCAGAGGACACTAATGCAACTGAAGTCATGTTTTGATGCACCTTTTCTTCTGGTAAACAGCTAAAGTTCATTGGAATTAGGGCATGAAGCGATGATCTTTTATACGTCGGCGCATCGGTGATTAGGTATATATAGATTTTAGGCCGAGTTTTTTGTTCTGTGCGGTCAGAGCATGACGATGTTCAGCTTATGAGCTGCCTATTCGATCAGCATTGCTGAGCAATGGCTGTTTATTGCCACTTGCCAGAGATTGCAGTCTCTGAGCTCTTGTACATGTTAAATATGCTTTTGTATATGGTAACACTGTGATTCAGACGAAGTATATACAGATTCCGACGGGTACTCGAGGAAGACTCACACAGAGCAACAGTTGCAATAAAATTTCCATTTTTCATAAGCTAGAGAGGCATGCGCTCACTTTGGCTCAAGCAAATGCCCCTTTGAATATATTGTTAAAACAGTTAAGGTACTAAGCTTGTTCGAGGAAAGAGGAACCAAGATACTACTACATGAACTTTAAAAATGTTATCTTCGTGTAAAATTCAGCCTGAAAATTCAACCGTATTGTTTTGTTAAATACCACAAGGGCCCATAACGTAACAACAAACAAACGACCAAGAAGTTATGTATTGACTCTCAAATCAATCCCAAGACAAAGACTATATGTTCTGTACAAAAAGCAACACTTTGACATCTTTTTATTGATAATTTTTTGTTCAGTCAATCAATACATTCATGGAGCTATCTCGATACGTGATACATAAGTTTTACAGAAGTGGAACACCAAACTAAAGATCATTACACCTCAATTCAGTTCCCTAGCTCCAGGAGCACTCGCACTGAATAAAAGGAGACTAGTGGACACTAAAATTAATATTCTACCCATCACATAGCCATATATAGGAAGAAAACTGGAACATGCAAGCAACGGTGAAAATGCGTCCGCAGTCTAACTCCTTTACAGCCTAGCAATCTTTGAGCGCAATTAACTGGTCAACGACACCAGGATCAGCAAGCGTGCTTGTGTCACCAAGTTCGTCCAGCTGCTTGAGGCAATTTTGCGCAAAATTCTGCGCATGATCTTGCCACTGCGGGTTTTAGGAAGCCCTGGCGCCCAGTGGATCTTGTCAGGAGCTGCAAATGCCCGATCTGCCACGCAAGACATGGTGAATAAATGTCAGATGAATGCTTTCTAACTAATTTTGTTTGCATCACAGAAAAGCATATGAAGGACAGGCAACAATCAGCATTGAAAGAGCCAAAAGTTGAGGACGGTATTTCCAGCTCTGCTTTTGCCTACATTTTTTTGGTAGGCCATATTTTCTTTGCTGTGTCTTCTAGTTGTAGTCAACATAGAACTAACACTAGCCTGATGTGTGTTCATCTAAGAGCGTTAACTACTTTCCACCAACAGACAGATTTTAAGCACCACATACAGATATATTCGACGTAAAGGTAGATTTTTCATATTGATAGTCTAACTCTGATTTAAAATGAAAAATAATTATGTAAAATCTAAAAGCACCATCACAGACTAAACCAACTACAGAGAGCAAATGAACACCCCAAAGTATCAAGAAAATACCTGGTTGCGGACTTCTGTTATGAGGCTTTTTCGTAGTTCTTCGCTATAAGGAACACCATCCACCAAAGTTACAAAAGCATATATCCCCTGACCTTTGACCTAAAGCAGATAGTACGTATTGTTTTTGAAATTTGAAGCAGATAACATATTGATTAAGAAATGTATATGATGGTATACAGAATACAATAAAAGGAGACGGAAGGATAGAAAAAACAGTAGTGGACTGTACCTCATGCTCAACACCAACAACAGCAGCCTCTGCACATTGTGGATGGGAAACCAAAGCAGACTCAACCTCTGCTGTGCCAATTCGGTGCCCACTACATATTCATATGGGAAAGATAGTTGTGGCTTGAAAATTTGCAACTTCCATATACTGAACTAAACCCTTAGCAAATAACAAATGAACCCAATAAACAGCTTACCTAACATTGATAACATCGTCTACTCTTCCAGTCAGCCAGTGGTAACCATCTTTGTCCCTGACATGAAAACCTTTTTGCTAAATTGTTTGGAAAAGTAAACCATGGTGTCAAAATGCACCTGGATCTCATATCATGTTGGTGGAAAGACTTCAAAAGTTACCTGCTGCAACCATCACCAGTAAAATAGTAGCCAGCAAATGGCTTGAAGTATGTGGTCTCATATCTGTCATGATCTCCATAGAGGGTCCGAAAAGCCCCAGGCCATGATTTTTTTATGCAAAGATATCCACTGCATTCTCCTTCAATTTCCTGCCCTTTCTCGTCAACAATGACTGGCTGTAACCATACGAACAGCAATGACAGAATTAGATAAACATGGGGTCATATATCTTCATATTTCACAGATTAAGTGTGTTTACCTGAACACCAAAGAAAGGAAAGGTTGCAGAACCTGGTTTCTGAGGCCAGGCACCAGGTAAAGGAGTTATCTGCAGAAAACAAGTACGGCAGTTTAAAAGTTGGAACTGTTGAAGTATATGTGGATTGCCCAACCTTCTCCATCAGTTCGGACTTTTGGTTCTACTGGTTGGTGCATGAAACTTAATATGGTATCAGAGCCAAGACGTCTTGGGTTCAAGTCTCAGCTTTCACAATTTAAATTAAGAAAAATTGCTTGCCCTCTTTCTGTCCACGTTTAGGCCTTATTGGGCCACACGTGAGAGGAGGTGTTGAAGTATATGTGGATTGCCCAACCTTCTCCATCAGTTCGGACTTTTGGTTCTACTGGTTGGTGCATGAAACTTAATAGGAACCATTAGATGTAGAGAAGTGTCAACTGTAAATAGCCACTTACCATGAAACCACCAGTTTCAGTCTGCCACCAAGTGTCTGATATTGGGCATCTTGAGTCCCCAACAACATTGTAGAACCATCTAAAATGAAGCAAAGCACACATGAGAACCTGTTATAAGTGGGTATGCATAGTACTTTTTGACACCTCATAAATGATCCATGTACCTCCATGCGCTAGGATTAATTGGCTCACCAACACTTCCGAGAACTCGGAGAGATTTTCGAGAGTAGCGTGTAACATACTGCAAAAGCATACCAGAACATAAGCAAGAAGCAATATCCACAGCACATGTACATATGGGAAAATGTTAAGTAATTATATTTTACATGTTATTGAGAAAAAAATTACAGAATACACTAGTTAAGAGCTCAATATTGCAGAAGAAATGTTTATCACTTAATGTATTAGTTCTGTAAAGTAGTAACAGCTCGAGATCTTTCCAGGCTTCCAGTTGATAAGTCATAAGAGCTTCTTACAGAGTCAAGTACATATTGAATAGGTAGTGCATGAATCAATGGTGAGTTGTATTAGGTGGACTGGGTTGTGGACTGCAGATGTATCAGAAAAGATGCAGACAAGCTCCAAAGCACACTTGCAAAAACAAAAAAGCAGTTTTATTCATGTACACAGTAGAACTAGCTGTCTGGGAAAGGTTGAGATCTAGTCAACAGTAAAAAAGATTAGCTGTAAACAGTAAATATTATGAGAACATTAAACTTTGGTTGCTGATTGGCAATCATTTAAAATTTTAACTAGATGAGTTAGGCTAGTCTAGTGAACAATTATCCCTTCTATTACAGACAACCAGATAAAAACAGACTTGATAGAGGGATTAAAACCCGATGGCTCGTTCACATTACTGGGTAATGTTGTGAAATCTTGTATGGGAAAAAACAAGAATTGGTAGCTGGCTTAGAGAACCATCGTGCATACCTCAGTACCATCACGCATGAGTGAACGAACGAGTGTTGGTGCAGTATAAAATATTGTCACTTTGTACTTGTCCACAATGTCCCAGCACCGACCAGAATCAGGGTAGTTTGGAGTCTGCATGTATATGATTCAAAGGAATATTTCAGGCATAGTACAATTGAAAACAGGCTAGTTGAAGCAAATAAAATGGCATTTCAATAAATACATAATACATTAAACAAGTGCAAGCTGTCAAGCACTGTTAAAAAAAAGTAGACGTTGGTGTAGTGAATGGTGTGAGTTGTCAGACAAGAAGATAAGTCAAACAAAATGACAAACCCAAACCATCAGACCACAGAATTTGCTTTTTATCATCAAAATCACATTGGCATGTCATAATTTCACAGCATAGTATCTCGAAAAGCTTTTAGAAGTATACCCCTTCAAAAACGAGAACTGCGGCTCCATTCAAGAGTGGACCATATGTCACATAGCTATGTCCGGTAATCCAGCCACAGTCTGCAGTACACCTGATCAACAAAATAATGGAATGTATAAGGAAAAAGCTTCTATGAGTAGTTCCCAAACCAAGAACATGTTTTAGACTCAAAAAGTCAAAAACAATAAAAGCTTATGTTTTACCAGTATATGTCCGTTGGCTTGTAATCAAATGCATACTTAAATGTTGTTGCGGTGTACACCATATAGCCACCAGAAGTATGCACCACACCCTACATATAACTAAAGATATTAATATTCAGGTAATGTGATGACGGTATAATCCAGCGTAACTAAAAGCACCTTTGGTTTTCCGGTGCTGCCACTCGTGTACAAAAGAAACAATGGATCCTCTGCATCCACCCATTCCACATCGCACTTGGTAGGGAAATTGGTCACAACATCCTGAAAGATATTGCCCAAGAAAATGATGGTGAAATGACATTGTTGTTATCAGAGGATACGTGCCTACCCTGAAATACAGGATATCTAGGAATTGTTGACAAGTTGCTGTGTAAGGGAAAACACACACCTGCCACCAAACATCCTTCCCGCTTGCCATTTTGTGTCTTCTCTCTTCATTGCTGACTGGTTTTCATATGTCAAACAAATACCTATTCAGCAACAGAAGTCAGCATCAGCAAATTAGATATTGGATATAGCTCAATTATATGGACTAGTCATGACCTGCGCACTTGCACATACTAGATTATTTGTAATCATTGTACAAGAAGGAAAAGGAAAAATGCAATGCATCTTCAGAGCATGTTTGGCCTAATTAGAGCAACATTTTACATGAGATTTCACTTATTAAAGAGGGCAGTGAAACTTGATTTTTTTTTGTTCCAAGCGAAACAGAGTTTTAGTTTTGTCTCTTAACTAGATGCTTCTTATTCTTGACATAGATTAACTTACCATGCACACGTTCTAAATCACATGAACTCTTCCTTCTAATCTGGCTGTTATTACTTCGACCCACCTTCATGGAAGGTCAGATCTTTTTTCTTTTTCTCCGTTTAACATGTGATTTTCTTCAGAGTTTGTAATTAATATAGATATAGATCTGCCAATGATCTAGTAACTAATAACCATTGATCCTATCAGCCATTAACAATTTATGGATCAGCCCCTAATTTTAGCAACTAAACATGTCCCCCTTAAAGGCCTCAACAAAGCTTATTTTTGTTAGGCGTAAGCATTTTCAAATAAATCCTTAATTAATACTTGATTAGTTATTCCTATGATCTCTTCGATAACCTCTTCGTTCTCCCTCAAAATGACTTTCTTCGTAGATTAGGTTGTGGATTCCACACATACACCTGTTGCTAGTATCCGACCCAAAAATGAATAACTATGAACATTTTACATATAAGAGAAACATAACAGAGATATCAAACACAACGCATTAAGTCTGAGCATCTAGCTTCATATGAGGTTTGCTTACTATAGTCTCCTAAATAGACATCTTTGGAAGAAATAGCAGTATGACAGAGTAAACCACCAAAGACCCAACAGCAACTCAAAATTGTCTATGCTGTACAGAACTCGGATCCTAGTACATACCTACAGAGAATCCATTCTTCTCACTTTCCACCAGAGCAGCATCCACTATGTCTTTGAGAAAATGGGCTTGGCCCCCCTTTTCACCGCATTGCAAGTAAGCACAAGCTTAGGCTTGCAATCATGATCCTTTGGGCTAGCGAATCCGCAGAAAGCCAGCAAACACAACCTGAGTTGGGATGAATCAGTGCGCACACCATAAAACATAAGTAGGATAAACCAGGATAACAAGCAGAGCTTGTAGTTGTAGTCATTACTGAATGGACAGCACCAATACGGGCACAAGCAAGCATGGCAATGGGCAGCTCCAGCAACATTGGTAGGTAGATCACCACGGCATCACCCTTGTTGACACCAACACTCTTCAAGTAATTGGCAAGCTACCAGAAGCATAAAACAACACATTAGATTCAGCATGTTCTCCAAATCTCTACAGTAGATGTTGACATGTGCACTAGCACATTCATATTCAATTTTTTTCCAGAATGAGCATGCATTTACCTGGCAAACCTTGTCCAAGAGCTCTGAATAGGTGAGCTTCCCATCCTGACCGGGTTCATTGCCCTCCCAGTACATTGCAATCTTGTCCCCATTGCCAGACTCAATGTTGCGGTCAACAGCATTGTAGCATATGTTGGTTTTGCCTCCTTTGAACCACTGCCCAACACCAAGAATCACCACAAGATTCACAACCGCTATAAATGCTAAATTTAGCCAACAACCATCAAACGACGCTTACGGTGATCTCGATGGGCCCCTTTGTGACGTCGAGGTTCTCAGAGCAGACCTCACTGGGGTTCCATTTCTCCTTCCAGTAGAAGGTCTCGGCGATCTCCGACCAAAACCCTGCCGGGTCGTTGATGGACCTCTCGTACATCTCCCGGTACTGATGCTCATCATGAAAAAAACACAGCAAGATCACAACTTTATCACATCACAATCATCAAATGTAGCAAAAAAGGAAGCACTGGGATGAATGAATCCCAATACCCCCGCCCTGTTTCTATCTCTATCGATGTCTCTCAGTAAAACACAATTCAGCAATGTCCCTGTCCGACTTTCACCTACAGGTCTTGATCAGGACGATACGTGATTGCACAGTAGCATGACCGCCAAAACGGAAAGCTCTCAGCGCCAAGCAAGCGCGCTCAGTTCACACCAAGCCATATCAAGCGGTGCAGAGAATCGAACTGGCTTAAATGATCAGGTACTCCACAGGCCATACCTGCTTCGGGGAGGAGACGAGCGCGTCGGCGGAGAACTCGGGGCTGGGGAAGACGAGGTCGTGCTCCTCGTCGGCGAGCGACTCCCCGAGGACGACGGCGTTGATCCCGGAGATCCTCCCGGCGCCGGAGGGCAGCTCGGACATGGACTCCGCGTGCCGGAGCTTGTCCGGGAGGCGCCCGCGAGCTGGTTGGCGCTGGCGGTGCCCATGGCTGGCCCGGGCGTGGGGTTGGCGACGGCGGCGGGGAGGGGAGCGGAGGGGGAGGTGGGAGACGCAGTGAGATCCAGCTCCAGGCGGGGGCGGCAGCGATGGCTACCGGTAGCGGTATAAATAAATGATGATGACGAGCGAGAGCGATCGATGATTGATGGATGATGGATCGATCTCCGGCTCCCCGCCTAGGCGCCCACCCCCTTTTCCTTCTCCTGCGCTGCCAAGTCGTCTGTTGACTTCCTCCTCTCTCTTTTCTTTCTTGCTGATGTTTGGTGAAGACAAGGGGCGAAATCAAACGAAAACTGCATTGTCTAGCAGTAGCAGAACGAAAAATCAGCATACATTTCGTGCAAAGGGAGTTGAGGAGAACCTAGGTACTTGCCTGAATTTTATTGGACACTTCAGAACCAGTTTTTACTATTCAGTATGGCAGCATATGGTGCCTTGGTTCTTTCTTCCTACCTTCCGTTCGGAAAAGGATGGGGATAGTTTGATCCCATCATAGGGGGCCCTATTAGTAATGTTCGCCAACATAGAGGGTCTGATATATATCCATGTTACTTTGTATGTCATTTCATAGCGAGCATTGTGGACCTTTTAGAACTTTATATCTGCTCATATACACAAAATCATTTGCAGTCATCGCGTACAAATATCATCGATAGATTTGCCATCCAAAATAGTTCTAGTTCATTCTGTTTCTAATAACTAGGGAATGTACAATGGAAGCGCTGGTGTCCACACCATTGTGTTCACTGGTACCTAGCGTTTCCTGGAGTCGTTGACTTCATTCAACAGCCTTCGGAACTGCACAAAATATTTCATTTTCCCAGAAGAGATCTACATGCGTCTCAGCATTTCATCTTCTTGGTTGGATCTCGCTGATTGCTGGATCTATCTATCCGCGTCTGTCGGGGAAGCGAGGAGAGCTAGAGCTAGATTATGTTATCCCCAGCTCGTTGCGCGCGAGGGGCATGAGGTGGCAGAGCAGGGCTAGCGATTGATTGGCACAACCGCTGCTAATGATCAATCAAGGAGCACGTAAAATATGGGCACGTTGACATGACAAGTACGTCGGCGTCGCACTCGCACAGCGCGCTGGCCGGACTTCAACCGCAACGGCAACGCACCCGTTCCCTCCATGCGCACCGACGCCGGCCACGGCGGGTAGCGGTGGAATGCGTGGAACGTGTGGGAGCAAGCACGGTGCGCACAGGCAAGTCGCTCGATCTTAGGTTGCGATGGTAGTTGCAACCACGTACGTGCGACCACGACAGCATCGACAGAACTAGCTCTATGTGATGCAACCATCCACCTCCTCCTCAAGAAAATTCTTTCTACACCGAATGAACTTCTCCGTTCATGATTTGCCGCTGAATATTTCGTTATTCGTTCTATGCTATTGGTTCGGTCAAATGTTCTCCAAGCTATCGTAGTCAGGCTCGTTATCGTTGGATCCTAATTGTCGGAATATAAACGCTTGTTTATATTTTGTTCTAGCTAGTAGTTTATTTTAGTTTTCTATGTAATAGTATTTCTCTTTTTCTGTAGTATTTTATTTTTTTTAGTATACATACGTTTTCCATTGTATGTTTTAATTGTTCCCATCTGTAGTATATATCAAAATCAAGAATCTTCTGACTCGTTTCTTTATTTTCTTGAATTTTCTTGGCGGTCAAACGACGTTGACCAGACCGAAAAGGCAAAAAAGAAAAAGAAGGCATATACGGGTGATTGGCGAAAGAGAGAAATACGCTTTTAGGTGGCAGAAAGGAGAGTAGCGTTAATGAGTGTCAAAAGAAAATTTTGTTGGCGAATCTTATAAATCAAGCAAAGCAAACCATATGATTTTATATATAGGTTTGGTCCATGTGATGGCAACATGGCATGCAACAGCCAGCAGCAGTGAGGTAGTGGTACCAACTTTGGACTGTCCACATGAAGTTTGGTGAGAGATTGGTTGCACAATGCGTGACAAATTAAGGATCGATATGTCATGTAGCTATATGATTGGTCTTTCTGCATACGGTAACAACTTTGATTATAAGGCTCTCTTCATGCCCACTAATTGCATAATCATAACAGATCGTTCGCAGATAGAAAAAGGTTGGTAGTGTAGTTTAAGCATCGACCGGATCCATCTACCGGTCTCACGATTCCTTTCAGGGTGAATTTTGGAGAACTGAAATTGTTAGAAAAGTTTTCAGTGGGTCGTTAGATTATATTTAATAGTTTTTTTAAAAAGAATTCCTTTACACTATATTTTATAGGAAATTTTCATTGACTCAAACTTCTTGAAAGATTCCCTCGTTTGTTCTATGCTATAATCAAACAACCTTTTATGCAAATTCAACCATATAGAATTCAAGTGAGTGTGACACATTGCAATGGTGTATTCTTTTACTTATGTGTTTTTAAAATCTTGTGAATCAAAGAGACCTTAACTTTTTATTTAAATTTTACAAAACTACAAGTATTCTCTTAGAATCGTAACAAAAGCACATTTTAAGAAATAGAAAACTGCACTTCATCAAAACCTACAGACACGACATCTTAGACCCACTTGTCATATGTGAAAGAATGCTTTATTGTGATGAAAATAATTTATGGAGGCAAATGGAAGGGTCACAAACGGGCCGAGGCAGGTGGTAATCAATAGATCTTCTTTTTTTTTAATGATGGAAGAGTTCACTTCCTCGGTCTCTATATCTAAAGGTACACACGCCACAATTTTATAAAATCATTATAAAATTCATGCCATAAGCCTGTAAAGAAAGCGATAGACTATGTAACCAAGAATAAATTCAAACATTATATAGTCTGTTATTAAATCTCACCCAAATCAAGATATAAATCTCTTGATAGCCAACTCCAACCTCCTGACACCAATAACCTTCTATTTTTGCTCCGATGATTGCTATTGCAGTATAGATCTTTGGGACTATGTAAGCACTATCTAAATTGGTTTAGTCTTTTTTCCGTTCTCGATAGATGGATTGCTAGCTCTGCCTCAGCAACGCGGAATCGGTAAATCACCCCTACATGGGCTGCTCATTCACCTCAGCGGTTTGATCCCTTGTAAATGTCTGGTTCGAGGAGGCCCGTTCCTCAGCAAGCGCAGCCACATCCATCAACTCTTGGTGGAGAGTACAATTGTCACAACGAAAACCGTTGTGCGTGGAGTGGACACTTTGTTTACCTCATGTGGAAAAAGAAAGGAACAAAAGAGGCTCACATATCCAATGGTGGCGACTTTCAGATTTACCTTTGTGCTTCTATTAGTGTGATCCTTGGGGAATAGTCTGCATGTGGTCCTTGGGTTTGGACTTGTCGTGCTAAACAAGTCATTTTGTAATTATACTCTATTTCTTCTAATTGAAAGGTTATTTCTTTCGTCCTTGTTTTGAAAAAAATCAAATCGATTGAATTTGGATATGATTTTCTTCCATAATAAATATAACTTGTATCAATGTGTCATTGTTCGGATTCTCTTGACCCTTTTATGGTGCTACCGTGTGATGGTAGTACGACACCACCACAAAAGGTAAAAATTGAACTGACATATAGATAACTGTTTTGCCTTATCTATTTTTACATTTTCCTTTACTAGATATAGAAACAAAATCAAATATTTCAGATATGAATGTGGAGCAAATATGAAGATGTCGAAGTGTTCTGATGCCGAATATTTGTCATAACACGAAAAACCTTATATTGTGCACATAGAAAACATTAATACAATAGATGTCGCGGTGAGCACGAGTAGGGTGGCGCGCGCGGAAATGCTCCACGCATGATACTTTTGGTACGATTTTACTACGATGAACGGATCGGAGCGAACTTTACTTCCTTGCATCGTGCCTCCTAGCGACCTAGCCCCTCCCAGGCGTTCCTGCCCAATTCCACGTACATAGGCACATTAGCCGTCCAGCCCTCTCAACCCAAACCGCCCCCCACGTAAATCAATTCGTGCCTCCGCCTCCTCCATCCATACGCGACTCTCAACTTCTTCATCATCTCTTCCTCTTCTAACCCAAATCTCTCAATCCAAATCCATCTCACTCTCATGTAATCTACCGCAACTACAAGGGAATCTGGTCTCAGTTGTAAATAAGAGAAGGTATGTTCAACCTAATTTTCAGATGGAGCACAAGTTCAATCCAAAAAGCAGATCATGTTCAAGTTCAGTGTAAGTGCAAAACTAATTACAGCTCCACATCACAGAACATCGCAGAAAAATTCCGATACCACCGGCACTCATTCCGGAATTTAAGTGTTACAACCAGAGTTGAGACAAAGGGATGATCTTGTCAAGTGCATCGGCGGGGACCAGGCGAGGCAGCCGTTGCTGAGACGCGCGGTTGCGGCAGACAAACGTGGTGGCAGCGGCCTCGAGCAAGACGATAATTACAGAGATAGCGAGAGCCTGGAGGCAGGCGTGGGTGAGATGCGCGGCGACGGTGGCTGCAGCGACGTCGACAAAGAGAACGACGGCGTGAGATGCGAACTTATTTTTGAGAGGAAAAGCAGGGATTCTATTCATTAATAGTTTTAACTACATTGTCCACAAAAACTGGAGATGAACCCAGCCATACATGTCGGCCCAGCTTCAAATTACAAGCATACTTAGCAATGGAATGGGCATCCCCATTCGAACCCCTACTTTACTGCACAACATGCACAATAAAAAAAGGCAATCTTCTCCTTTATATCACTAAGAATCATCGTGTAAACACAAATCTTGTTGCTTGATCCAGAATTCTCACCACGCTCAGGCAATCAGTAGCCAAACAGCCCCTTCTGATGGCACAATCTTGTGCAAGGACGAGGCCTTCAGAGCAAGCCATTGCTTCAAGAGTTTCAGAATCCTGCAAATCAAGCATAGTTACAGCACTTGCAGCTATGAGAACCCCATCAAGCACCTTCGTTTTCAGTTTTGAGTAGGGCTTGCATTAACATTGATCTTGACTAAGCCACGTTCAGGAGGAATCCGTCTCCTGATGTTTCTGCAGGCCTTTGTCACCTCCCCTTTTATCAGTCCAGAGGGATTCACAACCTGTAAATCAGCAATTACGCGGTGCACATATGCCACGGTTGCAAAAGGAGACTGAGAAATACCTACGTTCAGAAGTTTTCTTCTAGCCGCCCAAATCGCCCAACAACTGGTGATAATCGTTGCCGCGTCAGCCACAGAGAACTCGGACAGAACGCTGAAAATGCACTGTTTGGGATTTGAAATCTTCAGTGTTGACAAAAGTTCCAGTAGATCTTAGTCCAATAACGCCCAAACAAATCGGGAAGAAGGCGTGATATGAGATGAGGACATGTCGTCGTTCTGGGCTCGAGATTGGATTTCCTATGAGCAGAGTGTGGCGTTGCCGACTTGCCGAGTCGGTCTCACGCGCCGCAAGCTCCATCGTAATCGTAGGCTATCGGCAGTAAATGAAATCAGAGTGACGGTGATGAATCCTAGGTTCCTCAATCCTCATGGACTGATGGGCCTAAAGGCTAATGGGCCACCGAAGCAAGTGGTCACTCATTATGCCATATCCGTATTACTTTGTCCGGATACGTGTAGGCGCAAAATCCGTATCCACTTCCTCTCAAAAAATTCCGTATCCATTTTCGCTTCGATACTATCTCACAAAATATAATCTACATCCGGCCGCTTCCGTTTTGCCGTATCGGACGAAAAAAATACACTCCGTTTTCGCTCTAACACAAATGATGCAAGTACTATAGCTCCTCTTATTCGCTAGTTTAGAACGTATACCTACCTGCCAAAGACTAAAAAAGATAGAGATTCTTCTGCCTGAAGTGCAGAATTGGGCCCAAGATTGCTCTTGTTGCATGGTCTACTGGTGGCGCTTCTTTTTTCAGAGAGATGCTGACAACGGTAAACGATGGCTTGTTTCTTTTAACTCCGTAAAATGATGGTGCTGGTCAGCATCAGTAGCACTATGCCGGCGAGTCGGCGATGAAGAGCAGTGACGGGCGGCAGCGCTTAGCAGGGCTACGACAGCCTGGTCAGTAGGTCCGGACTCAGCGGCCCACTGTCAGCAATTGGCAGGTTGGGCTGATTGGGTCAAGAAGGCCCAGTAAGAAAAGAAGAAGAAAAAAGGAGGGATTATATTATAGGTCACATGGGCTGGATTGGTAGGGGGTCACTGGCGCGATTCGAAGCAGCAGGGTTGCTGTAGCAGGCAGCGCTGTTCTGGTGAGCCGGCTCAATTTCATTTTTTGGATTTTTTTTATTTATGGATATTCCAAATAATGATAAAAATATATTTTTTTGAAACGAAATTTAGAAAAAGAATCGGTGACCAAATATATTTGGAATAGAAACAACACTATATTTTTAGAAAATGTATATATACATGAAAATTGATCAAATAGTTAAAAAATGTTATATATGAAATAATATTTTAAAGAAAATTATATTTCACCATCCATGAAAAATGTGCACATATTTCAATAAAATGTTCATGAAACTCAAGAAAAATGTTTATCTATTAGAGAAAAAACTTTCCACCATTTTGAGACAGAAAAAATGTTCCACTTCATATGAAAAATGTTCATGCGGTTTTTTTTAATGTTCATACAACTCAAGGAAATTGTACTAGAATCCATGAACATGATGGACTGATGAGGATCGACATAGACATTACAATTCTCGACCAAGGCTGTGCAGTTGGAAACAAACACTAAGCTTTATTTATAAACATCAGGTGCATCATACTTTGATAAATTCTGCACTTACTATATTGGAAGGAGCAGAACTGCTACTTTGCTTGAATATCGTTTGCGGGCTTTCAGTTAGCATGTAGAATCTCAAGGTCAAAATGAGAGGCGCTCAAATCCAGAGGGAGAAAGGACTATGGCACCAGCTTGGAAATTCACCATAAGGGCAGTCCCAATGCTCCAAGGTGTACTATATCTTAAGCCTGTCAACTAAGCAAAAATCTGATGTGGCACCCTATTTAATGAGGAAAGAGAGAGTAACTATATCTTAATCTAGATATAGTTCTTAGCACCAAATCCAAGACATCTCATGCTTTTTCTCTCACAAAACACATTAAATGAGAGCTCTTTTAGATACAACACTAAGATACAACCCATTGAGTAGCTTGTATCTAAACACAATAAGATACAACCTAAGATATAATGCATTGGGAGTGCCCTAAGAGCATGCATGGTTTAGTTTTTGACTGGAAAGAAATATTGAGCCATGTTAATCATCACGTAAATTCAAATATTTTAGGTTCACTATTATTTAGTATAAGAGGGCAGGCTACTACTTGAGTTAGTAATACGCAGGCCTATAAATGATGATCTACACAAGCCAAAGGCAAAGATGAGAGAGAACTTGGTTGCAAAGTTCATAGCTGCGTTCATAATGAAGGTGCTACACCAAAGTAAAGATCTTACAAGCTCATGCATTGTCAAGATATTGAAGTGGAGATCAAGAGGTCTTGTTGGCATGTGAAGAAGGCAGAGTTGGAGGCATATTTAGGTCCAATGGCAAGAAGCCATGCTAAACAAATATAACCAGAGGTGAATGCGCTCCTAGTTGAGTCTAATACTACTATCAATAAGAATTATATACTACCTAAATCATATATGCTTCTTTTACTCAGGTTCACACCTACAAAGGTAATTCCAGCAAATGAGGTGTATTGCAAGGATCAAGACTTGACCATCGACATGCATTGCTTGAAAGCTTCAACCTCTGACCCATGATCCCAGTGGTAAGAGCAGAATACACCAAGAAGGCTAGTAAGCTGCACCAAACATCAAATTTGTATGCAACTCCAAAATTCATCCATCAACTTCACACCTCACTCCACATGTATATCGGTGTATCTAGCATGCAAGGATGACTATAATGTAGAGGAAATCAAGTCTATTTTCAGGCGCATCAAATGATGCATCATTTGGAGGCTCGAGTCAAAAGATATACAAGTTCCAATGCTTGTTGTCCAGGGCATTAATTGCTGCGTGAGGCTCTACGAATTTGCTCCCTCTCCAACCTGTTACCACGAAAATTGAGCCTATTTTGGAGTGCGTTCACACCCATCTAGGAGGATTATTCTTAGTATAAGTACCCCTTTACCCACTCTCCTCACAACTCTTTTGCAATTTGATTTCAAAATATGTTTAGCCAAGTGCTATGTGGATCTTGTTTGAGAGTTCTCTACCCTTTTGCTCCTGTAAATTTTTTTGTGAGATTTCATAAGCGATCATTCAACGGCAACCTCTATGTGCTTCCAGCTTTGCGCGTGATTGTGTGGATTGGAAATTTAGAGTGTGGTTAGGTGAATACTTGTTACAGGTCATTGCATCGGAAGTGGTTGGCCTCAAGCATCGTCGGGTTACACTACTATCTTGGTTGCTCGCAGCTAGTTATCCAAGAGTGTTGTTGGTTGGATTCAGTACTTGCATAGTCTCTTTCAGGTTGTAATAGTTATCATTGTCTTGTAGATCATACATTGTGACGATCGGGCAGCCCCCCATCATGAATAAGAAATCAATGTTGGAGCAAATCATATCTATTGGAGAAAATTAAAAAAACTATCAGTAGAGCATTTATATGTAACATGACGCCAAATATTTTCTCTAAAATATATCCATTTGGGGTCTTATTTGAAAGCTCTCATTGTGAAGAACAAAACAGTGAAACAGATCTTGGATACATCGTTTGAGAGATATTGTAAATCAAAATGATTTTCAAAAACAACACTGACGTCATCCTCGTATAGGGATGAAAACGATCCGGAAACGATCGGAAGCATGATCTACCGTTTCCACTTCCGCACCATTTTATCGGAACGAAAACGAATACAGAAACGGAAATGGAAAGTACTGAAAACAGATACGATATGAATATGGTCGAAAATGGAAACGATAACTAATATTTGTCGGAATATAAAAACCTCTTAAACTCTGCACAAAAATAGAACAAAAACAACAAAGTAGTTTAATTTCTCTGGATGTTTATAAACTGTTATTGTTATAGAGAATAATGAATCGATTAGAAACATTATATTAACTTGACAATTATATATCATAAATACATACTTCGAATAGACACTTCAGTAAAACATTTTTTGCACGGGCAAAAAAGCTTTGACGCCAATGAATGGTGCACCAGCACTATGCGAATCATGCAAGTAGCATGCACACAGGAAAGAAGCAGATTAATTCTAGTCGGGTGAGATCAGAACATAAAGGGAGAAAAGAAAATATGATATAAACGCAAGCATGCAGTTAGTCATTTGACACTTTGACAGCGTGCATCGACTGTAGTTAATTACCAGGCAGATTAAGTTGTTGTACATATATGTACATATACTAAATTTAAAGAGCTTTTTAAATTAGTGCTGTGCACGTACCGCACTGCTTGCAACATCATCGATGTGCACAAGATCATCCGATCGAGTGATCGACTAGAGACTGCCAAGCCGGACTTAGGATCAGCCCAGTAACTTGTAAGGGAGTTAACAGCCGGATGGGCTAGGTTTCTTACTGGGCCGCAAATTACGAACATGGCCCATGTAATATGGAAATTCTGTTTTTCTTATACGGAAATTCAGGTACCGTTTTCGTTTCCGGCGGAAACAGCTCTCCCGCTTCCGTATAATTTTTTTTGTTTCCATTGTCGTATTGAAATTTTCTATTTTCGTTTCCTTGTAAGGGCTTCCATTTCCGTTTTTTCGAAAACAAACGGAAAATTTCCATACCGTTTTCATCATACCCTCGTACCATCTGCCATTGATATCACCATCACAGAATCCCTCCTGCCTAGGCCTCGTGGGCCGTGAAAGCACACACATGATCTGGCTGCTTTGGATTGCACACGATGATTAGGAAACTGGGGATTGGTGATGGGTTGAGCTGAAAAAGGATTGAAATATTTTGTTTTTGAATATTTGACTATATATACCCCCAAGTCTCTTTGTACACATAACTCTTTAATATTCTAATCATTTGCTCTCTTGGGTGCTACTCTACATTTTCTCAAACCCAAAGTGAGATCTTTGTGAGGAAATCCTTAAGAGAGAGATTGATCCGTAGTTGAGCATCAAGCAAGGGTTCATCTTAAAGCCGAACTGATTGAAGTCTATTACTCTTGGAGATTGACATCTCTTAGACGGCTAAGAGTTCCTTAAGAGCCTTTGAGCAGTTTGTGAAGAGGCCAAAAAAGTTTCTGAGGGTTTTGAGCTTACCTACTGCAAAATGAAGAGCTGTAACGAGTGAGGGGAGGCTTCGCATCGGTAAGCCTTTTGAGAGAAGCGCACAATTTGATGCTGACTTTGATCTATGGATCAAACTTCCTCACGCTCAAACTTCGATAACAAATCATTTGTTTCCCCGTGGTTGTTTCATTTCATCCCTCCATGTTTGTTTCCTTGCACATCCCTTTGACTAGCATATTAGGGTTTACTTAGTATTTTAGAACTGCATGTGTAAGATTTACTTTGGTAGAAATCTTTGATAATCTCTTATTTAGTCCCTCTAGTCGATAGCCTACATCTTTTCTCATACATCCAGAAAATAGGCATACAATGAGGTCTTTATACGTCGCTGAACATCCACACATAGCCAACAGGGCGAGTGGGAGACCAGTAGGTAAGTCTTTGTACATGTGGCCGCACAAAGTTAGTACTCCCTCCATTCAAATTACACGATGTATTTTCATTGTCCAATTTCATGTTTTGACCAACAATTAGTCCAATAATATATGAGTTATGATACAGAAATGGTACCATTAGAAGCACTATCATATGATTGTGATTATGTAACTACTAATAAAATATTATACAAGAAATCTACATTCAGAGCATGAAATTGAATAGTCAAAATAGGGCAGTCGACTGTTGACTCTTCGACCCTCCAGTCATCTAAAGTCAATATTAAAAATAGCTCATAAAGTGGGTTGTCTCTTAAGTTGTTTCTACATAAAGAGTTAGCATTTAATGCAACATCGTATAAAGGTAATGAACATTGACTCTAGAGCTTCTATTCTTCATAGAACCTCACTCTTCATGAAGAGTCGGTTTTATTCTCTCTCCTCCCTCTCTGTCCTCCACAACAATAATTATTATATGTGGCACGATGTAGAGTCAGCTAATGTCAGGCCTTTGTAGATGCTCTAACCAAGAATAGAGCCTGTAGAGACAACCGCATTGCTTTTCTACGTTGCTCAATTTAATGTTGACTATTCGCCTAGAGTTAACTTAAGAGAAAACACAGTTGTATGAGTTATTTAATAGTTGACTCTACATAACGTGGAGAAGTATAAAAGTCCATAGCAAACTCTACTTTTATTGATGCCCTTATAGCTTGAAACCGAGGGCATATTATTTATTCTATTGTGTGAATTCATTACCTGAACGTAGTTTTCCTTCGGAAACTAGCGCTTGTGCGACAATAGGTTTAGCCAACCACCACCGTCATCGCCGTTGTTGTGTAGGCTGTATTTTTAGAGGAAAACTAGAGATCAGACGTCCGTGGAAATATTTCTTCTATGAGATGGAAATATTTCTAGTATGTGATAAAAATAAATTTTTTAAACCAATGCAATATGATCTCTTCGTATAACAAAATTTATATGATAAAAATATTTTTCTTGTGAGACGGGAATATTTTTTATACAATAAAAACTCCTATAAAAAATAAAAATCAAGCCATCATGCGACATCACGCTGCCCCCGGACGATAAGCATCGCTTAAACTTAAATCAAGCCATCACGCTGCCCCCGGACAACATGACAGCGACACAAATAATATACTCAGCACGCGCTAATGATTGTTCGGCAAACCCTGCGCAGAAGACAATGCCGCTGCGTTTCGCGACAGACGATGATAAGATTATACACGGGAGAAGTACCATCTAGGAGCAGAAAACAGTGTGCTTTTCTTTATCTAAGTTAATGGAATACAGAGCAGCAAGAGCCCGGCAGGTGCGAGAGAGAGAGAGAGGGGGGACGAGGGCTTAATCATTGGCGCTAAACTAATCCGAGCGCGCATTTGCAATCGCACTGCACCCCCCTGACGCCTGATTAGTTTAGGACGGCCATGTATGGTATGGTGGCCTCCATTGATTGGGTCGGATGGTGATCTCAGATTCTCGGTGTTGCTGTGTCCCTTGATGAAAACTAAAGCACCCTTTCGCTTCCCCAAGGGTCACGTACGAACTGCTATGTTTTGTTTGGCTCAAGCTCCCATCAGAACTCACGGTACGGTTTTTGTAGGAGCATTGATGCACCCAAACGTGGAGTGTCTCCCAGAGATATTTAGGCTGTAGTCTGAGCGATCACGGGTCGCAACTCGTTGCATCTTCCTACCAAACGAGAAACGTACTCAGCTCATGGAGAGCTTGAGAGAAACGTTTATGTACGAGGCATGACATGGTGGCGATATATCATCCTGCAGGACTGCAAACAGCAGTTGATGTATCTCAAATCACTGTTCAGAATCCTCAGCAAGACCACTTTCGTCAAATACTATCGTTCACTTCACTTTGACTTCAGTTGTTTGTTGATCGACGCTACTCACGGTCTTATCAACTTAGCTAGCGTGCACAACAGGCCCAGAAGGCTATACACTAAACACATTTTCTGGTGCGTGCAGCACACACCGGAGAACTATCAAGCTACCTGAAAGGGAGCAAATATTTCCATAAAAAATGAGAGCAACTACGGAGTGCAGTTTTCCACTTGTATTAGGGTATTCATGTACTGTCTATGTCGTCTAAAGTGTTCCAAGATTCATATATGACACTTTAATGATTATTTTGTATTTATACCTTTCTATTTTCATATTTTTAACGATATGTTCTTGATTATTTTAGAGAGAGAAGAGAAATTATACTTTTGTACATCATTTGTTCATGATTTTGTGCATGAACAAAAAAAAAGTCATGAACACAATGTTTTGTTTATAAATGTGGAAAAAATATTTTGTTCTTGATTATTTTGTTCATAAACATGGAAAAAAGCATTAACATAATATTTTTTGTTTGAATATGAACGCTATCGAATGAACTAAATCACCACTGAGTGTTACTAAGTATTACAATAAATTTGTAGTTTACGAATAAGTTGAGTGCTCTTATATTCAGGAGAGAAGAAATGATGGATGAATAGATGAAGCGAGCGGAGGACTTAAGAATGCTAAGATAATTGATTGGAGGATCTTTTATAAAATATAAGAAGTTGTATAACGGAGAATGAACAAATCGGACGTTTAAAAAAAAACTTAACACGACTCTTAGAACAGTTTATATAGTACAGAGAACACATGAATGTTGAACGGACTGTAACGACTTACTGAACAAAGCTGGCTGATTACGTGGTTAGATAACAAACGTATCGAGATGTACTGTTCTATACTTCTACAGCCATTGTTTATTCACGCATGAGCTAGTCCCCCGGCCCCTTGGGAAAAAGATTTCTCCTTGGCTCATGAATCATGACTTAGCTGCTTTTCTTCTCTTCCATTCACTGCGATGATACACCTTGTTTCCTATCCGGCAATTCCTAGATAAGGTTGCCAGTTGTTAGATTATTCCAAGTGATGTCCACATTTCCTTTTTATAACCACCACTAGCAAGATATCATACGTGCCAGCTATTGAAGTTTCCAAGATCGATAACTTGCCACTGATAATTAAGTACAAATGCATGCAGCACTACTTAATTTCATGGTTGAAGAGTGGGAACTGTAAGTTGACGACCGATATACTATAAAAACTCTTATCTCAGAACGTTTTATTATAGATGAAATATTAAAAACCATATACGATGATATTTATCACATATGATTTTTTTTCCAAAATTTATAACACAAAAAACCATCTGTAATAGATGATTTTTGCTAAAAACCGTATAGAATGTCATCCCAGATGGCTTTTAACAAAAAAAATATATTTATGGCTTGGTCCGACCCATTAGACCCTGTACAATGCAGGTGTTAGACAGGTGCCTCAGAAAAAAATCCAGTTTTTTTTGTGAGAGGTGCTTAGACAGGTGCTTAGGAAGGGCGACGGAAGCAAAGTTAAGCACCCGGTGCTAGGCTGGTGCTTAGGGTGACACAGGTGACAGGTGCTTCAACCGGTGCCTAGCAAATAGTACTCCAAGAAGCACAAATAGTACTCCACACAATGCAGCGCTGCATTGGAGACAACAGGTGCTAGAGTAGGTGCTACACGAATATTAAAGCAACTTAAGCACCCATATGAAGCACTCTGCATTGTAAGTCACATATTTTTTTGGGACGCAACGCTACTCTCTCTCTTTAAGGGGAACTAGGCTATAAGCACCCTGCATTGTACATGGCCTTAGGACCAGGGAGCAAGTGGTATATATATTCTCGGTCGACTCTCTAACCCTAGATCCCCCGACGCAGACGCTCTCTCTATTTTAGTCTGGCTACTGCAAATAGCTTCGATTCCGGTTGCTATCTTTCCCTTGGATCAGATCAATTTGGGTCTTGTGCTAGCAAATCCTTATAACACTTGCTTGTTGCTTATCATTATTTCTCACTAGAACATAATGGTTTTCACCTTTTGGTTTTGCTTGACTAGGCACAGGATGATGAATCTTCAATCAACTGTAGAGATCTGAGGGACCTAGACGACCAGGGGAGGGGGTCAGGTAAATCCCGCAGAATGAATGCACTCCACGCCACTAGCAAGCTCGACGGCGACAAGATCTACATCTACCGGCTGTTAGAGGTGGTCAAGATGGATCTCAATGAGGCCGACACTTCTCCAAGTGATTAATCGTCCTCCTCCGTCAAGAACGTGAAGGCACATGTACTACTATTTTTCATATAGCGGCAAACAAAGGTACAAACTACGAATTGGGGGAAAGGAGTTCTTTTAGTTTTGTTTTTGTTTCTTCTGATTTTGGATAAGGATCAGATGTTCTTGGTTGTATGTACAAATCATCTTCTCTATATGTGACCATTTTATGTGCAAATCGATATACTAGTAGATTGTTTCTACTTTCTTTGTGGTGCAAGCTTATGACGGTTCTTCTTTTACGCAAGTGGATTTTTGCAGTTCATATTTTGTGCCTTGAATGGTCGATCTGGTGATGTTTACATTTTATTGCTAATAATTCATTGGGCTAGTTATTAATATATATTTTTTGACTCGTGAAGTGGATATCTCGGACAGAGATATCAGAGGTATCATAGACGTACTGTTCTTAATTATAACCATATGAGATGTCTTTATCACAGATAACTCGATACCCATCTATAATGAGCTATCTTATCACAGATCCATAGGTTTAGGGTGCGTTTGGTTGGAGGGCAAAGAGGGATGGGTTAGCGCCATCCAGTTTTTTGTGGATGGGACGATCCATTTTTTTGTTTGGTTGGATGGATGGGATGAACCAATCTTTTGTTTGGTTGGAGGGATGAAACTTGGATGGGATCACTACCTCACATAACACTTCCACTGACGGGCGCAAAACCGCCTTCACTGACGGGTTTTGCACCTGTCAGTAAGCTCCCGTCAGGGGAGATAAAAAAGGCACTGACGGGCGGCCGCGCCCGTCAGTGAAGATACACTGAAAAACTAAAAAAAAGGGCAGCCGCAGGGGAGGCTCCGTAGCTAGATCCGGGCTGGTCGGTGGAGGCCGAGCGCCGCCACGTGGTGGAGGGAGCGGCCACCGGTCGCCGCGTCCGGAGCCAGGCGTCAATGCAGTCGGCGTGGAACCCGTGGCCGCACCGCGGGAGCACGCGCAGGTTCTCCCCCACGGCGAACTCCGACGACGACAGTGGCGAGGTTGCTGCTGCTGATTTTGGGCCGCGGCGCCGAAGGAGACGGTGGGGAGTGCGTCGATGGCCTTCTTCTTGAGGCCCTTGGGCGGCGGGTCGGCCAAGGTGGCGGCACTACTGCTGCTGCGGCGGCGGCGGCAGGCGCTACGGGAGACGAGGCCTTACTGCTTCAATCGGGAGAGGGCTGGGGGACTTCGGGCGGTGAGGTCTTCGGCGGCGATGGCCTTATGGCGCCAAGGCAACGGGAATTCGGGCGGTGAAGACGAAGGGCGGCGACGGAGCATCGGGAGCTGGCCTTGGAGCTACGGAGGAGTTGGGGCGGCGAGATGGGGTCCACCTGCGCCTGCTGCTCGGCGACGACGGCGCCGCCATTGGTAGCAGAGCCGGAGTAAGATCTGGGGTCCCGCGGGGGTGCCGGTTGTGCAAGGCGCGGCTTCTTGGCTTCGGGCCGTGGAGGAGGAGTTTGTCCTCCATCTCCATGGAGGCGCGCATGGCGGGGGGACGGGGTAGGGAGAGCTAGGGTTTCGGCAGCATGCGGGGGAGGCTAGGGATTAGGGATGCGGAGGAGGCTTCGGCGAAGGAGTAGGTTTAGGGAGGGAGAGAGGCGGCCGGGTTAGAGGAGGTGTGAGCGGCTCGGGTGGGCCTTTGGGCTCAGAAAACTACTGACGGGCCAAATCGTTTGCCCGTCAGCGCTGTGTCCCACTTCACTGATAGGCATATTTGTAGCGTCCGTCAGTGATTATTGCTATCAGAAGAGATGGCAATTTTCCTACTTCTACTGACGGGCCCTTTCTGCGCCTGTCAGTAGAAGTTGCCTGCGTTGCCTTCTGCATTACAATTACTGATGGGCCCTTACTCGCCCGTCAGTGGTTCGTATATTCAGCGACGGGCCTCCGCGTGCCCGTCAGCGATTGTAGTGTAGCAGAAGTCTTTTCTGAGGTAGTGGATGAGCCAATTTAACTTAATTATATTACTTAGTTTCTATTAATAATGATTAATTAACACTAAAAAACACACTAAATACCTACCAATACTAAACTAGCCATAAACTTACTAATTAATAATAAAATATATTAATCGTTATTGATTATATACTAATCAATCCACTAATCATATATTAATCAACACACTAAACACTAATCTTACCGTTACAAATACTAATCAATAATAAAATATACTAATTATCACTAACAATTATTAATTATCACTAATTATTTTTTAATGATCATAATTAGAGAATAGCGACAGTCTTATTCGGTCATTTTGGTCGGATCTCTCTATCTAGCATATTGAGGATCCTTATCCATCAGGAATGTATAGTAGTATGCCGACATGATTGGACACCTCGCGTGAAAACCCGCTTGTCTCTGACACCTGGCCCCAATGAATTTCGTAATCCAGACCAGCTTGAAAAGCTACAGGCTTAGGTCTGGTATGGGGTTTGACAAAAGGCAAATCCTTCCCTTTAATTAAGGCAAACACTGCTGGATTGTACACCACTAAAGAACAAACCATTGCTATGGCTGTATCCTGAATGCTTCAAGAACACTCTGGGCATGACAATTTAAAGCCGTACGCCGATGTGGCAGTGCCTCGATCGACATGTACATATGTGCATTTACAGCGTACAGTGTAGAAACAATGCGAACATACAGTAAATGACTAGGTGTAGTGGTGCATACGTGCATAGAGGGTTCACGAGGATGACGATGTTTTTGTGATGGCGATGGCTACCGAAAACAGGTGACAGAGACTTCGATCATTTCCCGTAGTGGATGGCCATTTCGTGTGTTTAGTTTACCTGCACCACGAAAGGATAGCTGGGTACGTAAACGAGGCCCGAAAAGTTGCCCATCCTGGTCGCTCACTCGTGGCTGTTTCTCCGTGGAACATTTCAAATATATGGATGGAGTTTACGGGTTCCTCAACAGTCGGATAATCTAATTTAAGATACGGAATGTCTATTTTGAATTTTTTTAAATTTTAGTTACTTTTTAAGCTTTTAGATCAAAATCTAACAACCTCATCTCCACAAAAATAACATACAACTTTATGGACTAAAAATTATAGTAACTTTTCACTAAAATTGTACACCTCTAAAACTGCAATTTTAGGCTAAAGGATGTGCAATTTTACAGATTAAAAATTACAGTAACTTTTCACTAAAATTGCACACTTTCAAACTGTAATTTTAGGCTAATTAATGTACAATTTTAGGTGACTGAGATTTATAAAAATTTCAGACAACTGAGAATTAGCCAACACGCTTAAGATAATGCCAAACTATAGCGATACCTGCAATATTCTGGCCAAGTGACCATAAATGTCCATGCATGCCTAATCACTAGTTGACACACTACGTGTACCTGACACTTTTTACGGTCACCCTTTAAACCTCCAGATTAATATTTAATCATCTTTATTCCCAACTTAGTTTGTATGTAACCTACACAGTGAAAATATATTAAAATTTTGTTAAATACTTTGAATGCTGTAATTTTAAGCTACTTAACGTATAATCTACCGTATACTAAAAGTAAAATACAATAGAAAAAATAGAGAGGTTAAAAATTCTCACAAAAAAGTAAAATATCCGATCGTTAATCTGGTGACTCGTTTATTATTAGTGGACCACAACCGATAGATCTTCATAATCGTACCAAAACAAATTACAACCGATAGATCTTCATAATTGCATCTAAACATATCAGAGCCAATAAATTTTCATAATTGTACCCAAACATATCACAACCGATAGATCTTCATAACTATACATAAACAGATCACGACTGGTAAATCTTCATAACTATATATAAACCGATTGTCGGGACCCGGAATCGTACCTGGCTTAACGTACGATACGCCGTCAAAGATCGAGCAACCGCTTAACGTGGATACACGTTACCTTGCGTGCATACACCGCTAAGGGTCCGACACCGAACCAGCACTGCATACGAACACCACCTGATCACCTGATCGTATGTCTCACTGCTGGTCCAGCCGGTCAGAAACGGATACCATGCCGTAAGCCAAACAAGATTCCGAAACCCTGTAGGGGGCTAATACTTGGCTTCCGCGAGGAGCATCGCAATCTCGAGACGAGCCCGATGTCCGTGTCCACACCCTAATCCAATCGGCTGTAGCACCGATTGGTGGGTCACCCGAAGGCCCGACACTGATGTCCACATCCTGCCCAGCCGACGATCGCATCACAGCTGGCGGGTCACTCGACTCGTGATCACAAACCTCGTATCGGAGATTCGTATTAACTTCCTACCGTCTCTTCGTACACTTCAAACATACGCACACTGTGCACGAAGAGCTGTGGTAAACAACTTTGCATATTATTGCACAAAACTCTACAGGGAGGATTACCAGATAAATAGTGCACATCCCTTAAGTTTGGGCAATTACTTAATTTACAGACAGTTGGCTCGAAGGTCTTAAGTGCGAAAGATAAACAACGAAAACATGCAGTTTTACCCTGAGATACAAGCTAGTATCTCAAAAAGGCCCAAAATACCCTACATTAGTCCACAAGTTCGAAAAAGCCGAAGAGATAACCGATTCAAGCGTCTTCGGGGAAATAGTCGCCGAGGGAGGGTTCACCTGTTCCTAGGCATGCAACAACAACTACCAATGAGTACAAACGTACTCGCAAGACTTAGTAGTACTTGGACATGACATTCATATAAGGTTAACCGGAAGAAGAGCATTAACCCTACCATGCTAGTAGATTTGAGCAACACCAAATAATGTAAGTTTCATTACAATACACTATCCCGTTACCATCAGTCAATATATAACTAGATTCAACTGATCAACATCATATAACAACATAGATCCATGATTTGACCTACAGGTCGACATCCTTCAGTTCAATTCACAAAAAGAGACCTTGGTTAGTCGATGACCCCATAAAGATTCTCTTGGTCCGGCTCATGGGGATAGCTAGTCCACCGTGAGCGGGCCCCAACCAGACATCAACTATGGTCCCCGACACAACCAACTGCCTCGCGGCTTTTCAGGGAGCATCGACCGAGGGTTCACGTGCTATACTTCCAGTAAACTCGACGTAGGGCTCGAGCGACCCCAACATTATACAGACGCCCTCCCAACCATGCTCCCTCATCTCTCATCTCACTTATTAAAGGTTCAAGTTGATTTATCGTCAAATTAAACCCCAGCATGATAATAGCACCACAAGGTATTTAACCGAGATAGCCAAATCATAAGTGTGGTATACGACAATAAAGTAACGACAATAAAAGTAGCATGGTAATGTCGCAAGCTCAGCTTGCCTGGACTGAGGAATTCCTCGGATTCCTGGAAGTCAGATTGCTGAGGCTTCACTCCCTCGTCGCCGGTTTCTGGGGTTTTGCAAATATGACGATGAAAAGAACGAAAATAAATACACAAGCATTTAAGATGACATGACATGAATTTTGTATGGGATACATGATACTTAGCTAATCATTAGGGTTGAAAACTTTTGAAATAACACTCAGGTCCTTTTGAGGCGAGGATTGAAAACCAGGGTTTTTAGCGATTTTCGTCGATCGATTAAATCCTAATTGACCATTTTTATTAATTGATTGGTTTTTTGGACATCAAAATATTATGGAGTTATTTTTGAGTGATAGGTACTGCTATACTGGTCATGTTGGTAAATTTTTATAATTTTTGAGCAATAAATGAATTTATAGGAATTTCTGCGAGTTTAAATGCATTTTAATTAATTTCTGGAAATTTCCATTACAATTATATAGTAAAAATTATTTTTATTGGATACTACAGATTGCACTGATTCCAAATATAAAATTTTCACAATTTTCTGAGTTTATATGAATTTTTGGTGAATTTTCTAAGTTTTTAGCCTTTTCTTAATTAATTTTCTGCATTTTTCTAAATACGAAAATACCCAAAAAAACTTTTTATACCTAAAGTGTTCTAGCTCTAGTCACTGATAGTGGGCCCTAGGTTTATTTTTATTTTATTTATTTATTTATTAATTAATTATTATTATTAAACTCGGGTTTTGGCTCGGAGGGTCCGGCCCACCGGGGCGGGTGGCGGGTTGCGCGGGAGAGGGGATCGGGCCGCGTCGGGAAAGCGGGCCGCGGGCCTCGCTGTGGGTGTGGCCGGGCCGCATGGGGAGGCCGGCCGCGGCTGCGCTGGAGAGAGGAGCGGGGGAGGCCCGCGGGGAGAGGCGAGAGGCGGGGGCGAGCGGCTCACCGAGCGGCCGGGGCCGAGGGCGGCGACGGGAGGCGGCGGCGAGGCCGGCGGGGCGGCGCCGGATGCAGGGAAGACGGGGCGGCGGCGACGGCGACGCGGGCGGCGGGGTCGGAGGAGGGAGCCGGCGTCGGGCGGCGCCGGAGATGAAGAAGAAGGCGGCGGCCGAACGCGGAGGCGACGAGCGGCGCGGTCCCGGGGAGGCGAGGCGAGGCGGGGAGAAAGAGGGAGGAGAGGGGAGGGAGGCCGGGGGCGTGAGGAGATGGCGCGGCGGCGGTGGCATGGGCGCCGGCGCGCCGACAGCGGGGCGGCCGGGGCCCCCTAGCGGTCCGGCGACACGTGGCGCGCGGGGCGGGCGGCCGCGGAGCGGGCGCCACGTGGCACGCGCACGCGCGGAAGGCGAACCGGCCAGGCGGCGGGGCCGCGCTGCGGGGCTGCCGCGTGGCACGCGGAACGGGCGGGCAAACGCGCTGGCATTAGCGGATGGGCCCCGCGGATGTCAGCAAAAGAAAAAAGATTTGTCTTTAAACTTTGGGCTGTTACACAGATCACAACCGATAGATTATCATAATTATACCTAAATAGATCATATCTGATATATCATTATAACTGTAGCTAAATAAACATCTCAGTACAACGACTATTGGACTGACTTGCGATCTGAACTTTTATTTGATGTACTGATTTAATATGACGCGTACATATAAAAAAAAATAAAAAATATTTTCCACGCAATTGCACGTGACACCGTGCTAGTTTTAATTCATTGAGATTTAAAATTTTTTTAGACAACTCACGATAAACAAATATGTTTAAGTATAAGTCATCCGAAATTTATTATGGTAACAGATGAATGTTAAACGGTAACTACAGTACAAGTATAAAGTAACTGAAGCTAACTCAATTGGGCGAGAGCGCGGATAGACGAAGTCATGTCCATGTTCATCTCGACATTTTCCGGTGTAAGTGTCATAAGCATGGCGTGTCTACCTACAATGACAGGATCCGCGAGTTAGATCATCTGCACCTAGCTCCGACACGGCTCAGATCCCGGCCACGATGTCTATCCACAATGTTTTGCTCTTTCTTGGTCCTCAATCGCTGTCATCGATCGGTCCAATATCCAATCCAAACGGTCAGGGACCACTCGCGCACACGCGCTGCACCCACCTGATCTGCGCGATATTTATCTTCTGGTGCTCGTAACTAGTAGGAGGAGGTGCCGCTCAAAAAAGAAGAAGGAGAAGAAGATGAAGGAGAAAACTAGTAGGCGGAGGTAGCTCACACGCAACGGCAGTGGTACAAAACTCAATCTCCACAGGGCCATACAGCAACTGACACGGACGAGCGAGTGCGCGCTGAGTTCACGCCACGCCGCTGCTTTACAGCGCAGCACGAACTAATAATGCCTGAACTCCGGAAAAGTCTGCAGCTTCCGGAACATGTCTGTCTCCATCGCCCCGACGAGGCGAAGGCGGTATCCGTCGCAGGCTCGCAGCCAGCACGGCGACGGCGCCGGCCGGTCGACGCGTCCATCCGACCATTCCGTGGCCTGTTTCGGCTAAGATATGTGACCGGCGCATGGTTCTTACGTGCAAGCCTCGGAAAAGTTTGGCGCCGCCCCGCCGGTGATCCACTCGCGCTCGCATACACACGATCGCCGGGCCGGACGCGCGCGCGAAGCGTCAGCAGCCGGACCAGGCCAAAAGGTCCCCAGCAAGTCGGCGCGCCCGGTGACGACCTATTTCTGGTGAGGTTTTCCGGCGAGAGAGGGCAGCAGATGGATTCAGCCTTGAGCCATCTGTCAGGAAATAAATAATCTGAATAGACTATAGTGGCTTTGCCTCTGTGGCACATTTACATAGAAAAGTGTGGTGGTGGACAAAAGAAAATTAGACAGCAATTAAACGCGTCATCTAATCAACATGCTAGTAGTACTACTATATTGCTATTGCTATGATCCAATCGATTTTCATTTCTTTGTGTTTAATCGCCATTCGCCAACAGTGTCGCTTTCTGAGAAAAGTGCGCCTCCCTGAGAGGGTCGTTCGATTTGAGAAGGAACCATTGGACGGCTCAGGACGCGTCCGTTGCTTTTGGATCCATCGAACGTCTGCTTCGAAACCAAGTATTATTACTGTGTAGACAAACACAGCTTAGGCTATAAGCTATAATTAGCCATGTGCAGGGAAGCACGTGTGTTCCCACATAGAAATTGATTAATTGGGCACGTACTATGCTTAGTACTTATACCAGTGTAGCATCAACCAGGGCAGGCGGCAATTGGTGGCAGAAGGTTCGCTCGCACAACTTTTCCCCTCATAATTTGGCGCATTATGCTACATGTTAGTTGTACTATGCCACAGCACCGCACATTAGATAAGGCACTGGGGTTGGGGTGCGCGCGCTCCCCATCTGCAATTTTCCGTTCCACGTCGCACGCCCACACAGATCAGTGGATAGAATACAATACTGTTACATCAGCCCGAGTAGGCTCCAAATCTCGTTCGCGATCGGGGCAGGCAGCAACGCAGACGACCACGGAGCGATTGATAGGAAAAAACAAAGCCTTCGCAAATGACTATCTCGCCCCTGCCGATCCCGGCCGTCTCACCGCGACGGCGAGGGCGCCGTGGTCATTGCACTCGCCGGTGGTAACGTAATTCGCTTTTGTGTTACGCACGCAGCGACGCGGAGTGGCTGATGAGGACGAGGTGGTGGGCCCGCGGACCCCGCGGGTCGGGTGGCCGAGGGAATCCCGGGCAGCCCTGCCTGCCCGCGGGCAGCTCCTCCTCCGCGGCCTCGCTATAAAAAAGGGCGCCAAGTCCTGCATAACGCAGTTTGCCGCTCTGCAGCGCCGTCGATCTCCTCCTCCCGTCCGTCTTCGTCTTCTTTCACAGGTAGCGTTTTCATCCCTCTCTTATCTTCTCCACTCTCATCTAATCTGATAAACTAATACTATTCTGCTGATAAGATACTTCTTCAGTTGCTTCTTGCTTATCCCTTTTTGTTATTTTCGTCGTGTAATTTTTCCACACTGAACACGATTAACTGGATCGATTCGTTTTCGGTACTTTATAGTACTATACTAGTAGAGCGATTGCCGTAGACATGGCACGGTTGGAACGGAAAAGTACATCGCTTGATGGCGTGGTCGTGACAAGTGAATCATAATTTAATTGCCATGCGTTAAAGAGAAATCTTTGCTGCGTTAATCACAATAAATATTTACTCCTAGATTTCATGTTTATTTTTGACATTTATTGCACGTGATATCTTCCTGGCTCGTGCCATCTATATATAGGTGTGATGAATTGATGATGTGCTCTGCGACTTTTTGCCTCACAGAAAAGGCGCAGAAACTGTAAGCGGAGTGATGGCGTCCAACTACGTCGACACCAACGGCGAGGAGGGTACGTTCCGCAGCACGACCCCCACGGGGGCCGCGGCGTCGTCCCCGCGCGTGATGCGGCGGAGCTTCTCGTCCACGTCCTCCGGCAGCCACGGCCACGGCGGCGCCGCCAAGTGCGTCTGCGCGCCGGCGACGCACGCCGGGTCCTTCAAGTGCCGCCTCCACCGCACCAACTCCCAGGGCCACGGCCACCCCCACCCGTCCCCGCCGACCTCCCCGGCCGGCGCCTCCGCCGATACCCCGCCGGCTGTCTCGTCCTCCGCCTCCTCCCGCACCGTTGAGGCTCAGTGACGCTGAGCTCCCCACCCTGGAATCGTCAGACCAAGAAAATCAAGAAGAAGAGAGAGGAGAGGGGGGAAGAGAGGAAAGAACGTCGTATCATATCATCAGAAGGGAGTTTATTTGTATTTCCCTTTATTGTGATCTCCATGTTATTGGAAGTTTTTTTTCCTTTCCTTTTTTCTTTTTGCTGTGCTGGATCTCTCCTTGATGGCCTACCTCCCCTCACATGAAGAAATCCCATTCCCCCTGCTCCAATCAGGCTCCTTGCTTCTGGTTCTACCCCCACCCCCTATCTATTGGATCATAATCTGAGAAATGGTAAGAAAGGGCATCTAGTTCCAGTAAGTAGTAACTGCTGGTGTGTTGCCCCTTCTGCTACATGTAATTACTACCATTTACCATTTACCATTCTATGGAAGCCCCTACTCGTTGCCATACTTGAGGTCTTGTGTGAATTTTTGGAGCTATGATGTCCTAACTTTTGGTATTATGGTGATGGATCTTGAATATTACATATATAGATCGACGAACAGTGCCTCAAAACTTCTTTTATAAGACATTATCAGTTTCTTTTGGTACAAGAGATGGCCCCGTTCTAGAAATCTTAAGCTGTGACGGCAAGGAGTTGCCGAGAACTATATTCTAGATATCTTGGGGGATAAGAATTAGCAATTGGTGGTGGGGATGACGATGTGACTGGTTGGGTTGGTGGTTTCTGGGTCAATTCTCGCCAAATTCTCCGGTTTCAGTTTTCCTTGAGCACAACGGGTTGGGATTGTTTGTAACACACTATCTGTTCCATACTATTTGTTGTAAGGTGTTGGTATATTTTAGTATAACCCAGGTTCTCCTGGTCCTGGGGAAAGGTGCTTATGATTCTGACTGGAGCGCATAGAATCAGATCAGATATTCAGGTTCACAGCCCTGTGATCGAGTAAAAGTGTACACTCCAGCCTCCAGGTAAACGATTCCTTTTACATGATGATCAATGATGATGGTATTGAGTAGCCCCGTGTATGAGCTGCTGCTTTGATTACGGATCCACGAAGATATAGTTTTTCTTTTTTAGCATCACGAAGATATAGTTATATATGCTTCTCTGCCTTCGTTTTTCTTGGGCCTCCTGTAAGGCTCTCTCATCATCTGCCAACCACCCCATCTCCATCATCGTCATGTGGTGGTAATTACGGGTGATCAGGTAGGTCCTCTTCTCTTGCATCGACAAGCTGTTGTTGAGTGGTCTGTCCTGTGCAGTTCTGGGTCAGGCGGTTCTAGATAAGCACTGACGCGATGATCCAGGGAATTATGAGATTTTGCGCCTCTCACATGCATGGGACCGCTCGATGGTGGGAGACTAGGACGGTTGGGTAAACAGTATCTCCAACAGTTTTTCTATATCACTCCTCGTATTTCACTTTCTTTTCTATATTTTATCCATACTAGCAGAGTATCTATGTGTTGCAATGATAACTAAAATAGTAAAACAACATCTCATATTCTGGGCAAATCCATAAGTCCATAACAAAATATACTGTTTTGTCTTACAACGATTTAATAGTAGAGTTACAACATATATACACACATATAACAGAATTTACGCACATATATGGGGGAAGGAACAGCATCAGCAAACCAGCTAACTCAGAACGTAAAGATTGGATTATGTTATTTAGTAAGATAATAAATTTCAACAGAGTAAAAAACTAACTCAGAACGTAAAGGTTGGAGTATGTTTAGCAGAGTTTGTTAAGAGTTACGTAAAGATTGGAGTCTATTTAGCAGAGTTTGTTGAGAGTTGGAGAGTTAGTTAGGAGAGAGTGTGACACCACCATCACCATAGCCACCAACTCAAATTTTATAGATAGTAAAGATGTTGCAAATGACAATATATTGTTAATGCCTATTAGTATAATTAATACATCCATCTTCACAATACTTTAATATTCTTATTAGTACATCATATTCACGGACAAACTCCACTCAACTTTTTCTTTCTATAAGGCTAATGCAAGTATGCAACATACAAAAGCTACAACTCAAAACTAATTTATGGATTGAACTCCTCCAAGATACGGTTATGCAACATACAAAAGCCTATTTTTTCTATATACTTCTTTGCCTCCAAATGCAACCACACAGACTACTAGTAGAATTTACTGCCAATTCACAATTGGTTTTAAGATGATGAGATCAGATGAGATGTTCATAATACTACTAGTATATGTTACGGAAGCTTCCGCGGGTCTAGATATCCCCACATTAAGAGAAAGGCCTTGTTCAGAGACCCGTTCAATTCCGGCAGAATTCAGGAAAAACTTCATGGGGAGCGTGGTAAAAGGAGAGCAATATATCTAATGGGTTCAGATTAATCAGGTACATATTGTAGTTCTATAGGAAAATAGAAATATACTTTCAATAGTACGCATTAGAGTTGTAGAATAACTACAACATATTTTAAGATACAGATATATTGATTTCCGTATCTAGTCCAGCAAATGCACAGGAAATTCAGCTAATCATTATCAATTCAGTCCAATCAGGCCATAAAAGTTAACTGAATCACATTAGGATGCATTTAGTAGCAGGTGGGGTGAATGATAATATATAAAGAGAGGCGCATTATAAGCTTAGAGATGCAAGAACTTTTGCACAAGAAATTCTGAAGGGAAACAAGTGGAGGGGCTCTTGTCACCTCTGCATTGCGATAGCGAGCCCATTTGCTCGTGCTTGTACTCAAAACTGAAGTGGTCTTTTTCATCAGCTTCAACACCCCCACATGCTGCAAACAATAGTTCCTGCAATGATCAGGCAGGCAAGCTGAATTTTCAATAACAAATAAACCAGATAAGAGTTGAAACTCCACACTTTGCTGAAACCAGATCGAGTTAGATGGTTGAAAATAAGCGTACAAAAGCAAGTGAAGTTCCTACTCCCTATTTTTTTTCTATATACTTCTTTGCCTCTAAATGCAACCACACAAACTACTAGTAAAATTCACTGCCAATTCACAGTTGGTTTCAAGATGATGAGATCAGATGAGATGTTCAAGTTTGGGCATGAACATAGCACAAACTCTACGCAGGCACTCACCGCATGGCCTAATGATTGATGATCTTTCTTTCATATCCAACCAGATAAACCACTACTAAACAAGAACCACATTGCAGTGCTGCAAATGCACCAAAGCTTTCAACCTTCACTAATTGCAAACGCGTAGCAGAGTAGTTCGGCCGAGAAGAAGAAGCGAACCTAGGGAGACACAGGAGTGGTGTGGCAGGCCGGCCCAGGAGACGCGGAGCACGCCGGTGCCTCAGCAGCTGGAGCGGAAGCCACCGCGTGTGGCATACCCGGTTTTTAAGACCCGATAATCCCTTGTGTACCCGGTACTGATCCCATGATCAGTAGTTAGTACCCACAAGTTAACCTGTATACCATTGTCATACACACGCATATCATAATACGATATGTAAATAGACCGTCGAGGTCGATAGTCTTATACCTGTAGCCAACGGCTAGGAACTTGTAGCGGAAATCAAGCGGTGATGTGGCCCATCAGTATGCCATACCCGATAGGCAACTGACTGGGGTTACGCCCTAGTTTTCGCGAACTCAATTGTATCCTCGGAGTTGATGTTTCTTTCGTCTGGCCAAATCAACAAGCCAGGTGAGTACATTGAATGTATTCGCAAGCAATCCGTAGGAAGAGTATAACAGATGTATAATTCATGAGAGGTTTATTCAATGAGAATGCTCTACCCTAAGTTGAAGATTGAGCGAAAAAGTAAGTTTTCATTTGAAATACAATGGTAATAGATTCAAAAGCATTTCCGAAAGCAAGACCGCCTCTGACAGGTCAGTATTTGATGCCAGAAATTACATTCTGACAATCGTCAACTAGAGGCTGATAACCCGTGTATCGCCTCAAGCCATTCTAAAGCCTACCCGTGCTGCCACCTTGCAACACGGGCTAGATTCCACTTCTGCAGTTCCTCACTACCAGCCTGTAGCTCAAACTACACACTGTGGACACATTATGCGCACGTTCTTAATCCCATTTCCAGATTTCGTAACCAAAGCTTAGTCTAACTAGTGTGTGGCATTTCCAAGTTGTGTCCATAACCGAGGACGCGGCTATTTGAATAGATTTTAACACTCTACAGAGGTTGTACGGCTTTACCCACGAGATGTAAGTCCCCCTTGTTGCCAGAGCTCAATAAACACACTTCGCAAGGTGTGCCGGCAGGGTTATTACAACAAGACCTTTCCCCCATTTTCATACTAGTGCTAGACCCGCTAGGTAAGATCTACCCAGTCTCTGCTTGTGCTCGGTAATGCCCGACCCCACAATCCAAAGTGGACTTATCTTTGTGTCGAACCTCTCCCCACGTAATCACGTGGAGGTCCCCTAGGGATGCCAATCTACCTAGCACTCTCTTCTTACTGCCCACGGGTCCAGACACTAGCAATCGACGGGGTAATTAGCCAAGTCCTTCCCATAAAGGACATGTGGACGTACGGGATGAACTTGGTCGAGCGGCACATAGGCTCAGTCCTTAACTGATTCGAGCAAGACTGCATATCATCACCTCTTAGCCATGTCACTACATGCTACAGCCATTCTTCCGATCTCCACTTACTGTTCTCACCCGAATCAAAATCATCCTCCATTTTATTTGGGGTTTTGGCAAACAATGCTTTCAATTAGTCACCTCAGAAGGTACATGCCTTCCCGAGGGTTTTAATCCCATAATCGAAGGAGTTTCGCATGAGTCGATCAAAATTACGTATTTCTCTATAGCAGGTCTAAGCATGGCAATTGCCTATATTCTTAATACTCTTGCTGGTCGTACGATGACCGGCTAGTATTGCTAGGATTACAAGGATTGATTTGCGGGACCTAAGTCATAAGCAACTACATGGTGTAGCTAGGTCTAGCATAAAATATCATTCATACTCACATAGCGTGCAGAGTTGCAAACAAAGTAATTAAGTTTTCACACATATGGGATTCAACATGATCAAGGTGGGAATGCTTGCCTGGCAATATTGGCTAGGTCTCGATCTCGAATTTGATACGGTAATCGTCTGGAGTCCTTCGCTGAAATCTCATAACGTCGATATCTACACGTCGAACAACATCGAATAACTAGACGATCCAAGGAAAAACCAAGTAAGGAACAAATGTACGTTCATGAGACCTTCAAAATATGCGTTCTGGGTCTGGATGTTTATTAGGGTTTCCCAGGAAGTGGAAAGAGTATTCCCGTCACATGAAATAAGAGCTTACGCAACTAGGACCTAGTTCTTTTACTTAATAACATATCCATGCCTTAGGCGCGCTTGGTTTTCATGTTTAAGCTGGGCCTGGAGGACACTAACATGATTCAACACTTCCGTGAGGTTAGGTGAAAGCTCTAGGAGGTAAGATTTTAGAGTAGTCTTACGATACATCTTTTAAAGGGATATGGGGCTTTAGGGCTTTATATCCTTTGTTCAGAAACCTGAAATATTGGAATCCCTAATGCCCTACCAGAGTCAATAGGTTACGTTTGATATGAGAAACTGTTGTATAAGAGTCAACCGATTTGTAGCGAGATCTGAGATGGTGCATATACGACATATATATATATATATCTATATGAATGTATTAAATTTTGAAATTGAAGTATTTTCCAAAAATTATGATATTAGCACTTTAGAGGATCATTGGAGAAAGAACGGAGTCAATCGGAGGAGTGACGAAGGTGATATTGCTGTCCGAAGCTTACCTTCGTAGAGAATGCTCACTGATTAGGTTTGAGGTGGTTTAGGAGATGATGTCGAAAACGTAAAAGAGGTAGAGGTGTCTTTAGTTCAAGAAGAATGCAAAGCTGAGGGGCAAACAAAAGGCTGTGGAGTTTACGTCTTTGAGAGAAGAAGGCATAAAGGGGTTTAGGGCATCTTCAGTTAGCCGACCGAGGGACCATGCCGTCGGTGGGGGTTGCTAAGTCATTTTTCTGTTGTTTGGCACGAGATTAGACTTAATCAGTGCGTGGAGAAGGTTTAGAGGAAGGGTCAGACGCCAGAGTCGACTGCGTTAGCGGCCTTACCGATGGCATGGTGATGCGCACTCGGGACCAGCTAGGTCGATATTGAATACCGGGGAAAAGATAGGCCTGGGATCGTGCTCTCCTCTGGTGTGCTCTTCGTCAGTAGCTAGACGCCGGCTCAGGCGGCACTCACCGGCGACTTCGTAGCTGCAACGAAAAGAAAGGGGAGAGCAAGAGCCAGGGAGGAGGGAAATGGATGGGGCTTGATGAGCCCATACTAGCGACGATGGCGGCTCAGATCCAAACAGCGGCGGCTCTGGAAGCTTTACCGATGGCGGGGGCTAGGTCGCAACCAGGGGCGAGGTCAGCCGAGGGGAATCCCATGGAGGGTGGCGGTGCCGATGGGGCTACCACAGCGGTGCTTTGTGGCCGGAGTTGTGGCGCCAGTGGCAGTAGCGGAGTCCAACGACGGTGGTGGTGACTCTCCGAGCTGAGGCAAGGACAAGGGATCGGGCCGGGGTGGCGAGGCAGAGTAGCTCGCACCAGTAGCAGCGGAGATTCATTTACTACCAGTGGGGCATGACCAGTGGCAGAGGCGGGGAGGCAACGGAGACTGTGCCCACCAGTGGCAGGCGGCCACTCGTCTGGCTGCGGCGGCTCGCGACGATGCCGGAGGAAGGGCCGCGACGCTACGAAGGTGGAGGAGTAAAGGAGCTCGGGGTAGAGAAGGTCATGGAGTTAGCAGGTAGCTTGGTGATGTCCGGTGGTGGGGGAAAGAGCAATGGAGGGTGCTCGGCTCTAGGGAGGAGGAGCTATTGGGGAGGCATGGGAGCTCGAGATGGCAGTGAGGTGCAGTCCCAGCCGGGGAGTGGAGCTGAAGAGAATGGAGCTCGGGTTACTCGATGCCTGTAGAAGTTAGGCGTCTGGCTACTCAGAGCAGTGGGACAAGAGAAGAGCTCAGCAATGGAGGGACTAAAGGGAACCCGGTTGGGGAAGGAAGAAGCTCGCGGCGGCGGTGGCACTTGGGCTGGACCAAAGGGAGGAGCTCGGGGAGCTTGGCTTGTGGGAGAGAAGGGAGACGAGATAGCTCGATTAGGAAGATTTGGGTAGCTCGGTTGAAGGCAGAGTGAGTACTTGAGTAATGGGCAAAGGTTGCTGGTGGAGCTGTGCCATGCCCAGCGATTTAGAGAAGAGAAGCAAAAGGGAGAGGAGGGAGCTCGAGATGGGAAGAATAGAGCCGAGGGGGAGGAGATGCTCTCGGTTTGTAGGTGAGGAATGGAGGGGAAAGGAACATGGGGAGTAAAGAGGGTAAATCAGCCGTTGCTGTAGATGCATAGTGAAAATTAGGCACCGTCAGTGCGTTGGCAAGCAAGTAGTGCGTGTGTGCAGCTGAGCAAAGAAATAGCAACAGGGAATCCGTACTACTAGAATTAAACTCACTCAAACTTGGTCTAGTTGGAAAGGAATCAAGGTCTTTTAATGAGCACCTACACATTGTAACATCCTCAATTTTTTTCGGGCTTGAAATTTTTTTTTAAAAAAGAAGAGGATGTGCAACTATGTAATAAACCTATATGTATTTTAGTTGGATTTTATTTCAAATTAATTCAAGGCTATGAATTAATTTGGGAGCTATAAAGTGGTGTTCTGATTTTTATTTCACAAATTCTTTTGGAATCTCTCTCTAAAAAATTTTATTTGGATTCCTCATGTCTAAATTGATTTACCAGAATTTTTCCACAATTTTTAGACCATATTTGGATCTGTTTTGAATTTATTTGCTTTGCTGCTATTATTTAATCCGAAAATAAAAAGAAAAAAGCCCAGCCAGCCCAATGGGCCAGCATGGGCCACGCATGCAGCCAACCAGCTCGTGCGCTGCCTCAGCAGGCAGCCGAGCGGCCGAGCAGCTCACGCGAGCGCCGCCGCAGTCGTCGTTTTGTTTTGTTTTTTTTTCCGTTTTCAGTTTCTCTAGTAATTACAGGCATTAGTGCATCTCTTCTCCCCTATGTCTTCTCCCCTTCATCTCCCCTCCTTTTTCCCTATAAATAGGACCCCATTCCCATGGTTTCATTCATTTGCTTTCTTCTCCAAATTTTCCTCCTCCACATCTATTTCTTCACCAACTCCAACGACAACTCTGGCGAGGAATTCCGGCGACCACGACGCACCCCACACCGAGGAGCTGCTACTAAGAGCTTCCCCACGCCGACGCGCATCTCCTACCGCAACAAATCGTGAGCTTCTTCCTCTACATCGACTGTATCGCGAGCTTCTTCCCCAACTCCGGCTATCTCCTTCTCTCCTCCGTTTCTTCACCCACGGTGAGTCTCTTTCCAATCCTTCTCCGAGGTAGACTCACACCAACCTTTAGATCTTTTCTCCTCCACCAATTTTGGGCCAATGTTTATCCATATGTGCAGCCATGAATTCTTAATTTCTCTACTGTTTTGCCTTCTGCTACAGTAGCTCATGGTACTGTAGCACATGTAGGGTAACCCATGTACAGTACCTCCGTCCAAATTTTGAATCCATCCAATTTAAGTCCAATCCTTGATCTCAGTACTAAAATGGAATCGTTAGAAACCCATGAGTCCAATGGTGCGATCGGATTTTTAATCCGACCGCTAGTTTTTAAATTATATTTGAATTTAGATGAAATTTGATCAAATTCTGAGATAACTTGATGCTGGATGATTATTTTGAAGTGATTATTTTTTTGTAGATTACTAGTATGCTAAGGAGTAATTCTGTAAATTTTCATAATTTTTAGACTTGTGTAGAATTTCCTAGAATTAAATTAAACTCTGTTTTAATTATTAAAAATAGAAATACTCTCTGTTATTTAGATTCAATTTTTGCCTAGGATCAGAGAACTTTAGGACTTATTTACCATATGAACTAAAACATTTTTCCTGCAATGGTTTGAGCTATAAAAATCAGGATGTGCTCTAGGTTGATTTAAAATGTATATTTAAAATGCTGAATTAGCAATAGTGCCTTTATAAATCTGTTTTAGCTATTAAAAATGCATGTCCAGTACCCAATAAATCATGTTATGTTATATGAATGATGTTAAGTCATGAGAACCCATTTAGCATAATTAAATAATGCTTTAACATGTTTTTAGTGTAATTTTCATGCTTAGAATAATAGTTTTAATTGTTTAAAATATATTTCCAGAATACTTTTAAACATGAAATGTCTCTGTAATTGGTATTACATCATGAGAATCGAGTGTATGATTTATTAATGTTAATTAGTATTTTTCTACATAATTGTTACACTACAAATGCTAGCAATTGCTTTAATTAAATAATGTTCAGATTTAATATTAATATTAAATCATTTTTGGTACTGTTATGGTACTGTAGATAAACCCTAAGTTGATCCATATTTAATTAGTTCATGCTAATGGTAGAGAATAGCTTTGTGATTTATTTCTAGTCTTTAAAATAATAGAAATGCATGTGTAATTGTGGTTATAGGTTATAAATTTATTCTTTACTGTTATTAACCATTATAAATATTTAGGATTCACCTAAGTATTTATTTGTGGTTAATTGTGAATTGTTATACCTTTTTATCATGATGACTAGCATGTTAAGGTGTATGCTATGTGTGTTGTATATGTATATATATTCTAATACCTGGTAAGGGATATATGCTATATGTTTTTTTCTATATATATTATATGTATATATGGTTATGGCCAATCTTAGTAGACCCAATCTATCTTCTTCGCGATGACGCTATCGCGCCATCGTTCCATTCCACCCGTATCTTACCTTCGTCGTGCTTCTCTCTCGTGTTGCTTTTCGGAATGTTTTATTGGAATCCGTATTTATTTGCTTTGCTCGTTGCGTTGTGACAATAGGGAGTGAAGAGACTGACCCGGTGATCGAAATAGCTGAAGAAGGAGAGTACTACCATGAAGGCATGCCCATTTTCTTGATCATATTTGATCCTATATTTTTGAAGTCATTATATTTTGTCATTTACAAACATGCATGCTATTTTAATCCAGTAGCTAGCGTGTTGATTGACACACTTTTACCCTGTCCGCTTGTCGCCTTTTTACTTGATACCTTGAGTAGTTAATATGTTTTATTCTGAATAGAGTAGAGATATGCTTAGCCATGCTTAAATATATCTTTAGGTTGTTTTGATTTGCCTCTACGGAGGAATGAATATCGGATCAATGATCCTTGAATTGAAACTTGATGAGCTCGCTGAGCTAGGGCCAGATGCCCGATGATTCCCCCTTTCTCTATTCTTCCTATTCTACTCTGGGTGAAACTTACCATGTAAAAGGTGCGGGCGACAGCTGGATCATGTGATGAAGGAGCTATGATCGTTCTTCGTGAGATGAAGAAACCATTAGTCGTTCGTATCGAATAAGGTCGAAGTCATGAACCCGAGAATTGTGAAAACAGTATAACCACATGCTATATGGGCACTGGCTTGGTCAAGTAGGTTAGTCAGCCTTTGGTGCCGATGTTGCCGTACCGCAGAAGGGGTGGACGTAGCTACGAGGACCCTCGGCACAGATGGGGGGAACAGAGTGCGGGGATGTACTCTCGACTCCGGGTCAGACCCGGTAGGCATGTCACACCTTAGGGGGATCTAGCTAAAAGACCTCGTCACAATCTCCCTGCCGGTACACCGATGGGTGTGTACTACGCTGGCGACGGTCAGTGGCAACAAGACGAGATTGTGTCATGTGGGTAAAGTGTACAAACTCTGCAGAGTATCAAACTAATCGATTAGCCGTGTCCACGATTATGGATAGCACATGACTCATTCTTGATGAAAAGGACCTGTCCCTCTCCCCCTTGCTACTTCCCTCTACCCCTTTGCTGATGGAACCTATGTCGAGCTAAGGCAGGAGTTCCTTGCTCGAATGTGTTGGTCGAGGACCACATGCTGGAAAATACCCCTGATAATAAAATTATTTTATATCAAAATGCTGCCTTCAAATCTACTATAGTAATTCAACTAAAAGTTTGCTTTTCGCAACTAAGCCCTAAAGCCTTCCTTTGAAGCCTTGCATGTAGTATGGTAGGACCATCTGCCGCTAGGTGGCTTGCTGAGTACGCGAAGTACTCATCGTGCATGTTTTGTTGTGGTGGTGTGCAGAGGAGTATGCTGAAGAAGGAGCTGATGAAGACTTCTTCTATGATGAGCCCGAAGAATAGGTCACGTGGCTTCCGTCAATTGCCTGTGGCACGGATGGAGCCGCTTCGCTTTTATTTTCCGCTGTTTCCTCTGATGTAATAATGTCGTTATGACATGGAACTATGTAAGCCATGTGACATATCGTACTCAAGTTATAACTTTGAATGCATGCAATGTTATTCATTTCGCCTGTGTACCGTTAGCGTGATCCTGGACTGACGAGGATGTATACAGGGGGGTCTAGTAGTTGAAACTAGACTCTTACAAGAAGTGGTATCAGAGCATGCGTTGACCTTAGGTACCTGACCTTAGCTTAGAATGGACAGACTTAAGGATTATGTTATGAAAACATTATTTGCAAAGGAAATATTAAGTCTCTTTTGCTCTCGCTTCTCCCTCTTATACAAATTTTGAAAATGTTACATACTTCCCCTTCTCCTTTTCAAACTTGTGTTATAGATGGCTGCCCGGACCGTAGCGAACATTGAAGAGGAGAATGTCTTCGGCAAATTGCTTGGAGGGATGATGAAGCAGGTGGTTTTCTTGTTGAGTAGTAGACCGTAGCATCCTTGAGTTTGAGGTCCCTAATAAATTAATGCGTTAGTTATTTTGATGTGATGAGCTATGTGATATCAACTACACCGGTCAGTTGCGGTGTAACGATATGTTGCCTTTTGCTATCAATGGATCTTATTTGAGTCTTATTGCATTGCCTTGTGTGTCGGGTTAAGGGTTAGGTTGCTTTCCCTCTCGTCTATTCTGATCTTGAAGCTGCAAGCAGGATGGATGCACCTCGTGGAGCGCGTGGTTGAGGCCGAGGTCGTGGAGACCGAGGTCGTGGAAGAGGTCAGCCCGATGAGGAGCCTATCAATGAGGAACTTTGAATGCATGCAATGTTATTCATTTCGCCTGTGTACCGTCAGCGTGATCCTGGACTGATGAGGATATATACAGGGGGGGTCTAGTAGTTGAAACTAGACTCTCACACACATGTAGCATATACATGTGCATACCCATATATTCCCTAGTAGGATCACGTGGAAAAACATGCGTGCGCGATGGGATTAATGCCATATATATATGATTAAATACGTATACTTATGTGACTGTTGATTTTTGTTGTACAAAAGGCTTTGTTTTAAGGACACAACATTAGACCAATGAGGTGCAAAAGAATTTAAATTCCAATTATTATGCCAAAATAATTGTTTACTACATAGATATGTTTGTAGCAGAGAACAATTTAGCAACCTTTGGTTTGAGGAGAAAAATACAGACGAGAGGGGTTACAGAGTGTCGAAAGGTAGGGTTTTCGATACTCGCAAATGTTTAATGGGAAAGGGGAAAGTAGAGAAATAGAGTGTGATTGCCTAGCACATGACGATGCGGGGTGATAAGGCAAGTCTAGCCAGAGGGAATGAGGAGATAGGTTTGAGGTAGATCTCTCCAGGAGTGAGAAAAAGTGGCAGTGTCTAGGTAGGTTTTAGACAGGTATAGATGGAAGTGCCTGCGTCGAGGAACACGCATGAGTAGTGTAACACCCCGATTTTCTGAAACCTAAAAATTAGGGCCAACAAAAACTTTTGCTAATAATGCCAGTTAAGATACACCATATTAAAACTTTTAATCAAATCATGCTGCTGCAAAAACCCTAAAGTGAGGTGCCTAGAATCTTCCACCTCTGTTTCTATTTCCTTAATCTCTGTTCTGTCGAAGCTCTATCCGGCAAGGTATTCAAACCTTGCCTTGTACCTTGTCTCCATGTGGGGCCATTAGCCCTTGCATTTTCACCATGAACACACCTTCGTCATCCCTCCCCCTTCTATCTAGCCGGTGCAACCTAAACCCATACCTGCCGCTAAGTGCCCACACGGTACTTCTCTGAAATTGAAGTATATACGTCACGAACCCCCTCCGAATGACGTAACCTTCTGCCGTCTACATCGCCTTATCCTATCGCAAGTATGTGCACATATATACTGCTTTTGTGTGTACGCACATATGCAAACCCTAATCTTCGGCACCCTCGGTTCCTCTCCCGTCATCGAACCTCGTGCATGTATATATGCACGTATCAGTGGCAGAAATCAAAACCACAGCTTGCCGTAACCTCGCATGTCCATTCCATCCACACGCAAACCCCATATATGCAAAAACTTTCAAGTGTATGCGGGCACATACACTTCAAACCCTGGTTTACTCTTCTAGGTGAAACCCTATCCACCGTAGTGCTTCTCCTTTTACCACATGCCCAAGAAAATATCTTCAGCCATTCTACCATCTTTCTTTACCAATATATATATATATATATATGTATACGCTCATGTTTCCGAGAAATTGTGGGCACATACATTTTGAGCCATAGCTCGCTTCTTCCGAGCGGGTGTAAACTCCAACACTTTATCTACCGTATGGTTGCCAGTATACACGCGCGAACAATCATAGTTATTCTGTATCAACCTTACCCCTTCAGGAATGCCTAGGTGCCTGATAGTGCAATCTCTTTCCCCCACCACGTGTGAGCCCTATTTCCCGAACGTCTACCTGAGTGATCACTAGAGTTTGGCATGTATCCATGTCCGTGTCAAAGCAACCCGTCTTCACCTGTCCGTGCCCCCCATTACTGTTTTGCCCTCCTATCGTTCTACCCAATTCTTAAAACCGCGTTGGTTTCCTTGTCTATGCAAAATTGAAAATGGAGCTAAAACCCTAGTGTCTTAATTATTACGGGAGGGCAACTAAAATATGCATACATATACGCAAATGTTAAAGCTTCCTCTGCTCTCCCATGAGCAACACCAACCTTTTGATCTGCTAGCTCCACTTCTCCTGTACAAACCGACATGCCACGGTCTCCATTCCACGTGGGCCCAGGACCCACGGGTAGTCCCTTTTCCCTTCCTCCAGTGAAACCGCCATGCTTTCTCTCCTTTCTGCCATGAGTGCATCAAGTGTGCTGTTCCTTCCGCCATGCCAGCCCTGATCGCTGCCCCTCCCCGCCGCACGAACCGTGCACTCTTCCTCCCTAGCAGAAACCAGTGCCACACGCATTGTTAACCGTGTGCCTTTCCATAGGACCCTCTGCCACGGCACTGGTGTGGTCTCCCTCAGCTTTTCTACTCATTCCAACTCTCCAAGTCTCCCATCTGCTTCCTCAACCAAGCTCCTCACGCCAACCTTGTCCGTCCAGCCGAGCAGCTCAGAGCAAGCCGGCTCTCCTCCATTTTCCCTGACTCTGAGCTCCCCTCCGTTCCTCACCTAAGCTCAGCCCCTGCCCATTCCTCTTCCTCCCGTCCGCTCCTTTCCCCCTGTGCGCCCCGAGCTACTCAAATCCTCCTTCTCCTCACCGCATATCCCAGCTCCCTCTCCCTGCAATCCTTCCCCGAGCTCCCAAGCTCCTGACGAGACCCACCGCGCCGCCGCCTAGCATTTCTTCCTCTTGCAGTCAAGCAGCCGACGGCGCCCCTTCACTCCACTATTCCTCAGGCCCGGGGGTCCCTCGGTCTCCACCGTCGTCACCAAAGGAATCGATGCCGCCTCTGGGAACTACTACGCCTTGCCGCCGTTTCCGCAGATGTTCGCCACCGGGCCCCCGAGCCGGTCTCTTCTCACCAAGTTCGGCAAAAGGCAAGCCATGCCCCGCCACCTTATGAGCTCCGGCCCCACCTACCTCGAGCCATCTGCCGCCGTTCGCCTCGAACCGCGCCCCCATCTCGATCGACTTCACCGTTTTCCCTGTCCCCGTCGGACACCAACGCACAGCCGGCTTCTGTTTAATCACCCACCGCCGCTTCTACCTCTCTCCGCCGGCAAGCCCCTCCCGGCGACTCCCTCTCTCTCCTCGCCTCGAGCGTCTCCAACTGCTGCCGAGCCTCAGCCTCACCAGCGAGACCTCTTGGACGCCGCCGCAAGCAAGGTCCACCACTGGACATCGCCGCCACCGCCTATTCCCTTCCCCGGTGCCACCTTGGAGGCCGCCGCCTGCCTCAGCACGCCACCCTTTCCTTTTTGCTGCCGCCGGTGAGTCGCTGCGGACACCTCTACCCGCCGCAGTCCCCATCTCCACTCCTTTCTCTCTCTGGTTAGAGTTAACTCAAACCTAAGTCTGCGTGCTAAGTAAGCTGCTTAAAGCCTCTAAGTCCACCGGCGGGGCACGACCCATTAGCTCATTAAGCGAAAATGAAAGCCCCGTATCACGTCTTCCCTTACAGAAAACGTAACCTCTTTGTTCCTTAATTAGAAACCGCCTCTGTTATATTAGAGGCACATTCTCCCTTCACTTCTATTTACGCTTCTCCTTTAAGAAAGCGTAAGTCTTCTGTTCCTTCCTCTCAAAGCCATTTCTAGTAACCGATGGCATCTCCGGGTTTTATGCCTTCGATGTCACCCCAATTCCAGCTGAGATATTTCCCCTCTCCTATTTTCCCTCCCGACAAAACTTCGTAAGTTCATATCTCCACCGTTATAACCCGATTGACCTCGTTCTTTTTCCTATATTCATCTAAAATCAAGATCTACCTATCAATACCAGTTTCATAATTTTTAGAATTATTTGAATTTTCAAATTTAAAACAAACTCATATATGAACATGTTATATGTTCCATAAGCATAATTAACATGATTATTTCCTTTTTGCATAAAAATCAAATACATATCAATGGTCCAGTGAACCTTTGGTTTCAAAACCTTTTTCATATAATTATAATAATAAGGAATTCGTCAGCTTAATATTATGCGGGCAACCTTTGAATGCATGTATACCAATATACACTTATACCAATTTAAATCTTGCTTTAAAGACTTTTCATCTAGATTTTTAAAATATTTCAACTTGCTAACTTCCTCCAGATCCAACTAATGCGTGGGAACCTAAAACTTTAAAATGCTAACATGTTCATGGTCACATAAAGCCATATTTTCCCAAACTACAAAAATCATTATTTCATGTGTCATTAATTCTTTTTCACCTTCCAAAAATCCTAAAAAATCTTATAAGACCAGAACATAAATTCTAGGTTTGCATGAGGGTGTGCTTGGCTCTTATTTGGGTTCTTCCTCGCGTCATTGTTTATTTGGTGTTTTCCGACATGTCGAAACAACGACACGAGACTTCACGAAAGGGTCCCGGATGAGTACCGTACCCAGTTCGAGATCGGGACCCCGACCATATTGCCAGGCAAGCTCTCCACCTTTGATCATGTTGAATCCCAAGTTTACGAAATGCTATTTTGTTTACGAAACATGCATGCTATGTTTTACAATCGTTATTTTATGTAGTGAAGTTATAACCAATGCTTAGAAAACCCTAGTCCGACCTTGAACACCTTGTCACCCTAAGGATTACATATTCCGGAAAGATTATCGGAAATCTAGGATAGTGTATGTATGTATGCTTAGCCCTGCAGTAGAAAAAGTAGGTTTTCCAAAAAGGGAAGGAATACCCCATATTTCATGTGGTGAAAGTTCAAAAATGGACCGTCGTGTTCGAAGGTGTATGAAGGTATTATATCCATGGGTTGGGATATTTTACCGAAAAGAGGTTTTGTGAAACCAAAATGAAAATGGAGAAGATTTTGATCCGGGTCGGAAATGAAGGACGAAAGCAGGAAGCTTGTTAAGTGCGAGGTAATGCCCGGCGTGGTTCTCGCTGCCCGTTTATAGGAGTGGTGTGGAGTCCCTCTCGGATCACCTAAGGACCGAGCTTAAGTGCCGTTTGGCCAAGTCTGACCGTACGTCCACATGTCCTTTATGGGAAGGACTTGATCTAGTACCCGGCCTGGACTAGCATGAACCCGTAGGCAGTGAGCAGTGTGCAGATGAGGTTGTAGCCTCTGTAGAGAAAAGTTTCCGCGGAAAAGCGATGGCTTGTTCGCCACAAAGTTGGAATACCAACCTCCTTGTAGTGATGATACTGACTCAAGCTAGGATTGGGACATGTCCTTCTGGCGGGTTCATGGCTGGGTCTACACCGGCGAAGAGTCTCATTGTACTAGCTCTGGTAGTATACGGGGCCCAGTGTACCCAGGGTGAACTACATCACGTGGGTAAAGCCGTACCACCTCTGCAGAGGGTTAAAACTATTTGAATAGCCGTGTCCACGGTCAAGGACGAACTTGGTTGGGCCACACTAAAGTAGACTGACTTTCAAAGTCAAAAATGGGTTATGGGTTTAAGGACGCGATCCGCCGAGTTCGCAGGGTGACATGCAAATTTTTCGTTGTGTCGGGAAGAGTGAAGAAGGGAATTCCCCGTGGACTCGGGCAAACCCTAGTATCCCCATCGTATGGGGTGAGCTGAGGTTCCCCGCCGAAGCGGGTGACCACCAGGCTTTCCGGTGAGTAGGAAAAGCACAGATATGATTCCCGTTGTTGCAGGGAAGATAGGTGGAACAAATGTTTGTCTCGCAATACTGAGGCAATTTTTTAAAACCGCTTTAATATCTATTTATGTATTTCATGCAAACTTACTTTTTCGCACAATATGAGACATAGGTTAGAGCCATTTTCTTGAGTCACCCCCGCATGCATTATTTTATCCGTATCAACTCCCGGTGGGAATTTTGCGAGTACATTCAATGTACTCACCTGGTTTGTTGATTTGGCCAGACAGAAGGTGTGGCGTACCCAGTTTTTAAGCCGGATACTCCCTTGTGATTACTGTACTGGTCCCTGGATCAGTAGCCGGTACACACAAGTTAACCTGTATATCATCGACATACATACGAATTTAAGTACATAGACCGTAAATGTCGAATATCTGATACCTGTAGCCCAACGGCTATAAACTTGCAGCGAAAATCCAGCGGAGATGTGGCCCATCAGTATGCCATACCCGACAGGCAACTGACTGGGGTTACGCCCTAACTTTCGCGTTCATACACGTATCTTTGGAATTGATGTCTCCTTCGTCTGGCCAAATCAACAAGCCAGGTGAGTACATTGAATATACTCGCAAGCTATTCCCACGGGAGGAAATATACGGCAATATTTCATGCAGGGAATAGATCAAGGGATAGCTCTAACCTAAGTTGCAAGTTGTGCGGAAATGTAAGTTCTTATTTTAAATACACGTAAGTAGATTGTAAAAGCATTTCGAAATCTAAAGTACTTCAAGTAAACATCTCATCACATCTCATCTCATGCGGTAAACACCGCTAATAAGCTCATAACCTATTATCAATAGCTCCACTCACCGTCCATGGCACCATCCATCGAACGGTAGTTTCCGCATATCCGATAACTAGGTTTTCCATCACGAGACCGTATTCCATCCACCTCAGGCAATACGGCGAATTTCCTTACTTCAGCAATTTCCTTACCACTGACGCGTGGCCTAAAATTGCCCACTGTGGACACGTCATGCCCACGTCCTTAATCCCATTTCCCAGCTTTCACAAATAAAACTCAGTCTAACCAGTGTGTGGCCTAACCAGTTCATGTCCATGACCGAGGACGCGGCTATTCGAATAGTTTTTAACACTCTGCAGAGGTTGTACGGCTTTACCCACAAGATGTAGGTCACCTTGGGAGTACTTTGCAAGTATACTGACAGGATTATTACAACGAGACCTTTCGCCCGTGTTCACACTAGAGCCGGACCCGCTAAACGAGACTTACCTCAATTCCGATTGTGCCCAGGCAGCCTGACACCACAATCCGGAGAAACGCTCATCTTTGTGTCGAATCTTCATCCACGTTTAAATGGAGCTCACTAAGAATCTCTTCCCATGTAGCACCGTGGGGATTCTCTAGGGATCCATATACTACCTAGTACTTTCTCCTTACTTCCTACGGGTCCAAACTCTAACATTAGGCGGGTTACTGAGTCAAGTCCTTCCCATAAAGGACATGTAGACGTACGGTAGGGGAACTGATTCAGCGGCACTTAGGTTCGGTCCTTAACTGATTCGAGTAAGACTCCAGTTTATCATCATTCACCGTGTAGCCTTCCGCTACTTCATCTTCCTTCAAACCACCTTAACTTCCTACCCGAATCAAAATCATCTCCCCCTTTATTTTGGACCTTGGCAACATTCCTTTCTAAATTCACCGCGGATAACATACACTATCCGCGGGTTTAATTTCCCAGGCCCGAAGGTTGGTATCGACCGAACAAAATTTTAGTCTTACTATAGCGGGGCTAAGCAATGGCTACTGCCTATAACCTTAGAATTTTGTCGGTTGGAAACCAATCGACGAATCAACTAGGGTTACAAGGAATCGGATAGCCAACCCTAGCTCAAATGCATCTATCGGGTATAGCTAAAACTACATAAAATATCGTTGATAAACATAGCATGCAAGGTTCGCAAACAAAGTAATTACGTTTCACAGATATGGGATTCAACATGATCAAAGTGGGAATGCTTGCCTGGCAAATTGGCCGGGTCTCGGTCTTGAACCTGATTCAACAATTGTCCGAATTCCTTTGCATGATAATTCCTACCGTCGGTATCTACATGTCGAAAGAACTGCGAATAAATCAACGGTACGAGAGAGAACCAAATAGAAATCAATCATACGTTCGTAGACCCTTAGAACATGAGTCTAGACTTAGGCGGTATTAGGGTTTGAAGAGACGGCAAGAAACTCCCTTCACATGAAATAGTGGCTCTTGTAGTACCGGAAACCCTAACTTTAATTGATTAGCAATGAGTTAGTGTCTTAGAAGCTTGTAGTAATTTTCCTAGCTAATTTTGGGAGGGCCAATGCGGCTATTGAAATATTCTGGAGATTTTGTTAGCCCGACCCTTGGAGTGTTTTACCAGTTTGTAAGCATTTGGGAATTATGAAACATTATGAGTTTTATATTTTCTGATGGGATTGGTGCGCCAATTATGCAATGTTCAAGTTCTACTAACTTTGATATGTTTTATATGACTTTAAATGTGGCTAGGAAGAGATTTATCCCACTTGAAACTCAACTACAGAGATATGCATATTATACCTGAGTTTGAAGTCCATTCAAATTGGGACCCCAAAAGTTATACTGGAACCAAGAGGTTGTATGACACTGGGGTTTGTTAGAAAAATAACTACTTTAATTGGAACGATGCATGTTGGAACGTATATACGTATAGGCGTAATCACGTACATGATTTATACTCGAGTCGTGTCCTAATTTTTGGGCTTCCCCTAAATTCAGAAACCAAGATTCTAGCATTAGAGTGCAGCTTTAGAATTTTGAAGGTCACAAGAAAGAGGTTCGGGTCAGACAGAGTGGGGCGGTTGGTTCGGCTAGAGTGGTTAGGCTTGAGCTGGCATTAGTTCATTGAATCAGCTCGATTAGCTGCCACGGTGGGAGCAGAAATTGGGGAAGAAGAGGGAACAAGGGGGAAAAGGACTGGAGTAGCTCGGCCAGGCTGGTGCTGTGGCACAGGAAAGGAGGGAAAACACTGCCGCGGTGGGGGAGTTGTTGCGGCAGGCTGCCGCGGTACGGTAAAAGGGGCAGCTGTCGCGGCAGGGGCAGGAGCTGCAGCGGCAGGGATAAGGTGGTAGCGGCGGGTCTCATCCAGTGCGGCAGCAGGGGAGCTGCCGATTGAGGTGGAGCCATGGCGGGGTCGCCGGAGTTGTGGCCGTGGTTGATTGATGCGGAGCTGCTCGGGACGATGCCGCGAAGGACCTCCACGGCGGTGGCTGGTTTGATGGCGAGGCGAGTTGGACGGTGGTGTCCCGTGGCCGAAACGGTGGCGACTTGCTCGGCGGGACGGTGGGGCGCTCAGGTGTGCGGGTTGCCGTGGTTGGGACCGGCGGCTTGTGCCTCGGCTCCCGGGTGGTAGGGGCAGATCCACTCGGCGGCGGCGGCGTTCCGGCAGCTGCAGCTCGAGGGCGACGACACTGGCGTTCGGGTGGCAGGGCCTCGTCGTCGCTGCGGTAGAAGGCGGCGCAGCAGGGTAGAAGCTGGCGGCGTGGGGCGCAGATGGCCGGCGGATCTGGGCGGAATAAGTCCCGCGACGGCTCGAGGTGTGTGAAGTAGCTGAGAAGGAAGGATCTCGAGCTCGCCTGGGGAAAAAGTAAAAGAGGAGGACGGGGGCGGAGCTGTCGGGGTAGTGGTGGTGGGGACTTGCCGACGGTCGACGGGGTGCTGGGGGACCCCACCAGCGGCGGCAGCGTCTGGTTGAGCTGCGGCGCTGCTGGTAGCTACAGGAGCAAGATAGGGGGTGGGGGCTGCGCACTCGGGTGCCTCGCCGGTGGTGGGTGGTCGGAGCTTGAGGAAGAATGGTGTGTAAAGATCAGCCATGGGGTTCGCCTGGAGAGGAGCAAGGGGAGGAGGAATGGGGCTTGGCAGCTCGGTGAAGGGGGCTGGAAAAGTGATGGCTGCACTGGAGTTCGGGCTGTAGCAGAAGGAAGAACTCGGGCGCAGCTCTGGTGCTCAAGAAATGGGGAAGGAGCTCGGGTAGAAATGTAGAGGAGCAGGGAGGAGGAGGCTCAGCTGTGGGGAATAAGAAGGAGCAGCACTAGGAGCTCGGTTGAAGGCCAGGAATGAGGAAGGATTTAGAGGAGTAGCTTGAGTATAGAGGAGCAATGGAGAATGGGTGAGCGTGAGGATGATAGGACTCTCAGGTATGAGGAGATGGAGGGGAGAAAAAGCTTAGAGAAGAATGGGCAGCTCGGCTAGTGGCAGGGAAGTGACGGGACGAAGAGAGAGTGTAGCTAGCAGGTGCTGGAATTAATGGGTAGCTCAGCCTGGCTCCAAAGGGGTGCATGTGTGCGGCACAGGCATGGCAGAAGAGAAGTCAAACCGCACAGAGGAAATTAGGCACCGAATGCTATTGCATTGGACAGCTGTTCATGTTTGACACTGCTTGACATAGGTTGGAATTCAATTGGGAACGACGGGACATGAGGCTGTCAGGGTGGTTTTTATGGGATTAGGTGCACTGAGGAAAAGAATGAGAAAAGACCGCTCATGAGCATTAAGCAGGAGACAGAGTTAGGTAATAAACGCTATAGTAGCTCAGGGGTGAGCACTAGGGTTTAAATAATAGGGAGGAGAGCGGACTGCAGACGTTGTTGAAGTATGGATTAGTTTAGCACCGCTTGATGTGTTGGCACGCAGACAGTGCGTGTCTTGGAATTTGGGTTTTATCTGGTTATCAAGAGATACTACGGATCACAGGTTTCGGTCATTCAAACGACGGCATGAGGGGTGGCATGGATGGCCCTGATGTCCATGGAAAAGGGTGGATCCCAGATTACACATTGAAGTGTGATGGAGATGTATATACGTATATATATATATCCTAGGAGAGAGAAAAGGTGGCGGAAATCAAATGAACACATGCAGCGATATGCTGGGGACTCCAAGGTGTATGTGCCCATATACACTTGGGAAAATATTGCTGGTATGCTCACATATATGCTTAGGACTGTGGCTGAGCTAACGATGAGTTAGGGTTTTAGAGGGAATTAGATTTAAATAGGAAGTAAAGGAGTCGGGAGCTCGGATCTAGGGTTTTGGGGCGCAGCAAGGTGGGGCAGGAACACGGAACTCGAGATGAAACCTTTGTGTTGGCTTAGGACGTGTTGGTGGTGAGGTATCATCGATGCGGTGGCGTATACGGCGCGTGCATTGCGTTAAGTCCTTTTACGTGTTAGGGTTATTCCGGGCGCGGTAAGGGGTGGAAGGGTTATGGAAACTCCCGAGGATTCCTTCATCTTGGTCCGGGACTACTGGGTTGCAAGGTGCCGTAAGCATATCGGCGTACCTGGTACAGACATCGAGTTACTGGTTTTGATCCGTCGTTCGGGAAGAAGGGTTAGGGTTTGGTGTATGTGCGTATACATAAAAGCAGCATATTTTTGCACATACTCGCGATGGGGCATGGCGAAGTTGGTGGTAGAATTTCAAGTCATTCGAAAGAGATTCAAGATGGGTATCTGTCTCAACTTCGCAGAAGAACCGTATGGGCACTTTGCGGCAGGTGTGGGTTTTAGGGTACACTAACTAGGAAGGATGGGAGATAGATGCAGGAGGTGTGTTCGTGGTGGGAACGCAAGGGCGAATGGTCACGTATGAAGGCAAGGTGTTGAGCAGGGTTGCCCATGTTGTCGGACGTAGTTCGGAGTATTAGGGTTTCGACAAAACGGAGATCGATAGAATCAAGAACGAGGGTTTTCGTGTTTTGACATTTAGCTTCATCATGATTTGAACTAAAGTTTTAATTAAGTGTAGTTTCAGCTGACATTATTAACGAAAAAGTTTTTGTTAGCCCTAATTTTTAGGTTTTGGAAAATCGGGGTGTGACAGAAGGGCAACCGCTCGAGAGCAACGTTGGTGTCCGTGAAAACTAGGGCGAACTAACCCCCAGTCAGTTGCTTGTCGGGAATGGCATATTGATGGGCCTCCACCGTTTGATTTTCGCTGCAAGTTTCTAGCCATTGGGCTAAAGGTATAATTCTTCGATCTTGAAGATCGGTTTTATATCAGATTCTAATAAGTGCATGTATGACCTTGATATACAGGTTACTTGTGTGTACCGGCTACTGATCATGGGACTGGTATAGTAAACACAAGGATTTATCTGGTCTTAAAATCAGGTACGCCACAAGTAGGCACGTGAATGTGCTGGGAAGAAATGGAATAAACATAGGATACCCAAGGGTGTATACACATATATATGGCGGCCATGTATATACATAGGAGTGACTGTGCGATAGACGAGCATACACACGCATATGTGCATGAGTATATGCATATAGGGATCTGCACGTACGCATGCAAGTACTCCGATAGGGAAAAAGAAGAGGTAACCGAAGATTGCGTTATGTCGAGGGATGCAAGGTTGAGTTCGGTGAGGAGATAAATGCGTCAAAAGTTCGAACGTGTGTGTCGAGAGGGAAAGGAGAATCACATGGTAGCTATACCAGTCATCGGTAAGGTTGCGAGAGAGACGACAAGGTTTTCAATTAGGTTTATTAAGAGAATATTATTATTAGCGCAAAAAGTTTCTTGTTAACCCTAATTTTCATGTTTCGAAAAATCAGGGTGTGACACCGCGTCAGCATTCCTCCTCGGCGACGCGCTTGCCGGTGTCACAGCCGCAGGCTTCTGCTTCTTCGTCGGCGAGCTTCCTCACCGCTTTCTCTTGGCCGCGGTAGCGATGGTCATGAGTGCCACCTCCTCCTCCTCTGACTTGCTAGACTCTAACTCCTCGTCGACGACCTTCTGCCTTAGGACCCGCTCCTAGGCCTCGATGTTCTCCTCCTCGGACCCGCTTCCGCCATTGTCGTCGTCGGAGCCGAGTGCTGTGGATCTGGATCTGGATCTTCAGCACTCCTCGCCATGGGCTTGGAAGGACAACGACTCACTGCTGGAGACGGTGACGGGAGGCGGCATGGCGAGTGGAGGGGAAAAAGCCGAGGGGAAAGTTGCGGGGATGAAGGCTCCGAGCACGCCCTGGCGGTTGGTGACGAATCCAGAGCGGGGTTGCTGAGGCAAGTATGGAGAGCGGTGGAGACGGGATCTAGAGCCGGTTGTGATGCAGAAGGGGATGGAGAAGCTGTTGGAGAGACTTTTTTGCTCACTTTTGTTTGATATAGCTATCCAGAGCAATATACAGATGCTGTTGGAGATGCTCTGACCAAGCAAAATGAAATTTTTAGTTGCTTTTTGTTATGTGTGATAGTCGGTCTGTCACGGCCGCACGCACGCGGCATCACTAATCTGTCGCGGGTGTGAGCATCGATTGAAAGGCGTTGCAGATCGGCTGCACGGCGGGTAATACATGTCGTTTATCTGACCTATCAGAGGGAGAAAAATAGTAATGAGTTTAGAAGAAAATTATTTTTGTTATTGTAACAACATGGGAGGCTAAAATAGCCAAAACTGTGATATGGGGCATGTTCGGCCAGCAGAAATGAGGAAACTGCCGGCCCTTCTGTTCTTACTTGGAACTGGCTTCCGGTAAAAACGATGATGGAGTTAACCATTTGTAGCGAATCAACTGGCACAGTGATAGTGCTAAAAAGAGGCACAGTGATGTTACCTACTACAGTGCTACTACTAGTTGGCCAAGCAATGTCCTGTCTGCTTCGGAGAGCTACTGCACGAGAGCGAGAGAGGCTTAGTGGTAATTGTTTTGGACAGAACGAGGAAGGAAGTAGCTCATGTGCTTTTCCTATTTTCTTCAGGGAACAACTGTTGTATAAAAATTGTAAAAATTTCATGCTCAAAACATGGTCGGAGCTGACGGGATTAGCAGCCTTCGAGCGTCACAATTTAGATTGGAATCGAATCCGCTTCACGCCTTTCTTTCTACCTGAGAGAAGGTAAGCAGTAAAAGGCCACCCCGACCACCCCGACAAGTTCCATGTGTCCTCATGAGGTGTTTCAAACGTCCTAGACACTGTCCCGTATGTCTCGCTCCATTGAAACTTCACGAGCAGTGTCTTTTTCAAAGAAAGTAGTTGGTGTGCAATGTATCAATGAAGCAGATTATCATAAAGCCATTCCGTGTCTCTCTTCTTACCTACGTACGTACTAGCAATTCGCGTCAGGGGGGAGGAAAGATCAAGATGGTTGATCATTATTACTAACTAGCGTCAGGGATCAAATTTAGTCTCGGTTAAACCATAAGAGATTAAGGGGGTGTTTGGACGAGGGGTAACTTTTTAGAGTTTCGGTATTTAGTTTACATTTAAATTAAATACTAAAACTCACTGTGGAAATACCTCTTATCTGAGCACCCCTTATCCGGCAGGAGCGATCACCTCTATCCCAACCTACATGTATCTACCATCGGCCCTCTTCACTCTCTTTCGTTGCTTCCGTCCGTGTTGAATGGGTAGAGTACCCGCAGCCAAAATTTTGCTAACCAATGTATTGACATGTCAATGTTAGACATTGTTAAAACTTGTGAAAAGTAAGAAACTTTTTTAGATTATCTCAAGAATAGACGAGACAATTAAGTAGCCAATTGGCTTGTCTAAATATTGGCTGGTCAAATTTTAGCTTCAAACCAAACAGCCTGTATATGCTTAAATAAATTGGGGCTCTACTCAAAAACGCTTTGCAAATAATATAGATTATAGCACATAAGTGTGTATTTCATCCTAAACGAGACGAGCGCAAGTATGGGCGCTCGAGCTAAACTGTGACTTGAACTGCACTCAGATAACTTGTCGAAGCCGATCTATTTTTCCGAAGCGAGGCTGAAGTATTTTCAAAAGCTCGAACTCGTTACATTCATCACTCAAGAAAATCACAGAGAGCTTTTATCCTCGGTCCTCCATGCTTTAACCTTGTATTGTGTTATTAACATAAGGCAGAGCATATCTAGGTAAACAATGATCCACAGTAATATTTTCTAGCGTACCGCCTCTAGTAAAAAAGGTTTAGCGCACACACATACGCTTGCACATTCACTACTCACTTCAGAAATATTGTGAAGGGACGAGGCCTCATATAAGGCAGGCATATGCTTTCCTACCGAAACCTACACGCATGTAAATACTTTGATTAAATACAATACAACGTGTTGATTTTGGAGATATGCATGCTTCTGAAGACACAATATTTTTTAAAGATAAATCTGAAGACGCAATATGTGCTGCCCACTTTTATTGTAATGTATTTGTAAGACCTGCTCATGCTATCTGTCCAAGTAATTTTCAAGACAAAACATCTTCGTGTGTAACTTCTATACATCCAACTTCTTGGTTAAATAAACTTTCATAATAGTATATTTCTAATCCTTTCAATTCCAAAGATGGTGCTCCCGAGGGTCTTTTTGGTTAAAGGCTAAATGGATTTTGGCTTTCTTAGCGGAGGATAGTACACTCGGAAGCTCCTAAAGGCAACACGAGCGGCCTGGAGCAGCCGGATCGCCAACCAAGCCGGGCTTCTTGGTGGGCCAACCCACTTTCTGTTTTAGGAAGGCTTATGTATTTGGGTTTTTCCAAATATTGTAATTTTTTTTTCAGAGATTGAATTTAACAAAAAATAATCTAAATCCATAAAGAACAAATAGTTTGATCGTTATTCCACAAGAGGTTAGAACAATAGAAACCATTCAAACAATCTTAATTTCTCCACACGATGCAATTTCTAAAATATTAGTTAAACATATGCTTCTATATAATGTGCAATCCATTTCTAGCAATAGACCGACCATTTCTAAACACATGCTTATATATATTGTACAATCCTTTTCTAGCAATAGAATCACCATTTTTAGATAGAAAACTGCTTTCACGATTAGCGAGACAAAATATATCAAAAAAAGAAACAACCCTATTTTTTAGAAATGAACCTATAGTTCAGGATAATTGTTCTGAAAATGTTCCATACAAAATAATATTTTGTTTTGATAAAAGGATCCACTAGTCACCGAAAATATTCAGGTATTTGTATAAAATTGTTCACCTGACTTGCGATTTTTTTACGTAGAGAAAAATATTCCACTATTTTGACAAAAAGGAAAATTATAGACTAGTTCATGAAAAGTGTTCTATTAGGTTCAATATAACGTTTCTAGTAATTCAAAATTTTGTTCTTGATTTCAGAAATGAACGTGGTATCTATTATATATGAAAAATATAATACAACAGAAAAATAGGGATATGCTAGAAATTCACACAACAAAATATCTGACCATTAATTTGATGGACCCTCTTACTATCTATAGACCACAATTGATAGATCTTCATAACTTTACTTAAACATATCACAACCAATAGATTCTCATAACTGTACCTAAACAGATCATAGCCGATAGATCCTCATAGATGTACCTAAACATATCACAGGCGACAGATTATCATAACTGTACCAAAACATATTACAACTAATAGATCTTCATAAATGTAATTAAATATTTTATTTTTCATAACTGCACCTAAACGTCTAGTCTCTTTTAGTTCTTCTCATATTTTACCATGCTATTGCCACAGTTAGCAAATGACTTCAATTAGTTTTCCTATTCTTTTGACAAGTTATTGTCTGCTATGGTAAGCAAATCATCCATTTCAAACATTATTTTAGTACTAATATCACATTGACATTATTAATGATACTTCTTGTGCCATGGTGAAAACATGCATGCCTGTCCTACTGTCTAGCAATTAAGGAACACATCAGTACTGTTATAAGAGCTCTAGCAAGCATGAGCCCTCCAAGATCAGAATGTTTGTGCAACCAGCAAGAAAAATCATCCATGAAAGAAGATAATCAAATGAAGGGAAGTCATTTGATTTCCTTTCATCACAAGCCAAGCTCAAACAAAGGCAATCATCTATTAACCTCTGAATTTTGGGATTTTTATGGGTCCACTTGGTTGGTGCCAAAATGGGGCCACGCCCACATGATCTCAAATGACATGTAGTAGTTAAGAACTACTAGCAAGAATAATTGAATAAAAAGCAAATTGAAGACCACATCATTACATGGAGGTAATTGAGTCCTGAGCTTCGCCACTTTCTTCTTCAACCACAAACCATGAAGTCTCGAGCCATGGCCTAAGAAAAGCTCTCAATTCTCTGCATTCTTGAAGACATCGCCCCTAAGAACCTTGATCTCATCGGACACATCATCTATGGCAATTAGCACATCCAAACAGCTTGCGATAGAATATTGCTTTGAAGCTTGTTCTTTCATGTTTGCTTGTTCTCTCTTGAGATCAACATAAGCCAACATGGTTTCTTTCATGCGTGGTATCCATGTGGTACCTTTTTGTTTCTTGGGTCTTACTCCTTGTGCTCCACTATTCCCATTTCTTGGATTACAACGATCACCACTTCTTTGCACTTCTTCATATGCATTGCCATCTTCTGGGACAAGCTAATCTTGTGATTCTTGATGACCAAAACTCCTTCCCATGGCTTCAATTCTTCCAAGTTTTATAAAGAGTTCTACCTTTCATCTTCAACAGTGTGATTGTCCAACCTTGACTTGCCAATAAATCCATTCTTACATGAGGATTTATGGAGTGTGTTCTTTCATCCCTAGGATGTTTCCTACCGGTGCTTGAATGTGACTCGGTCCTTCCTCCAACATCACGGCTTGTTTTTCCAAACAAGGAAGTTGACTAGATGTAAAGCAATGTTTAACTTGTTGCAATATTGCCTTCATACAAACAATCTAGTGCATCATACAATGGGAAGCTTTTGCCTTCATACTTCTTTAGTCTTGAGTCCCCCTACCAATTTAATCAAAGGATCAAGTTAGTTCGGTACATGAAAAGAAAACTCTGGAGTCCCCCTACCAATTTAATCAAAGGATCAAGTTAGTTCGGTACATGAAAAGAAAACTCTGGATTAGAAGGGCTGGGAAATCTACATGAAATGGCTTGATGGATTTGTAGCATGGAATTTTTACAGAACTTTGACATTTGCAAGCTTCGTAGTAAATGAAGCTGATAGATCTGTGTACTACCGCCATGGTGGGGGTGAAGAAATGATATTGTGTTTGTATGTCGATGACAGGTACTACCCTTGATGTGATAAAGGAGGTCAAGGACTTTCTGTCTCAAAGATTTGATATGAAGGATCTAGGAGAGGCTGATGTTATTCTTAACATTAAACTGTTAAAGGGTGAGGATGGGATTATTCTTTTGCAGTCCCATTATGTGGAGAAGGTCTTGAGTCGCTTTGACTACATGGACATTAAGCCTTCTCCAACACCTTATGATCCCACTGTGATGCTTTGGAAGAATCAAAAAATTGTTAGAGATCAATTGAGATACTCCTAGATTATTGTTTCAATTATGTACTTAGCTAGTGTCACGATGCTTGACATCTCTTTTGCTTTGAGCAAATTGAGCCAGTCTGTTTCCAATCCGGGAGATGATCACTACCATGCTATTGAAAGAGTAATACACTATCTAAAAGTTACAATGAGTTATGAGATTCACTATACCTGGTACCCAAGGGTATTGGAGGGGTATAATGATTTCAATTGGATCTTGGATACTGACGAGATCAAGGATACGAGTGGATATGTATTCACTCTTGGTGGATGAGCAGTTTCATGAAGGTCTTGCAAACAGACCATACTGACGAGGTCAATCATGGAGGTAGAGCTCATAGCAGTGGACACAATTACTGTTGAGGCATAATAGCTACATGAGCTATTGATGGATCTGTTGGTAGTTAAAAAACCCGATACAGCCTATCCTCATGAACTGCATAACCAAACGGTTATTGTAAAAGTGAACAGTGCAAAGGATAATATGAAGTCCTCGAGACATGTGAAAAGATGTCTGAAGTCTGTTAGGAAATTGAGAAACTTTGGAGTGACAACTTTGAATTACATGCAAACGGCTAAGAACTTGGCAGATCCTTTTACACAGGGGTTATCATGGAATGTGAGAGTAATGTATCAAAGGAGATGGTTATGATATTTATTTGAGTTACACCATAGTGGTAACCCAACCTATGTGATCTCAGATCCCATGAAGTAGCACCTAGTGAAAATAAGCTATTGGTTAATTGGAGGAGAGTACCTTTATAACCCACTCCGATGGAAATATAATACTCTCAGAATCTATATGGCATGATGATTTTAAACTTAATGTGTTCTGTGGCTATCATTAGCAAAGATGTGATCCTACAGAGTTGTCTTGAAAAAACACACCTATATGAGCCCGATTGTTAGTCGCAGTCTATGAGACTTGGGTAATCTCTAAGAAGCTCATGAAGAGGTTAGTAGCATGACTTATATGCTCCCCTCGAGGTATAGCCTGTCACAGTCTATTATCAGTAAAAACTTTAAGTGAAATTTATCCACACAAAACTTTTAATTCATGGCCTAGTCCATTGCGTAGTTGTGGATAAGTGTAGTTTGATGTTCTAGGTGGATATTCAACCTTAATAGGTCGCCACTGAAAAATTGGTATATTAACAGTACATTGGAACATAAGGTAATTTCATCTGCCTCTGAGATCTGATGGGAGATTGTTAGATAAATTGGGTCAAGGCCCATATAATTAATAATTTCTAGATAAATCCCAAAGGCCCGTTAAATTGCAGGACATGTGTAAGATGCTTTGTCTCATACTGCTAGCGGAGGTGGAACGACACCAACATATAAAGTGTTGTGTGTGACACCTCTTTGTAGCATTAGAAGAAGGTACTACACACGCACACTCACTCACTCGCATGCTCGCCTCACCAGGCCTGCCCACGCGTGCACATGTCGTGAGTGGATGTGGATTGGTCTGAGTTGGGCGTACGTGCCAGAGACTTTAGAGTTTTTGTTTTGCTAGTGCGGATAAATGAACATTCAAGTGTTACTCTGAGAGTTAATATGAGACAAACTATCAGGCGATTCTAGTTTAATTAGAAACACGTAACTGACGAGTTATTGTGACTATTGTTATATGTAATTCATCCGGTGACCTTTGCCTTACCTAGCCATGGGCTATATAAGAAGATCCACGCCCTTGGCAGAAAATACACAATACTCTCCATTCTCTACATATTTGCGTTGTTCCTTTGTTCTATGCTACTTCCAAGCTACTCTGTCCCCGTCACATCGGTGTGTACTAGTGGACGGGAGAGGAGACCTCCGAAACCATGCTCCCTTGTGAGCTCGCACTGAATGGGGAGGAATAAATTTTTTGAGGAGCGCATGGTGCAACTGCTCGTTCATCCAGGACCTCTACTACGACATCCAAGACCTCCCCTGCGTAATTCAGGACCTCTACTAGACACCCAGGACCTCCTCTGCATCAGTGAAGACCTCCTCTACGACGATCAGAACTTCCTCTACGACGCCTAGGACTTCTTTTACGTCTTCGTCCATGACTTCCACGACATCGGCTACATCATCACCACCATGGTGCCATCTTTTTTCAATAACAGGTACATCTACATAGTCATGGTGGTCTTTTTCATGTTGATAGTTGTTATGCTAGCACGTATTTGTGAAATAGATATGCAACATTTCTACTCAGTAGTCATTCGATGTCTAATTTGTATGTGCAATATTTATTGATCAATATTGTGATATCTATGATGTTATATTTCTAGACTAAAATAAACCTAAAAGCAATATGTTGTACTTATGCTCATAAGCAAACCTTAGAGAACCATGTGCTGAACCTAGTCTATCGGTTGTTCGTGATGTTACTTGATGCTATATATTGTTATTGGTGAACCTGTTGCTTCTGTTTGTGTCACCTCGTGCTTTTCTCATACCTGTATGACAGTATGAGGTGCCTCCAGTCCCTCCATGGATCCATAGTTGGTCATGCAATACTGTTTAAGCGATTTATAAAAGAATTATGAAGAGTCTCAGTTGTTAAAGATACATAATGGGTGGTTTTGCTATGGTTTTCAACCCAGTTTTACAGTATGTTTGATGGTATGGTTTTCGCCCAGTTTTACATTATGTTTTGATGGTATCTCCTCCTCTCTCTGGTCTTTATTATCCCTATAATTGTTGATTTGTTGTTTGATGAGATTTGTTGTTGCACTGGAAGGTGATTGATGATTTCAGTGAATTAATGACGTTTGGTTAAGTTACTGCTGCTGATTGCTAGATGTTTGATCAAATGGTTCTAGCAGTAGATTCTGCAAGACCAGATCCAAAGGAAATTAAAAATGTCCTTTTCCCCTGGGTCTCTCAATGTGAATGTCAGGTTCTTTCTAAGTTCTAAGAATGTATTCCAGATGGAATTGATCGCAATCATATTAGAACAATTTACTTTCCATTTTTTTCCCCATATGCATCCAATGAACATTTTGCCATCTTCAAGTACTGGTGCCAGTACACACAGATTGGGGTAGGCTTCCTTTCGTGACCTGGCGACTGACTGATGTGTTCCAATTCTATTCCATGTCCACTGCCACTGAGTTGTACGAGTTTGCTCCGGATGCTATGCTGTTTTCTTTTCATGCTGAAGATTTGTTTTTTGTACATATGAAATGACTCCACTGTTCTTTGCCATAACTTGAGGGCGCACCACGTGCTACACTCTTGTCCTGTTCCATGTCGGTATGCATGTCCCTTGGGCTGTTGTGCACCACACCTGATTCATTAATTTTATATTAGTACTGTTCTGTTAGCTCGACACATCACCCATGGCAGCATCCTTAAGCATTAGTTAAGAGCCGTAATTACACAAGATGGGGACCAGAGCAGCAAACCCTATTGCCTGCAGTTGCAACGGATAAGACCGAGTTGGAGGAAGAGATCTAGAGAGAGAGAGAGAGAGAAAGAAGCAGCAGTAGGCCACAAGAAAGAAGGGATCCGGTTCCGGACAAAACAACAAGTCCATGTTTACATCAAAGTCAGTATTGTACTCACTAACTTTGCTCCTAGGCACTAGTAGTCCTGCCTAAACCTGCATAGCCTGTACAGGTGGCTAGCTAAACACAGGAATGATGGCCCAGATCGCCTATAAGACGCGGCAGTCTGCTTGTGTTCATCAATCTCACCATTTTCCCCTCTCTTCTCCTCGAGATCTTACTGGGAGTTTGTAGTTAGTGTTGGTGAGTAGTTAGTTATAGCTTGTTAGAGATCCGGGTAGGCGTAGGGGAGCTTGGGAGATGGAGGCGTTCATCCACGAGGACTACGTGAACAAGCGGAGGGAGCAGAGGCGACGGCGGTGGCGGCTGCCAACGGTGCTGCAGATACAGACGGAGAAGGGTAGGCTGTCGCTGCCACCTGCAGATACGAGCCAGGAAATCCCGAGAGGGGAACCGGCCTCCTTGTCGTCGCCGACCGCCATCGGGTCGCCGGCGGCGAGCACGGAGGCAGTTTCTTCCTTCAGGGACTATATCTTCGACTACCTCAAGCCGTACTGAAAACCGATCCCCAGAAACTTAGATCAAATAAATGAGGCGCCATGCTCTTGGCAATCTCTGACTCAGTAGCATGTAAATCTAGTAATAGTGTTTCGCATGAGTAGTTATTGTGTCGTAGGAGTACGTCATCGACGTTTCGAGTTATCCCTGTTTCAAAAGTCAATATTTCGAGTCACAGTAGTACGTGTTCTTGTTCTACTTATTTACTATACTATTTTCCTTTTACCCACTCGATTCGTTGATTGAGTTAATCAAGATGGTTGGCTCGACAATGCCGCCACGACGGTAACTCGCTGATCATTTGTTCGGACAAGACGGCCGGGAGGGATTTTCGTGAATAATCACACCCACATTGGATCGAGGAAGCATATATTCGGGGTTGTAAACTTGGGATCGATTGCTAGGCCGATAAGATTGAAGAATAGCTGTCCTCCGTGTGGTGTTGTCGGGCAATTACCATTGTCAGATTACTCTTAACTGGTCGAGCTGTTGTAAGCCTATTACCCTGACCCTACCCGGCAAACAAGACATCGGTATGCATTGCGGTGTGCTTGCGCTGATTGTGTGCCGTGGGCGCACACCATGCTACATGTGTAGGTGAGGAGTATGGCCATGGACATGGTGCGCCTGCCACGGCAGCACAAAATATCTTAGCCTATATCGTTATGGCCATGTCGCAAGTTGCAAGTTGCAAACAACACAGGCGCCCTCGCCACGGCTCCTTTTCTTTTTTCTGATATAGGTAACCAAGCTTGCCGCTTGGTTGGCTCTAAATGAAGCTTCGTCGTAGGAGAAGTATGTTTGTGTTCTTTGAGGAAATCACCAAGGGTAGAAATTGGAAGTATTTGGCACTGCTATTGGACTCGGACCAATTTATCAGTCCTATCCCTTCCTTCTTTCCCTGCTGCGACAGCCCAGGCGGGTGCTGCCGCGGTACGATCTCCTGTCGCATCCTCGGTTCTGGGGGTGTGGCTAGATCCAGCTCGAAGAAGCGTGCGGCTCCTGTCGTACCTGCGGACCCGCGTAAGAGTGGCCAGATCAGTCAATGCTCGGATGGTGTAAATTCAGAATCTCGACTCTCCAACAGATGCGCCTTTTATGAATATACCTAGTTCTACTATTGCTCTGAATATGGTTAGAATTGGTTACGGCGGATGATTCCGAGATTGATGAGTCCATATTACTACAAAAAGGTCATTGTGACAACAACATCATACTTAGACCCTTCATATTCCATTATGAAGAGAACCAACAGCAATAGCAGCAGCCGCCTGAGCAAAACTTCATATTCCATCATACATGTTTAGAAATGCAATACATACATGTTAGAATATTTTAGATGAGTGGAGAAATTGTATCATGAACATATTTGCAAGGAACTTCTAAGCTCTTAGAAGTTGAGAAGTATATTGTCATGGTGAATTGGAATAACTAGAAGATATGAGAAAGTTGCAAGAAGGTAGATATTTGCCGGGAAGTTAGTCATGCTTCATGGCCAATGGTAGAGAAATCTAGATTTAGATATTTTAGAAGAGAATTCTAGAGAATAGATATTTGGAGTTGTATGTTTTGGATGGTTGCCAAATGGCAACAACCTAATGGCCTAGTATCTCTATAAATAGGGTGCCACCTCTCCCCATGTAACCAAAGGTAGAAGTGAGCCACCATGAGTATAAGAGAATGTTAGGAAGTGTGGTATGCAGTCTTAGTTAGAGATAGGATAGCCACAAGAGAAGTGTTGTATCAAGTTTGTGTTAGTGAATAAAGAGTTACGTTATCCCTCTTATGGAAGTGTGGTCTCTCAGTTAGTATAGAGTGTGTAGGTCCTCACATAGTATGGGTAGTATAGGCCACCTCGAGTCATTCCCAACAATACCTATTACAATAACTAATTACGTGGATAGACCTCGATATAAAAATTCAATGACAAAGTATTAACATATGCTCCATCTATATAAAGAACAACAATCTTCATATGCATATGAGGACCGAGAATTAAGTGAAGCTTAACACACACACAAAAATAGGTAACTAGAACACCATGTGATTTTGATCAATAAGAACCACCTACCGGTCTATCACAAAATAGGAGTACTCCAACTAAAACAACTGCTTCACTAATGCTACCCCAACTAAGACAACCGAAAAGGAAGAAAAAACAAGCTACAATTTGCTCAAGTTCCTAATTCATCAGGACAAGCAGGAAATATATAAGATGAAAAGATAGTAAGTCTACTTAATAAAGAAACGTAGCATGTTCCAATTGTCTACGGACACTGAGTTGTTAGTATGCCAAATTCCAATCAGCCAGCTTAGGAGCTACACGGCGTTTGCATTCGCCATCACAATTGGTATGTCAGTGTTAGTCTTCTAGCTCCTTGAAACCTGGATCTGTGAGAGCTAGTCCTGCTCTGGGACTTTCCAGCTCAAGGGGAATACCTTTGGAAAACATAACTTCATCCTTCCACATGAGCAATTCCAACAAATCCTCTGGAAGTCCAATCAGTTTTGTGAATGATGTGAATCTATGTTGTTTAACAAGGTCAACAAATTTTGACTAGTTCATCTTCCCATCGTTCATTTCCTTTGGCAAGGCAAACTCTGATAGGTTTCCCCATGCATTGATCAGCTTCTAGGTTTCAGCATCCAGTAGGCTGAGATCTTCGTCAACTTTTATTCTCCTTACCATCTCATCAAAGACATAGCGAAATCGAATCGCTTTGCAAAACAAGATGGCAGCACGAAGAAATGCCCTTCTCACGCTGTCTTTGTTTCCTTTATGCTCTAACTAGCTAGCAAGCACATAAAATATGTCGTTCAGACATATGCTCCTTCCCATGGTTGACCTGTGAAGCACGTAAACTAATTTAGAACCTATTCGTATGGACTCTAAAATTGTTTGCTTTATGTCCCCAACTCTCAGAAGCAGTGCTACAGAATCAGCAATGTGTGAGTATGGAATGACGAGAAACATGTGGTCTAATTATTTAATTGATGAAAAACTAGTGTTTTTCCAATATTGTGGAATGGTGATATACTTGCCATGCTACTCTAACTAATGTAACAAGATTACTGTTACTCAGTCCTCACTATTTAGTCGCTTGAATAACCAATTAAGCAGCATGTACATGACAACTTGATCAGAGGAGGGCAATAATAGTAACCCTGTAGAGAAAGCAATATAGAAAAATAGCATGAGAAGCATTCAAGTTGTAATTAGAGGCAATAAAAACCGTGTGTAGTCAGTGATCAGGTGGATTCTGTGGCGTACCCAGTTTTAAGGCCAGATAAACCCTTGTGTTTACTGTACTAGTCCCATGATCAGTGGCCAGTACACACAAGTTTCTTGATTACATAGTCATACAATACCAAATTCAATACACAAATAGCCATTATGGTCTTTATTAATACAAACCAGGCCTATCGGCCGAATTAAATCTGCAGCGGAAAGATACACATGGTAGATTGCCCATCAATATGTCGAACCACAGGCAACTGACTGGGGTAACACCCTACACCTCATAGCCGCTGTTGGTATCCTCGGAATTGTATTCCTCTTCATCTGGCCAAATCAACAAGCTAGGTGAGTACATTGAATGTACTTGCAAGCTCTCCTTCAGGGAGAATAATACAGATATATGCATGCACGGTTGCACCAAGAAGATGGCTCTAACCTATGTCTCATGTTGTGCGAGAAAGTAAGTTTTCATTCAAAGTACTTAGCTAGATTCTGAAAGCAATTTTCAAAATAGGCTCGGTTCTGCTGAACTGTGATAACATAGCATGTTATCGTATCATTGTAGCTCCGGCTGTCCACCACGGGAATAGCGTACCAGTCCTAACGAAAGGTCAGCTCCATGTCGCATAGACCGACACTTTCCCTCACTTTCACTCCCCCCACCTCACACGGGGTACTCTCAAGTTACCATGCAAGCACATCATGCCTGCATCCTTAAACCCATACCCCATTTTGGTTTTCAAAAACCTAGTTTAACTAGTGTGTGGCATTGCCAAGTTGTGTCCATAATCGAGGATGCGGCTATTCGAATAGATTTGAACACTCTGCAGAGGTTGTACGACTTTACCAATAAGATGTAAGTCCCCCTTGTTACCGAGTACTAACGGGTACACTTCACGAGGTGTACCGGCAGGGTTATTACAACAAGAAATTTTCCCCATTTTCGTGCTAGGGCTGAACCCGCTAGATGAAATCTTGCCCAATCCTAGTTTATGCCCGAGTCTCACGACACATAGACAGAAATGGATCCCATCTTTGTGTCAAACAACTCCCTACGTAGCCACATGAAGGTTCTCTAGGGATAACCATCCACCTAGCACATATATTCCTACTGCCAACGGGTCTAGATACTAGAATTTGACGGGGTATTTAGCCAAGTCCTTTCCATAAAGGCCATGTGGACGTACGAGGTGAAGCTGGTTTAGCGGCACTTAGGTTCAGTCCTTAACTGATCCAAGAAAGACTTCACACCAAACCCGAGTCACACGGATTAAACGAGCCACGCCGGGCTTTATCTTGAAACAAGTCACTTCAGCATACACCTTCTTCATTTCTAACCCGGATCCAAAACATCTCCGTTTTGTTTTTGGTTTGGTAAAACCTTTTTTAGAAACATCCCAACCCATGGACATTGTTGTTCCTTCAAACACCAGCGGACACAATGGTCTATGCCAAGTCCTCCTCATATGAGATTTCTGGGGATTCACTTCTTTTTGTGAAAACCTAGGTTTGTTACGGCGGGGCTAAGCCATATACATATATACGCTACCCTAGGTTCCCGATAATTTCCTCGGAGTATATATCCCTTGGGGCAACAAGGAAGAAGGGTCGGACGAGGGTTTCTACAGTATAGGTTATAACTATCGCTACATAAAATACTGGTTTCTAATATGTAGCATGCATGTTTTGCAGTCAAAATAATTATTTCACAATCATGGGATTCAACATGATCAAAGAAGAGGAGCTTGCCTGGCGAGTCTTGGTTCTGATCTTGAGATGGAGGCGTCCTCAGATCTTCCTTGCGAACATACGTCACTCCGTCAACTACACGGTAAAAGCGTCGAATAAATGACCATGCATGGAAGATCCAAATAAAACCCGAGAAATCATGATGTGCTTATGAAATGATGTTGGCTTGAGGAGTTTCCAGAGTGGTGTTGTCGAGTTAGGGTTTTTGAAGAACACTTGTTGGTATTAGTTTCTATGGTTTTGGGGATGCTTTGGTTTACTTCATGATTAATGTATAGAAGGCATTAGACATGGTTAGAAATGCTAGGTCTATACTAAGGAGATGCTGGGCATCGTTTAGGTTTCTTAGCTAGGCTTTAAATCACATGAAATGAAGATACCTTCTTGAAGCTTACTTAAGTCTGTTGACCCCTATTCTAGAAGTTATTTGGAATTCTTAGTTCTTTTGGGTTATTGAGGTTCTAGAGTACTTCAAAATATTCCATTCTCATACTTTGGATATTCTGGAATTTTAATCTAGACATTCGAAACCCCTTTTCAAGTTTAATGAAATAGGACTACGTCATCTTAATCTCTTTGCTATACGATGACCTAATCCTTCAAGTTTTCAAGCTTACGGATACTTCATGATGGAGCCCGAGGGTGATATATATATGTGGAACTTGAGCTGGCCATGGGTCCATAAGGTTCGGGGCTCTAGGTTGGAAGAAAAGAGATGGGATCCGAGCAACCAATATACCGCATGAAATGAAGATCCTCTCGACTTATGGAGTACTATAGAAGTTTTGAAATGTGTGGAGCTTGCCAAAAATTGTATTAGAGTGCGTTGGAACCAACATATACAGCATATATATTGCTATTAAAGAAAAGAAAAGAATACCCTAAATCTAATCTTTACTGTTTTAATTCAAAAACTTTTAAATTTGGAAATCTCTTTGAATGAAAAAGTTCCTTCATATTCTTAAGTGCTCGGAACCAGAAAAAGTTTGGAGAAAACCGGTCTAAAAGGTGTCGAACCGGTTGAACCGAGAGGAAAAACGGTTTTGGAATCAGTACCGGAGGTTTATTTTAGGTCTACGCTTTCTTCACATAGGGAAAATGCGCTTTCTAAGTGGAGAGACAGAACGACAATGGGCGCTTCCACTTAACCCGTCTGGGCCTTGGCTGTCGGATTGAGGGTCCGACCGTTATATGCCTCGGTCGGGCTCTGGGAAGGAATCACTTGCCGGCGGCGGCGGCGATCGGAAGAACTCTGGTGAGAAATTGTCATGGCCCTAGGGCATGCCGGTCTGCGCGCTTTGCACGGAAAGATCCAGGGAAGCAGGGAGGGCACCTTGGAGCGGTTAGTTTCCGTCGGTGATTACTGGACGCTTGTCGGCGTCGAGGACCTGAGAAGGGAGGCAACGGAGAAGGTGGAGCTCGAGCTGCAGAGGAAAGTCAGGGGAGGTTCAGAGGGACTCGAGGGCCGTCCTTAGAGGCGGAGAGGTGGGAAGGGAAGTACCAAGGTTGCTTGAGTGTCGTCCGCGACCGTGGCGGAGCGCCTTAGTTGGAGAGAGGGAGGGAAGAGGAGGGAGCTAGGCGGCTGCTCAGTTGGTTCAAGGGAGAGGAGGTGGGGCTTGGTAAGGCCAAGATAGGGGCTCGGGATTGCTCTTATAGCTGGCAAGGTGAGACGGGGGTGGTGGCGTCCGCTGTAGCCAGTCGACGCGTCACCGCGGTGGCACAACGATGAATGGAGGTCACCACGGTGGCACAACGATGAAGGGAGGCAGCGCCTATGCTAGGGGGGTCGTGGCGAGCGGCTGAGCCTTGGGTGGCGGCTGGAGCGACGGACGGCGCGGTGCCGTCAGTGGCTGGCACTGGAGTGGCACTGTGGACACACTCTGTGCCATGCCAGGGCATGGCATGAGCGTGCCCACGAGCGGCATTCGTGCGTTTTGGAGTGTCCGTGTAGTCTTTGTTGTGTCCCTTGCACCAGGGGCGAGATGATGAGGTGTGAGAGGGGCATGCAGGTGTTAGGCACCGAATGGAATAGTGAGCACAGGGCAGGGCTTGAATGCCAATGTCAGCAGGGAGTGACATTGAGTTGGTTAGAGTAAAAAGGAATTTTACTGAAGAGGGTAAGGATGGAGATGGTTCCAGAGATGAAGTAGAGCTTGCAGGAATTATTTGGAATTTTTTCCTTTGAGGTTAGATCAAGATTTCATGCAATAGAAGAAAAGGAGCAGAACTGAAGGTGTTTATTCAAAAGTTTTGAACTGAAGGTGTTTATATTTTTGTATATTTGGTGTTCTGGTACTAGAGGGAGTGTTTTATGATTTTATGGAAATTTTCTGGGTGCTATTTGTTAGGGTTGCAGTTCAAGATCCAATTAAGCCCTAAATTCCAATTTGCATGTGTTTAAGAATATTTGAACTGTGCCCCACAAGATTATTTCAAATTTTGGTGAAGACTAATATTATATGCTTCCTGGAATTTTTGTAGAATTTTTGGAAGATAGAAGCACATAGAGTGACGATATTAGGGTTTCTGAGCAAAAGAAACTATTAAAAGAGAATGAGATAAGAACTTGGGTTTTAGGGTTTTGGGGTAGGGAAGGGGCATATGTGTCCTGTCGGAGATGAGGGGGTGCCATGACATGTTGATTGGAGTCCTGATATTAGATTTCATTTTTAGAGTTTTGTCGATCCGTCGAGAGGTGCGACATTAGGGTTTGTGTGTATGGTGTATGTGTCGGGTAGGGTTTTTGAAGTGTGCAAGGGCTTATATATCCCATTAGGGTTTTAACAAAAGCATAGCACCTCTGTTCGGATCATGCGATCATAGGTCATCATTAGGGTTTTGGTCGGTTTGCCGAGAAGGGGAATATTAGGGTTACCATATACGGTGTATATGTTGAGTTGTGATTTGTATGCACATGCGATGGGGTTCTCATGCATCCTATGATATGCTTCAAGAATCTCAAGAAATCCAAATGGCAAAAAGGAAGGCATGATCGCATGCCACATATATGCGTATATATGGTCATGCTAGGGTTTAGTATAAACGGAAATTGAACAAAAACTTTAGTTGATAGCACTAAGGGATTTTATTAGTGTGAAAAGTTTTTGTAAGCCCTAATTTTTGGGTTTTAGAAAATTAGGATGTGACAGATTCTTCTTTTGTTATCTGATTAAATATAACGTTGATTTCATCAATTACCACATGGAGAAGTAATAAATAGAACTTTTACTTAAAGTGCTCTGATAGAGAATTTACATCTTGAGACTTGGATGATGTTGGTTTATTTTTTAATTGACCTAGAGAGTAGTCTTCTATATATTGTATTGAATTTGGCTCAAAAGGACAAAGGATATGTATTGAATACTCAAAGGCAACGAAGGGAACCCATCAATTCGGACATTTACAGTGTGTAGATTGGGGATCCATATACCATGCACCAATTAGTTCTTATCGAGATGAAATTGCACTAATCATACCTAACATCGTTACAGCCTACACTAGCAATCCTTGTAAGGATTTAGAATAGTGCTTAAATTAAGTTAATAATGACAAAGCTCTGGCAACAACAATTAGAGACCTGAAGGCTACATATCGTCCACAATTTGAGCAAGTAAATGAGGACATAGGTTGGCCTACATTTGTGTCGCAATAATATAGTAAAATTGCAAAAGTAACAAATGACATAGCATGAAGCTGCTAGTAGAAAATGTGTTTGAAAAAATTGAAGCCAAATGTTCGAATTAGATAGGAGATGAATATTATATGTCAAAGACCAATGAAGCAGCAAGTAATCTCACTAAGTTTAGAAATCCATACGTCCTAGAAACATAAGAGATCGTAAAACCTAGAAGTATATGAGATCACCATTGTATCCGATGCTTTGATCAATAGGTCTTTCGGATTTTTCCCAAGTAGAGACAGCAAAGTCTCACCTCCCAATAGAGGCCACATGGAGAATAGACAGGCTTGTGGCCGTAGATGGCGCGCCAGTGGTGGAATTAGACCAAAGGGAAAATCCTATATGTGACGCGATGGACAATTTTAATTTTAGTAGACATATATTTTCTAATAAGAAGTTTAGTAGCCTAATTCATTATGGATATATGGATTTATAGTTGAATTGTACAATATTAAGATCCTATTTGAAGCAGTTTTCATGATTTAAAATATATTTTTGGATCACATCAATCATCACGATTACTACTCTTTTTTGCCATACCATTAAGTGTGCAATTTATTTTCTCAAATCTTCAATTGGTTACAGACTTGCATGGGCTGTTAGGAAATTTCCTTGTCGCGATAATAGATTCATATGCAAGGCATTAATCAGAAACTTGAAGCACAATTTCGTTCAGGTAGAAAGTAAGTATAGTTTTTCTCTTTTTCCTTTCTAACTCATGGAAACATGTCTTCCTCTTCTATGAAAGTCATTGTTGAACCTAGTAATTAGGTTAAAATTTGAAGCTTTTCCTACTAGACATATGATGGTTAACTAATATCTAAATTCTAACGAGTGCTAGAACAACAAATTTCGCCATGCACATGCCTTACATAATGCACTTTCTTGTTCTGTTAAGCTGGAAATTTCGGCTCAAGTATTTCAATTCTGGAAATTGCTATAGTGAAATTTGTAGAGAGTGCAGAAGTGCATTATAGTAGAGTCTTTCATTCGATGGTCTAATCCACTTCTTGTTCTTGGTTTTGGCCTCTTCAAGGAAACTCTCGGCTATTTAAGATTTGAGCTTGGCATTTTACTTATAGAAAGAGACCTTTTATTTAGTTGCTTCGTATTGTTTCCTTTTGCTTGCATTTGTAACACGGCATCAAGTACTTCATTTGTGGTTTTCAGGCTTTGAAAAAGTAAACACAATCAGGTTGAAGGAGGAAGTTGATTATGAAAGCCTATATAAGAAGGTAGAACATGAGGTTGATCATCTCACATCAAAATGTCACATGATCTTCTTCTGTTGTTAATCTGTAGACAAACAGGACATCAAGTTTGCTTTTCTCCATAGCATATTTCCTCCAGCAAGGCATTTTAATATGGAAGATATTGTACATATTGCAGTGCAAAAGTAACTGATATATTCAACAAATAAAAGACATTGTCTAAACTGCAATGCAAAGAAACTGATACATTTTCAGAAAATACTTCGTTCTATTCTTTTTCTTGTTATGTTTCACATGTTAAGTTAGCCATATAGTCTTGTTAGCTACTTATTTGAAATGTCACCAAATTTATCCAATGTAAAAACAAACAAATTTGCAGATGACACTGAAAGAAGAAAAAGAACGTTGAAACAAAAAGAGTTCGAGTGTGAGTAATTGATCTTATGGCCTCCATCAATATCCAGTCTCTCAGCTTTGAAGAAACTGAGGAGCAGAGTATCGCCATAGTGATACCATGGTGACCAAACAACGTCTTTCTCCCTTGTGAAAGTGACTACGTAGCACTCTCATCTCGGTGGACTCGGAGTCAATCGACACAATCCTATGATAGTTGTACCCTATATTGGAGACTCCCTTTCTATTGGGAATGGTTCGAGGTGGCCTTTACTACCCACACTATGAGGACATACACACACTCACTACACCAACTAGCATTTCCTTCTATACTTAGTGATTTGCTTCTGGGCGGCCGCGCCACTCATATTGAAGCACCGTTGTGATTTTGGATGACCGAACCGCTCACGTCGAATCATAACTCAACAAGCATTAAGTACTAGAAGTACATATCTTACTAGAGAGACCACACTTACTTAAACGGACTCTTTTATTTACTAACACAATTTGGATACAACACTTTTTAAGTGGATATCTACCACTCTACTATGGCCTTCTCATGGCCATCCCTAAGACTCTCATACTTGGTAGCTTCTCTCTTGGGTTGTTACATGAGGGCAGGGGTGGCACCCCTATTTACAAGATTACATGATCATTGGATTGGTGCCATGTGACACAATCCAAACCCTACAACATAATTAGCCTCGTTATAGACAATTTTTATCAAAATAAACATCACATACGGTTTTTAAAGTTACTCCTCTATGATAAATTAGTCATCATAGTTAAAGACCGTCTTTCATTTCGAACAACCAATCATAGACAGCTATTTAGAACAACCTCTAATGCACGGCCCATGTAGGCCCATCTATCGAACCCCGCCCCACCAGCAATTCTAACCTTAGTCTAGTAGTTGCTCGCTCCTAGGTTCCCACAACCCATAGATCAACTTGATCCCATTCCTTCTCTTTTTTCCACTGCCCCCTTCTTCCTTCCCTTCTCTTTTCTCCTTTCCATCATGTGTCGCCCATCTTCCCCTCCCCTCCTCATCTTGCCACCATCCTCTACCCCTCCTGCCCGTTCCCCTACCCTTCCTCATCCGCCTCCTTCGTCTAAGTCCTCGGTAGCATGTGAAGCGGAGGCATCAGTGAGCCGGACACGACGGGATTGAGCACAAGGTGGCTGGATCCGGGGAAGGCGCATCGTCCTTGAGCTCGAGGCAGCCAGATGAGGCGGTGACGCACCGTCCTCAAGCTTGAGGGGGCCAGATCCAGCGATGCCTCCTTGTCCTCAAGCCGGTGCTCCTCGTGGCCGGATGCGGCGCCACCTCCTCATCCTTGAGATGGAGCTCCTTGCATCTGGATCTAGTGGTGCCTCGTCACCCTCGACCTGGAGCTTCTCATGACTGGATCGGGTGGTGCCCCTCGTCCTTGAGCCAGTGCTCCTTGCAGACGGATTCAGTGGTGCCTCCTCGTCCTCAAATCGAAAAGGATTAAGATGTCAGCCTAGAGGGGAGGGGTGAATATGCGACTAAGAAATTTTAAACTTTTCTTGCAGTTATATGGAATTAAAGACTATCTAATGAAAGACCTATATGAGCACCACTAGAACTAGTCAACTACAAGCACACAATAATACAAATAGTAAAAAGCTTGTAGAAATTAAGGGTGGAATGAAATAACCAAGGGTGACATGATGATTTATTGTCGAAGTTCGGATCCTCTATGTTCTATTACTGTATACGCGATATTACTGTTCTTTTGAAAAAGTCAGAGCTTCCTAGTTTTTGCAATTTTTCTATAACGGCTTGGTTTTGAGGGGTTGGCTATATGTGCCCTTAGGCCTCTTTTCACATTCAACTCTTTGCTAATCTAATCATCTGCTCTCCTTAGTGCAACTCCACCCCTTTCCACAAGCAGATCTTTGTGAGGAAATCTTTTGAGAGAGAGAGACTGATTCATAGTTGAGCATCAAGCAAGAGTTCATGTCCAAGCTGAACTAATTGAAGCCTACTACTCTTAGAGATTGACATCTCCTAGATAGCTAGGATTTGCTTGGGAGCCTTCGAGCACCGGGTTTTCCTAATCTTGGATTGCTTGATGGAGATGTTCTTACACATTGTGAAGATAGACTTTAGAGCATCAGTGGTGGAGCAAAGAGAACTCTGGGGAGGGTCACTTGTTGCCTTGGAGGAGGTTGCCTTTGAGGTAGTTTTCCCAAAATTTTCTAGCCTTGGTTGGTACATTCCATGTTTCACGTCCTTGGAGAAGATATCCCTGTAATGACATTCACAAACCTCTGGATATAAGGTACCTAGGAAGAGACTTCTTCTGCTCTGTCATGGCACCCCTTATCTCATGATAGATGAAATCCATGACGTGGAACTTGCCTATGAGATCCATCTCTTTCAAGAGATTTAGAGAGTATGCCCTCACAAAAGAAGCATCTCCACCTTTAGGTTAAAGGATATGCCTGAACAACTTGTTCGTGGTAGCAAAGAATAGAAGCAAACCTTTCATATTCTCAAGAATACCATCAGACCCTCATCATGGTATTCTATGCACTTGTTAGTAGTGAGGGAGTCCACATTGTGAAGCTGAGAGGAGGTGCAATCCTCGAACCCGGGAATGCCAAATACTCTCGCAAAGTCATCAAAAGTAGCTTGGTACTTCTTCCCTTTTGTCATCTAGTGAAGTGTCCTTGCATCATCCTTCTCAAGATAAAGTGTGCTATAGAATTGGATAACAATCTCATCAAACCAATTGTATGCCATCCCCATCAACTCGCTTATCCCCTTGTCATGGCAAACCTCATATATTTCTGGGAAGTGTTCATGATGGATCCTAATGTACCTCCAATCTGTAGCTCTGGTGGATGATTGGATGTGTAAGTGACATGCAAATGGTCCTGTAGATGTCTGGTTGCATCAGAGTGTGAAATCTAGGATCTGTGGCGTCCTTTGGACGTTCAAACCAACTTTTATTCCACCTCAGCTCCTGAAACTCAGTCTTGTTCATTGTCAAGTACTTAACTACTTTGGTAGCACGGTGTCCCTAGATAGGATGGTGGATGTTGAGAACAGTGACATCTCTCCCCTCCTCAGGTGGTGGACTAGTTTCTCTTGCTGCTCCTGCACTTGTCTTGAATACTGGCTTACTGGTAGCACCCCTAGCCCCACTAGCCTTTCTTGGTGGTCCTCACCTTCTTTCCTCCTCACATGCTTGGGCTCTTTGATATTTTCAGGCACAATAGGGGAGGAATCTTGAGTTGATCCTCAGGCCTTGCTGGTGTTGCGAGAGACAATGTTCAAGCAAGGGTCATTATCGGCCTGAGATTTGGGTACTTTCCTTGTCACAGCCCTCGGACGTTGTGCTATAGGAATATTATCCTCATCATCTGAAGTTGAAGGTTCCTCGACCTCCTCAGCCACAGCCTTCTATTTTCTTCTCTCTTCTCACACAAGACAACACTCATCACTTGAGCCAGAGCTATCACGTCATCCTCTATGTGTTGCCCCTGAGATGTAGTAGATAAAAGCATGAGGGAAGAACACATGGTACCCAACTAGAAAGAATGATTGATCGATGCAAAAACCTAGGGAGAGACTGTTGAGACTGTCTGACTAGAGATTCTGAGCTTCACCCGGAGTATCTGACTTGTCAGAGCATCTAGATTAGCTTTGGAGTATCTAGCTAGACACAATCTATCTAATCCTAGAAATTTAACAGTGAAGAATCTGCTTAGATCGACTCTAGAAGCACGAGAATCTCTCCGGGACATAAAGAGGGAACTAGGAGAAGAACAAGTACCCAGAGTGTCCGATGATTTCGAGCCCAGCGGGAGACGGCTACGTCCCATCCTCTCGTCAAAGAAATAATGTGAGGATGCGGTGGAGGAGCTCCAAAGGCTGGAGAGGAGACCGTGGGAGGGAAGTCTGATGAGGGAGACCACTGGAAGGAGGACTGGTGGCCCCCGGAGAGTCTAACGGCGATAGTGGCGATTTTACGGCAAGAGATGAGAGCTAGGTGTGGGTGGAATTGATTCGGGGAGAGAGGAGAGCGTTTTTCCCGAGCTACCACTTCACTAGATTTTTGTATGCCTAGAGTATCTAGGAATAATTTCTTAGTGTCTGGCTGTAAAAGTAATAGGTATCACGTTTGGCGTATCCAAGGCCAACTTTGAGGGGAAAGTGACTGCCCCTGGCTTGGTGTTTTGGAGACTCCGTGGCAAATCCAGAGTGACTGGCTATGCATTGCAAACATGGAGGCCAGAGTGGCTGAGGCTTACTCCAACTGCAAACAACTCTCTGTTAGGGGTCTGGAGACTTCGGGAAAAAGTTGGAGTATCTAGGTAGAGAGTTTGCAGAACCTCATGTTCTTTAATAAGATGAAAAAAAGATTTTAGAGAGACAAGGTCTAGAGTATTCTTAGGGGTTTTACTCACATCCAATTAGGTAGCACTTAAAATACTGAAAGCAGCAATTGGATGCGATTCAAGCACAAAGAAACTTAGCAATTATATGGAGGGTGCAAAGAGCTCCTTTCCAACCTAATAAGATCATCAAATACCTAGGAACCAAGATGGTGATTTTTGGTGTTGCCACCATATACGAGTTTAATTTGCACTAGAATACCTATTCATTCAAGAGTAGGCTTCCAAAAGGCAACAACTCAATTTTGTAGACTTATTACTTTAAGAGTAATGCATCTACTAAAACTCTTATTTACTCACATTTTGAGATGTGTGAGTATAACATTTCCCCTTAATGTGTTTGTCCATCTTAATCTCCAAAAACACAAGCAAGGCAAACAAGTATGTAGGATATTAAGCCACATTTCAATAATCTAAGATATAAAGCTCATTCCTTAACTCACAAAATCTATGCTCATTTTGTGGCTTGTTGAAAATGTCAGCTAATTATTTTTTGGTCCTTACATGGCTCAACTCTATATCACCTTTAGCAACATGATCCTTAAGGAAGTGATGTCAGATGTCTGTGTTTGGTTCGAGAGTGCTGAAAGCTAGTTGGCTATTTTGATTGCACTTTCATTATCACATAAAAGAGGCATATTTTTCATGTCAATTCCATGATCTTGCAAGGTTTGCCTCATCCACAACAATTGAGCAACAACTACCCTCGGAGATATACTCCACTTTGGTGATGAATAGGGCTATGGATTTTGTTTCTTGGAGACCAACGAAACTAAAGATCTACGAAGGAATTGACATGTACCAGATGTGCACTTCCTGTCAACCTTACAACCTGCATAGTCCGAATTTGAATATCCAACAAGATCAAAGCTAGAACCCTTATGATACCAAAGCCCTAAGTTTGTGGTATGAACAAGATATCTAAAGATTCTCTTGATGGCCACTAAATGACACTGCTTTGGGGTGGCTTGAAATCTTGCACACGTGCACACACTAACCATGATATCGGGCCTAGATGTAGAAAGATAAAGCAAGGAGCCAATCATTTAAGTAGTATACCTTTTGATCGATGGACCATCGTCGTTGAGGTCAAGGTGGCTGTTGGTTTGCATTGTGGTTCGGATGGACTTGGCATTCACCATGTCAAACTTTTTAAGCATGTCCTTCACGTATTTGGTCTGACATATGAATGTCCCCTCTTTGAGTTGCTTGATTTTAAATCCAAGGAAGAATTGCAACTCTGACATCATTGACATCTCAAATTTCTTGGCCATCATCTTTCCAAACTCCTCACTAAGTGACTTGCTAGTTTACACAAAAACAACATCATTAACATATATTTAACAAACAAACAAACAAGTCATCATTGACCTTCTTAGTGAAAAGAGTGGTATCAACCTTCCCAACTTCAAAACCTTTCTTGACTAGAAAATCCCTAAGGCACTCATACCTTGCTCGAGGAACTTGTTTCAAACCATATAGCTCCTTATGGAGTTTATAGACATGATTAGGGAATTTGGGATCCTTGAAAATGGGAAAGCACTCTTTACATCCATTTGATATAACTTAAAACTCATGACGAGTAGCAAAATGTGAAAGTCCTCAAGACGGGCAATGGGAGCATAGATTTCACCCAAGTCCAAAACTTCAACTTGATTGAAACCTTGTGTGACTAACCGTGCCTTATTACAAATGACCTTACCATAAACTCATTTGGTGCCTATGATGTTTTGGTTTGATCTGTACACCAAGTGCCACACTTGATTGCATGTGAAGTTACTGAGTTCTTCATGCATAGCGTATAGCCAATCTGCATCATCAAGTTCTTCTACCTTCATGGATTCCAAACAAGAAACAAAATAGTAATGCTCATAAAAATCTACAATAGGTGAGTGAGTAGTTACTCCCTTGTTCATGTTACCAAGAATGTTGTCAACGGGATAATCATGTTGAACACATTGTTGAACCTGAGGATGAAGTGGAGCTTGTGAAATCGATCTTCTCCTTCTTGCTCCGTACTTGCATTGGAATCTTGAACGGAGGTGGAGGGCTCAACTTGCATAGATGACGTTGAAGTAGGTTGGCTCTCCATGGCCTCCATTGGCTTGATCTCACATATTTACATGTTTTTGATTGCTTGGGATGGATCACCATCACCGACAACATTTGGATCAACTTACTTCATTTGTGAGCCATTAGTCTCATCAAATTGCACATCACACAGTTCCTCAACACAACCGGTGGTTTTTTTTGTAGACTTGGTAGGTGTGCGAGTTTGAGCCATTTCCAAGCAAGAAACCTTAATCACATTTTGGAGCAAATTTAGATAACCTAGATTTCTTGTTCAATATGAAACACTTACTATCAAATATCCATAAATATGAGATGTTAAGCTTGTCCTTGGTGAGTAGCTCATATGGATTTTTCCTGAAGAGGCAGTGGAGATATAACTGGTTTGTCGGATGTCTTGTACTCATCTAGCATCTTCCTTGCCATATCTATGAGCGTTTTGTTTTTCCTTTCCACCACACCATTTTGTTGAAGGTGTATGGTGATGAGTCTTGATCCCCTCTTCATCTAAGTATCCTTCAACTTGTGTGTTCTTGAACTCCGTCCCATTGTCACTTCAGATGTTCTTAATGGTGAGCTTGAACTCATTTGGTGTACGCTTGGCGAATTTCCTAAACTTCTTTTGTCTTCAGTTATTTTCCTTTATTTTGTGCAAGCTTCACTTCTGTAGCTCTTTGTTGTGCTTGTAATTGACTAGTATTTGGAGGTGCCCATATAGTTCTTGCATTAGATAACCTTTAGTTTTGCACGTTTGCAAGATAAGCTTAACACTGGGTAAAATTGTTAGTCGCCTATTCACCCCTTCCCTCTAGGCCGACATCTCGATCCTTTACGATCTTTATCAATGCCTCCCCTGTTAGATGTAGGAATGGCCTCACAGATCAAGAATCAACCATTGTTTAAATTTGAACTTGGGCAACCATTGTTTAAATTTGAACTTGGGTGGTTTCAACGGGATGGATTCCATGATATGGTGTCCAAGGTTTGTGTAATACGCAAAGAGGAAATTCTAGAATGGCTCGGTGGCAATGCAAGATTGAAAGAGCATCTAGGCCCCAAGTTGGTTTTGATGGTTAATGGCAACTCAAACTGAAATCTAATGTTTACATTGAGTGTAGGCACGTTAGTAGGTTCCAGGAAGAAGGGTCATCAGGGAAAGGATGACCACCAAAAAGAGTACAAGGGTGGTTTCCAGGACTAAGGAATGGCTATGCTAGGCAGCTGTGCCACAGCTGTGAAGAAGCCGGTGCTGTGCAAGGAGTTGCAAGCAAGGTGATGGTGGCTTGATGCGTCAAGGGCCGTGACTGCAGTTGGTGGGCAAGTAAAGCCTAGATTTGCTAGTTTCTTTGAGTCCATAGGAAAAACCCGTACTATCAAGAGGGATGATGCAGTAATGATCTGTGGAGGTTCTAATTGCTCAATGCTCAGGATGTTGGACAGTGGCACTAATGCTTTGAGGTTAGTGGCCCTGTGTCAACAGTTTTGCACAAGTGTGAAACTGGTTTTGTGCTTGCACTCTACAGTACTAGCAGTAGAAAATCCTAGGGGTTAGAGTCACTGATGTGACACAGCTGTGTCACAGGTGGTCTAGCGCTCTGTGACTTAGGTACATCTCTGTACCAGGGGAGAGCTTGTAAACGCTAAGGAACCTGCGCTGCGATGGCTTGTCTGCTGAGTCGGAGGGCTGTCGGAGGTTCTCTCCTTATTAGGTTTCAGAGAATGTTGTGCGCTGAGGGCATGTCATGTGCCAGGACCGGGCTGAGTAGTCCTGCTACGTCAGTTAAGGGTTCACCTGTGTTAGCCTCTGGTGACACAGGTGTCGGTTTGCCCGAGCCAGTTATAGGTTGGGCGTAGTGTGTAGCTATGTCACCGGTGCCTGTCACCGGTGGCTCACTTAATCCTACGTGGCAACAGTGTAACGATCGGATTCCTGTGAACCCTATATATAGGGGACCAGGGGAGGTCTTCGAACCAACCTTTGCCAATCCAGTGAATCATATTCAACTGTTGCAAAGTCTCTTCCCTTCGAACAAAAGCCAAAGTTTCCTAAGTGTCAGTTCGGGAGAGTTAGAGTTCTTGAGCCTCCAAGAGTTGTTGCTGCTGAATCTATTACTCTTGGAGTGTCTACTCCTAGACGGGTGTAGGAGTCGCTGGTATCACCCAAGCTTGTGTGGGCTGAACTAGACGTTTGTGAAGGTGAATCGAAGTCTACCTGCTGCAAGCAAAAGGACTTCCACAAGCAAAGGAAGAGGCCTGAACGTCAGGTACTCGGAGAACAAGCACGATTAGGTGCTAGCGATCTCTTCGGAGTAGCCTCTCCACCGGAGACGACCACTCTGTGAAGAGCTGGGAACTTTGGTGAAAAACACACTGTCTCCTTAAGTACTTTACTATATTGTCTTTAGCTTCCTGCTTGTTGCTTGCTTTTGAGATCTTAGACTTATTCTGTTCATCTGTTATAGATCTCCTTTATACCTGTGTTTCATTAGCTGTGTCTCAGTGGCTATATATCTTATCTCACACCTGAGTCAGTTACCTGTTACACAGGCACATTGATTGCTCATCATTTACTAAGTCCTCAGAACACCTGTGTTAGGCACCTGTGTGACAGCTGCATGCTAATTTACACATCATCTGTTGCCTGTGTTACTCACCTGTCACACAGCTAGCTAACCCTAGTTCCTGTTTAAGGCTTAACCTGTTAAATCTAGTTAAAAGAAGTAATTTTTGTTAGCCTCCTATTCACCCCCCCTCTAGTCGGCACCTTCAGTCCTTTCAAAGATTCGCACTCTCCAACAATTTTTATAAGGATGAGCAAAAAATACTAGTGGGCTTTATAGGAAGGAAAAACGTAGAATCTTGGCCATTATTGATGAGCTTGATAAGAAATCTGGGCTTCATCCTTTGTCAGATGCTACGATTGATCTCAAGCAGCGGGCTAATGATGGCTTAGCTTAACTTTTACGAGAAGAAGAATAGAAGTGGTACCAGCGGGCTAAGGTAAAAAGATTGTTAGAAGGGGATAGTAATACTCGGTATTTCCATCTTATTGCTAACGGTAAGTACCACAAGCAACACATTTTTCAATTAAAAAAAGAATGAGGGGTTATACAAGAACATGCTCGTGAAAAATTATATTACCTGCTACTACAAGGGTCTGTTTGGATCTCACGAATGCAACCATTTCTCTATGATTGAGTCGTTGAAAGATGATATACCCTAGGTTTCCAAGGAAGATAACTCTATACTTACGGCAGAATTTACTGAAAAAGAAGTTGGATGTGGTGTTCCAAATGGAACATAATAATGGCCAGGGACCTAACAGTTTTCTTTAAAAAAAAACTGGCAGGAGTGCTGCCATCCTTATAAATGAAAGGGTTTGTTAATTACAAGGTGAGGGAGTATAATCACTCCGAAGGCTACAAAAATGGATTACTCAATACTAGTTGTACTACTTTGTATAGCCATGGCCCATGGGTGACAATTGATGTCCTCCTGAATGATCTATGCAAGTCGTTCTTCATCTACGGAGACATTTGAGAATATACGCCGATTGCGTTCTTTCCAAATGTTGCGTTCTTTCCAAATGTTCCACCACACATAGAGAATGATGCCGCTCCGCCATCTCTGGAGTTTCCTTGGAGGTAGACCTAAGTAGAGTCTCCCACCAAACATCTGGGGATGAAAAACTTGCCAGCAATGGCCTAGGTTGGACGTCGTTCAAAACACTAACTTTGGCCCAAACCTATCCAGTGTAGGGACATTCGATGCAGATATGTTTTGTAGTTTCAGGTTGTGTCCCACATAACTTGCAGAGAGGATCATGAGGCCACCCACGTTTTGCTAGGTTGTCCGTCGTTAGCGTGTGGCCTTGAAGGGTGAGCCAACCAAAGAGTTTGCACCTTGGCTTGGTGGCCGCTTTCCAAATCTTGGTAGGTTTGAAAGGTGGATAGGAGCCGCAAAATTGAATTGAGTATGCGGAACTGGTTGTGTATACCCCACTTCCATTCCAAATCCACTGGATGGTGTCCGAAGAATGGTGGTCAAGGTTAACATTTCACAAAAGGGCCCAAAGGTCAACTAATTCGGCCATCAAAATGAAAGAATTCATCGCAGCAATTGTAGAGATCTAGGTGTTGTTATTGAGTTCAGTCGCAACATTTCTATTTTTTCTTGTTATGATTTTGAAGAGCCCTGGGGCCCTGCATTTGAGCATGCAGTCGCAAATCGATCTATCATGCCAAAAGAGAGTTTGTTCCCATCTCCAATTGTGATTGCCGTGGAAGCCCTAAAAAGAGCCATGTCTGCATCGTCGCATGGCAGCTTGGTGTCGACCTAAGGCTTCCTTTGATAAGTCCATTGGTGCCATGGCCAGCATAGTCTAAGCACCCTTCCAGACCTAAACGGTTTTCCAGTAGAATTTTACCAGGTTTTTCTGGATGTTATCAAAGAAGATCCTATGGCTATCTTTCGAGATTTTCAACGCAGACTCCTACCTTTGTTCAGCCTTAACTTTGGATATATCATACTCCTTCCAAAGGGCGTGGATGCACGATGGATTCAACAATGTAGACCAATTTTCCTTTTAAATGTGAGCTTTAAATTTTCTACCAAGATAGGGACTAATGTATATCGACAATTGCACACAAGGTTATAAGCCCCACTCAGATTTTTTTCCTGGGTGAAATATTCTGGAAGGAGTAGTTAACCTTCACGAGACCATCCACGAGCTACATACTAAGAAACTTGATGGCGTCATTTTCAAAATCGACTTTGAGAAAGTGTATGAAAAAGTGAAATGGCTCTCTCTGCGAATGA
>JAGXJF010003979.1:0-10133 GCA_019208055.1 Stipa capillata
ATCATGCTCAGAGATTAGGAGCTCATGTGATAGCTTAAGTTTGTTTTGAGCTTCCTGCAATAAGTAAACCTCCTCATCAAGATCTGCCTTAGCATCTTGTGCATTATCAAGGGACACCTGCATGTCAGTTAGTTTGTCCCTGAGAGAGATGTTTTCTGTTGGAGGGGGGTTTCCGCGCTTCCCCGGATCGACACTGTTCAGAATCACTGCAACACTATTAGGGTACTCATCCGCGCTCTCCACGACAAAGCTGTCTCCGGCGCGTCCACACGCTCTTCGTCGTCAGGGCTGTCTCCGACGAGCCCGCTCTCCATCGTCAAGGCTGTCTCCAACGAGCCCGGTCGCCGCGTCAGGGCTGTCTCCGACGAGCCCATACGCGAGACCGTCACATTCTCCAAGAAGATTCTCCCGAAGATTCTCCCGAAGATGCTCGGGAATATTCTCCTAGGATTCCTTAGGAGTGGGCAAATGACCATAATGCCCTTGTAAATTCCCTCTCATGTGAGGGCAAAATTGTAATCTTCCATTTTTCATTCTCAAACCCTATAAATACCCCCCAGGGGTGGAGAGAGGGGGATCCTTTTTTCATTTCCCCCATTTGTAAGCTCTCATTTCATGCCCTAACACGAATACCATTTTACGTCGTCGACTGTCTCGCGCGTGTTGGCTCTCGCTCGTTTTCCTCTCGCACGCCCAGAGGTCGCTGTAGCCTGACCGGGGGTGCCATAAATCTACTGTCTAGGCTCGTACCTACGACAGTTGGCGCCGTCCGTGGGGAAGCGAGCGAAAAGCCATGGCGCCGAAGAGAAAGAGCGCGGAGGACGATCGTCCCCCGCGCGCCAAACCCGACGCGTCGAGCCAGGACGAACAACATGGTCGTCACCATGGAGCTTAGCGGCGCCCGCGTCAGCAACCCGTCGGCCGCTAACCTCCGAGCTGATGACTCATCAGCTAACGTCCGGGCTGCTGGACTCCCCGCGGCTGCGATCGACGTGGTAAACTCTGAGGCACGCGTCGAAACGAAGCGACACCAGGGGCTTGACGTTGACATCGCCATCGTCCACCGTGCACCTCTGCCGCACGCGTCCACCGTGCCGCACGCATCCGCCGCGCTCGGGTCCGCCGTGCCGCGCTCGTCCGCCGTACGCGCCCGCCGCGACAAGGTCTTCCGCCGCGCGCGCCCGCCGCGAAGAGGTCATCCGCCGCGTGCATCCGCCGTGCCACGCTCATCCGCCACGCGCGTCCGCCGTGCCGCGCTTGTCCGCCGTGCCGCGCTTGTCCGACAAGGTCTTCCGCAGTGCCGCGCTCGTCCGCCGCTACGGGGCCATCCGCCGCACGCGTCTGCCGCGACAAGGTCTTCCGCCGCGCGTGTCCGTCGTGCTGCGCTCGTCCGTCGCGCTCATCCGCCGCACGCGTCCGCCGCGCGGCGGTCTTCCGTCGTATTCGTCCGCCACACGCGTCCGCCGCGCCGCACCCGTCATCAACGTCGCCCTCGTCCGCGCTCTCGGGCTTGGCGTCCGTGGCGCCCGCCCTCGGCGGCAGCGGGGGCTCGTCATTGACGTCGCCATTACGCGCGCTCTTGGACTTGGCGGCTCCTGTGCCCGTCCTCGACGACATCAGGGGCTCGTCAACATGGCATCAAGCCCCCCTGTGACAGGTTTTAATCATCTCCGTCCGGGATAGAGTGTCCCTTCCCTCCGGGGTCGTGCGACGATAAGCTCCCCGCGACGTCCGAGCCATCTCCATCCGGGATAGAGTGTCCCTTCCCTCCGGGGTCGCGCGACGAAAGCTCCCCGCGATGTCGAGCCATCTCGGTCCGGGATAGAATGTCCCTTCCCTCCGGGGTCGCGCGACGAAAGCTCCCTGCGATGTCGAGCCATCTCCGTCCGGGATAGAGTGTCCCTTCCCTCCGGGGTCGTGCGACGATAAGCTCCCCGCGGCGTCCGAGCCGTCTCCGTCCGGGATAGAGTGTCCCTTCCCTCCGGGGTCGCGCGACGAAAGCTCCCCGCGATGTCGAGCCATCTCCGTCCGGGATGGAGTGTCCCTTCCCTCCGGGGTCGTGCGACGATAAGCTCCCCGCGACGTCCGAGCCATCTCCGTCCGGGATAGAGTGTCCCTTCCCTCCAGGGGTCGCGCGACGAAAGCTCCCCGCGATGTCGAGCCACCTCCGTCCGGGATAGAGTGTCCCTTCCCTCCGGGGTCGCGCGACGAAAGCTCCCCGCGATGTCGAGCCACCTCCGTCCGGGATAGAGTGTCCCTTCCCTCCGGGGTCGCGCGACGAGAGCTCCCCGCGATGTCGAGCCAGCTCCGTCCGGGATAGAGTGTCCCTTCCCTCCGAGGTTGCGCGCGCGACGAGAGCTCCCCGCGATGTCGAGCCACCTCCGTCCGGGATAGAGTGTCCCTTCCCTCCGGGGTCGCGCGACGAGAGCTCCCCGCGATGTCGAGCCATCTCCGTCCGGGATAGAGTGTCCCTTCCCTCCGAGGTTGCGCGACGAGAGCTAGGTTTTTTCGTGGGGAGGCGGAGTGTTTCACACCTTGCAACACACTATCTCCTCCGACACGACGGCCTGATAATCCCACCGGAGCACGCCGCGTCAAAATTCACACAAAAAGGGCACACACCTTGCAGGTGACACCACAGACATCTCGGCAAGCTACCGCAGCACGCTCCAACACCATCCATGGGCAAAGTACCATATGCGCCTCAACGCCCTCCCCGGGCACGATCCATGTGTGCCTCGACACCTTCCGCGCTCGGCACCATCTGGACAAGGAGCTCCCCCAGAAACAAAGCCAAGCTGCTAGGCGTCATCACTCCGCTCGACGTCGACATGCCTTGCACGGCATCGGCACGCCTCGCGCGGCATCGACGCTCTGCCCAGCATCGACGTCTTCCGTCCAGCATGGACGTGCTCCTCGGCGCCGACGCACTCCGCCGTCACGAACATGCTCCGCCGAAGTCAACATGTTTCTCAGCGTCGACATGCTCCTCGGCACCGACATACTCCGCCAACGCGGACATGTCTCATCGGCACCAACACTCTCCCAATGTCAGCATGATGATGTCGCCACGCTTCACAAGCATCGCTGTCGACGTCGCCCGTTCCCTGGCTCCACTCTCACCGTTGAGGGTTTGGGGAGCTTGTGTCGACGCGGGTGTGGGAGCCCGAGGAGAAGAAGACCGAGCGACCGACGGAGCGCCACCCGCGCGTCGCCCGCGTTAGCGCACGCCGGTCCGTTCCATAACTGAAAAGCACGGACTCAACATTCGCATCAACACAATGTTGCCATCAAGGTCTACGCCGACGTTGTCAAGGGCTACCTCGACGCCCGTCTACGTCGACGCCGTCAGGGACAACCTCGACGTCCGTCTCCGTCGAGGATTATGTCAACGACGTCAAGGGCAACCTCAACGCCCGTCTACGTCGACGTCGTCAAGGACAACCTCGGCGTCCGTCTCCGACGGGGACTACATCGACGTCGTCAAGGACTACGCCGACGTCGTCACGGGCAACCTCAGCGCCCGTCTACGTCGACATCGTCAAGGACAAACACGTCGCCCGCACGTCGTCCGCACGTCATTCGCGTTCGTCCGTGCATCGCCCGCACGTTGCTCGCGTTTGCCAGCGCGTCGCCAGCACGTCGTCCACGTCGCCAGCGCGTCGTCGGCACGCGCGCCAGCGCGTCGTCCACATCGCCAGCGCGTCATCGGCACGTTGCCCGCATTCTTTCACGCCTATGTTCGTTGGCTTCGACGCTTCCACGTCAAGTTCCCGATCGATGTTCCCTGCGTCCGCGTCAAGGTTCACCTCGACTGAATCTCGACGCTGTCGAAAGGAGCCCGAGGAAAAGGGCCATGTCTGCACGTCATTCACGTTCATCCATACGTCGTCGACACGCGTGCCAGCGCGTCGTCAGCACGCGCGTCAGCTCCTCGTCGGCACGCGCGCCAGCGCTTCGTTGGCACGTCGCCCGCGCGTCGTCGCGCTCGTGAGCACGTCGTTCGTGCATCATCAGCACGTCGTCGACACATCGTCCGCATGTCGTTAGTACGTCGCCTGCACATCGCCCGCGCTCGTCGGCAAGTCGCCCGCGCGTCGCCGTGTTCGTCCGCTCGTCGCCGCGCGCGCATTCGCTCGCACGCGCGTCAGTCTGCTCATTGCGTTCGTCAGGTCGTCGCCGCGCTCGCGTTCGTTCGCGCTCGCGTTCGTCAGGACGTCGCCGCGCTCGCGTTCGTTCGAGCTCGCGTTCGTCAGGTCATCGCCGCGCTCGCGTTCGCGTTTGTCGGGTCGTCGCTGCGCTCGCGTTCGTTCGAGCTCGCGTTCGTCAGGTCGTCGCCGCGCTCGCATTCGTCAAGTCGTCGCCGCGCTCGCGTTCGTCAGGTCATCGCCGCGCGCGTTCGTTCGCGTGCGTCCGCTCGTCGCCGAGTTCGTTTGCTCGTCGTCGCCGCCTCCCACGCGTCGCCCGTGCTCGTTCTGTGTACCCCTGCAGTCACGCACTGATGCCTGCCGTTCCGCTCGCTGGACTACGCGCTCAACTCCGCTGCTCAGTCCTGCCGGCACGCCCACGCGCTCGCCCGCTCCGCCGCACGCCGTAACATAACAAGGGGTAACAATATTATAGCAGTTACCTGACAAACAAGAACATCTCTCAAAAGGTTGCTAGAATCTAAAATCGTAGCAAGGGGTAAATGAGAGATTGGACCGCTTTTAGCATGTCCCTCCATGAAATGCTGCACAGACTGGTTGTAAGAGAATTAAGACATTTGAAACAACATACAAGCATAAGTACGTAAAATATAAAAAAGAAGGCTGAATTAGAAAGCTTTGCCGATACAAGCAAGCAAACATAGATGCCAAGAGCTATCCCAGAATGTGAGAGCGATGCAGGTTGCAGCATGACAGCACCAACATAGGCTAAAAAGAGATAATTCTTTTGGGATTGAATTCAAAGAGACTGTTGGTTTTTCATTGTGGAAAGATTGTACAACTCTTTTGAGGTCTGATTTCATATTTAGCAACTTACAAAGCTTCAATAAATGCACAGACATAGTACCAGTTCTACAGCTAACAAGAAAAGGCACATACACTCTGAAGGAACGCCTTCCTTGCAATATCTGAAATAGTTAGCTGGCTCTGGCTGACAAAAGGAGGAACAAGTGAAATGAAACCATCAATAAATACTGCATGAAATCAAGAAAGTATGGTGACATACATACAGCAATAGTTCTACAATTTATATAGAAATACAAAATTCTACCCCTTCACGTGCTGCTCTTGCAGCTGCGCTTGGAGTTGGTGCTCAGCTAAAATTCTGGATGAACCCAGGGCTAAAAGTTTCTCCTTTAAAACAGCAGCTGTAATACCAGAGCAGGAACCAAGTAAAATGAAACAGAGATTTTCCACCATTTCCAACCAAGGAGTGTATGTAACTAAACAAGAATTTTGAATAACTATAGCAAAAAGGAGAAAAAAACACAAATTTATATGCTTACCAGTTGATCCCCTAGCTCCTTGAAGTACAGCAAAAAGTTGCCTCCTTCCTTCCCTTGTGTATGCAGCCTTATTCTTTGCAGCTCCAGTCCCAGACATATCCTGCAAATCAAATACAAAAAATGCTTCTGAAACTCTTGGCATCTCGTACTGAACTCATGGGGTTTAGAGTTAGTGCGGACTAACTGCAAAAATAACTGCAAGCTCACGCGCGCCCACGCGCTCGCCCGCGCTTGCCGCTCTGCCGCCAAGCTACACCGCGCGCCTGCACCAAGCCGCACGGGCGCCCACGCCCGCTCACCACCGGTGCAAGCCCGCTCAGCTCCGTCTGCGCGCCCACGCGCTCGCCCGCGCTTGCCGCTCTGCCGCCAAGCTACACCGCGCGCCTGCACCAAGCCGCACGGGCGCCCACGCCCGCTCGCCACCGGTGCAAGCCCGCTCAGCTCCGTCTGCGCGCCCACGCGCTCGCCCGCGCTTGCCGCTCCGCCGACAAGCTCCGCCGCGCGCCTGCACCCAGCCGCGCGGGCGCCCATGCCCGCTCGTCGCCGATGCAAGCCCGGTCAGCTCCGCCGTGCGCCTGCACCCAGCCGCGCGGGCGCCCACGCCCGCTCTCCGCCGGTGCAAGCCCGCTCGCCCCCGCCCGTGCGTTCGCTTGCCCGCCGAAGCCCGCCGCGCGACGCGCGGGGCAGCCCGCGTGCCCGCCAAGCCTCCTCAGCCCGCGTGGACCCGGCGTCCACTCGCCCGCCGGACAGCGCTGGACGGCCGCCAAGCCCGCGGCGCCCCGCAGCAGGCCGCCCTCGCCCGCCGGGAAGCGCAGGAGCTGTTAGGGGCTCGGGGGCGTGCTGGACGGGGGCTGCGGGGCCGAGGGGCGGCGGAGCCGGAGCCCGCCGATGCTCGCGCGTGGCCGCCAAGCCCGCGGCGCCCCGCTGCTGGCCGCCCTCGCCCGCCGGGAAGCGCAGGAGCGGCTAGGGGCTCGGGGGCGTGCTGGACGGGGGCTGCGGGGCCTAGGGGTGGCGGAGCCGGAGCCCGCCGGTGCTCGCGCGCCACCGCTGAGGCGCACGGTGTCCCGCCGTCGGCCGCTCGAAGACACGGGGGCCCGGCCGCCCGAGGTGAGCAAGGAGGCGGCAAGGCAAGGGAGGCCGGCGGGCGGCGCGGGTGTGAGGAGGCCAAGGGGCGGCGCGGGCGCAAAGAAAGCGGCGGGCGGCGCAGGCGGGAGAGCAAGGGCGGCGGCGCATGGGGCAGAGGAGTTCAGGGGGAGCGGCGGGCCGAGCGGGGGCCGTGGGGGTTTATACCCCCGCTGACCTAGGCCGTGGCGGGCCGTGGCCCAGAAGGAGGCGGGGGCAGGCCGGCCCAAAGAGGGGCAGAGGCGGGCAGCCCCTGTGGAGGCCGACACGCACAGGAAGAAAAGGAAGAAAAGAAGAAAAGGAAGAAAAGGAAGAAAGAGAGGAGAAAAAAAAAGAAGGAGGAAAAAGAAAGAAGAGAAAAAGGAGAAAAAGAAAAATCGCCCCGTCCAGCGCTTCCCGGGAGAGAATATTGATTCGCGAAGGGTCGTCGATCCGGCCCGCGCACCAACCCATTAAGGATTAGTGTGCCGGCTCGGACGGGCGTTATTCGACCGCCCCAACCGGCAAGGGGCTACTGTTGGAGGGGGGTTTCCGCGCTTCCCCGGATCGACACTGTTCAGAATCACTGCAACATTATTAGGGTACTCATCCGCGCTCTCCATGACAAAGCTGTCTCCGGCGCGTCCACGCGCTCTTCGTCGTCAGGGCTGTCTCCGACGAGCCCGCTCTCCGTCGTCAAGGCTGTCTCCAACGAGCCCGGTCGCCGCGTCAGGGCTGTCTCCGACGAGCCCATACGCGAGACCGTCACATTCTCCAAGAAGATTCTCCCGAAGATTCTCCCGAAGATGCTCGGGAATATTCTCCTAGGATTCCTTAGGAGTGGGCAAATGACCATAATGCCCTTGTAAATTCCCTCTCATGTGAGGGCAAAATTGTAATCTTCCATTTTTCATTCTCAAACCCTATAAATACCCCCCAGGGGTGGAGAGAGGGGGATCCTTTTTCCATTTCCCCCATTTGTAAGCTCTCATTTCATGCCCTAACACGAATACCGTTTTACGTCGTCGACTGTCTCGCGCGTGTTGGCTCTCGCTCGTTTTCCTCTCGCACGCCCGGAGGTCGCTGTAGCCTGACCGGGGGTGCCATAAATCTACTGTCTAGGCTCGTACCTACGACATTTTCTTTTCTCTCTTTCCTAAGGAGCTTCTCTGTCCTGTCAAGAATGTCCATTAGTTGAGCATAGTCAGGGAAGTCATCCTCAGTCATTACCTTGCTGCCTTTAGCCATAAGGCATAGGGCTGGAGTCTCAGCATATGTAGGATCTGCATCCTTGTCGAAGAGAGAGTCTGACTCGGGTGCGCAGCTGAGTGACCTAACTGAGTCTTCTCCTGGCTCAGTAGGGCTGCTGAGTGATCCACCTGAGACACAGATGGCTAACCCAGCAAGCTCAGTTTCTTCCTCTGACTCCTCCTCTGACTCTGAGTCATCTGAGACCCAGGCTTGTCCCACATAAGCTCTGGCAGCAGAGGTCTTCTTCTTTCTGAAGGTGGGACGCTTCCCTTCTTTGTACTTCTTCTTGACAATGATCTCCTTCTTCTTGTACTTGCCATCCTCTTGTCTCTTGCTCTTTTTGGGACAATCAGCAATGAAATGTCCTGAGTCACCACACTCAAAACACTTCTTGTCACTGAGTTGCTTCTTCCCTTTGAATCTATCAGCTGAGCCTGAGAACTTCTTCCTTCGATAGAACTTTCTGAAGTTCCGAGTAAGCATGGCAAGCTCATTCTCCTCATCAGTGGACATCTCTTCATCTGGATCTTCTTCTTCATCACTTGAGTCCCTGTGAGTGGCCACTGCCTTGAGAGCTATGTCCTTGTTCTTCCCAGAGGTGATAGCATGCTTTTTGGAGTGGTTTAGCTCCATCTCATGAGTGAGCATCCTACCAAGGACATCTGTGGGCTTTAATCTGTCAAAGCCATCCTTTTCTTTCATCATCAGACGCAGAGTGTGATAAGGCCTGGGAAGCACAAAGAGGAACTTCTTGATAACATCTCCATCTTCCACTCTGTTGGACCCAAGGGCTTTCAGCTGGTTAGTGATCATGGTAAGTCTTGTGAAGATGGAATTGATGTCCTCTCCAGGTTGGTAATGGAAGTTGTCAAGTTCATGCTCCAGCACATCTTTCTTGGACCTCTTCAACGTGTCACTACCTTCATAGATAGCCTGAAGTGTGAACCATATATCTCTGGCTTCCTCAAGGGTGCAGACACGGTTGAAGTCATGCTCTTGCAGTCCCATATAGATAGCATTGGCAGCTCTAGCATTGTTCTTGATGCTGATCTTCTCTTGATCAGTGGGATTGCTCTCATCAACCACATCAAGACCTGTTGTGACAATCTTCCATACATCTGGGTCAAGTGCAGTAAGATGCATTTGCATCTTCCGCTTCCAAAAGGCATAATTAGTACCATCAAACATAGGAACTCTACCCTCATAGTTCGACATCCTTTAGACTCTGGCTGTTAGGCCAATTATGAGCAACGAGGCTCTGATACCACTTGAAAGGGATCTCAGGAGTCGACTAGAGGGGGGGTGAATAGGTCGGCTCTAGAAATTAAAATGCCTAATGGGTTTCTCTTCTGGAGATAGGTCAAACCTAGAGAAAATATATGCAACTGATGCAGGTAACTGAGACTCAGCAAGATATATCAGATAAACACCAGACACTCAGATAGCAAACTCAGCTGATGTAGAACAAGTTATATTCAGAGCTAACTGAGTCTCAGGTGTGAGAGTCAGGTGAGTGCATCAGATGACGTGAACAAGAAAGGTACTAGTTTTAGCAAGAGCTAACTGAGTCTCAGGTGAGGAAACTCAGTTAGTGTGCAACAGATAAAGGTGCTCTAGTGATCTAAGCATGCATAGATAACAGAATAATAAGAGCAGATCACAAGACAGATAGTAAAGCACACAATGGTTTGTTTTACCGAAGTTCCTACTTCTTGCGAAGCAGTACGTCTCCGTTGAGGAAGCTATTCTCACAGCCGGCACCAAATCGTGCTCTTTCCTCGAGTACCTTTCTTGTGTGGAATCCTTTTATCTTGCTGCTGCAAGACAGGCAGACCCGAATCGCCCTCACAGACTCTTGGTGGCAGCCACACAAGACTTGGCTTGCTCACCAACTCCAAGAGCACTCCCACTCTTGGAGGAACCAGTACCTCGAAGATTACACCTGAAGGACTAAGTAACTCACTCTCACGATGGATGCACGCAGGCAACACTCACTTGGAGACCTAGAGCTCTTCTTTCTCAACAGGTTGCTTTCGGGTTAGAGGCAAAGGTTGGGTAAAGGTTCGAGGTTGAAAACCTCCCCAGGTTCCCTATTTATAGGGTCCCTGGCAGCTAGCCGTTACCCTCATGCCACGTCAGACAAAGAGCCACCAGACCTAACCTATCTGAGACTCAGCTAACGTGCACCTCTGGTAACCTACTAGCCACGGCTGAGCTACCCACCTGAGTCTCAGATGCCAAACTCAGGTGGACTCGGTTGCCTCAGGCAGCACCTGAGCACAACTCT
>JAGXJF010003981.1:0-75122 GCA_019208055.1 Stipa capillata
ATTTCATTGAAATTTCGGAGATTTCGGTGACACTCAAAATATTATGCTTTGGTCAAGAAATAACTAATCCTCGAATTCATGCCAGGTTCAACAGTTTTTCACAAAACTTTGCTAAATTCTAATCGAATTTTAGTCGAATCCAACGAGCCGAATTAAAAACCGAACTTCATTCTTGACCTGAATTTGGTTGTGTTAAAATATTTCAAATATATGTACGAGTTGGTTACATATTTGACTTAAGAATGTTGTAGTATTGTAATAGATGCTACAAGAAGTGTGTATAGGTACAGATAGAGTATGAGTCGGACTCTTGTATATGGGCCTTATCATAAATAGAGACACTACAAAATGTAACCGTGAGCGAGCGAGAACGAAGTGACTCCGATCAGTGGGGCGCGATTAGACCACAGTTACGCAGATATGTCATGATTAGCATATTATGATAAACTATGGATGAAACGTCCATAGAGAGCTCGCAGAGATGTAGACGTGTTTTATCAAACCTTATCAAGAAATTCTCATATTATATTACGTGATTGCTTGTATCAAGAGGAACCAAATTTGGCGAGACCGGAACGGTCGACCCTGCTGACGGTTCCATGTGCAGAGTACCTGTCAAGATACTAGCATGCACCTAAACGTCGTAGCGGTTGAGAAAATCACTACTGAGGGCATCTCCAATAGTAGAGAAGGCAATCTTCTTTTATGCCTTCCACGTCATCTAGAGATAATAACAAAATATGTTATACAATGGGTTATCTCTTGATGCTATCTCTAGCAATTAATGCATGCATGAATATAGGTTCAAAATTAAACTAGAAAGTATGGGTTTAAGGGAAGACATATTGTACAATGGAGAAAATAGTGATCATCCCTTCACCAAGAGAGGCAACATTCTCTTTCTTTTCTCTCTCTCCTCCAACGCAACAAAAATTCTATATGACACCTCTAAGGGAAGCTGACATGACCCTATGGGAGATGTCCTAAATGAGTGGCGACATTGTACGACTCCTACATTTATGTGGTCTTATTCAAGACCAACCTGGCTACCTCCTCCCTTCCCTCCCAACGCCTCAACTCCATCCCAACACCCCCATAAATCCAACCCAACACACTACCACACTCACACACACTCTCTCAGTCTCCTCTCCCTGCAAAAGAAAGCAGCAACAAGCTACACACCATGACGCCATCACCCGGCCACACACCTCTCTACTTCTGGTGTCTCTCCTCCTCTTCCTCCTTCTCCTCTCTTTCTCCCACGCAGCGAGAGAAGCAGCAACAAGCGTAAGAAACCATGGAGAGGTATGTCTACGCTGTAACTGCAAGCAGCGCGCGGGCATGCATATATGCATGCAAGAGGTTGATCGATCGGTGTTTGCTCAACGCAGGTTGACGGCGCCGGCGAAGAGGAGGCCCTGAGCTTCTCCACGGCAGCGGAGGACGAACGGTGCGGCGGCGGAGGTGGCGAAGGAGAGGAGAGGAGTGCTTGATGAGGAGAACGCTGGTGGCGCAATACCGACTACATCTACACCCAGGAGGAACCACAACTAATGCAAAGCAGCCAGCATGCATTCCCGTCCGGCCGGATGCTACAATCTGTTCATCACATTAGTTGTGATTGATATCATCGTATATGTATGATCAACGGAAATTGAAGTTGTTTCAGTGAGTGTTTTTCGTCGGTTTGTAGTGTTAGTTTTCTTTTGGTAAATTAGGGTACTCGATTGTATATGTAAGTTGGTGAGCAATCTTGTTGCTTTGCTATTTGTCTGGCCCCAAGAGACGGTGTTGGCTTGAGTAGGAACGCAGCAAAGGATCCAGACAGAACACATGGAATGTTGTCCCCTGTATGATTGCTCACTTTCGATATGAGCTTAGTTATCCGTGCTAATTAACCATCTTTACGCAAAAAGCTTAGTTGAATCGCCGATACTTCAACACTTCGCTTCGTGTCTAGAAAAATTTCAGCACACGTTGATCACACAGTTAGGCACGAGAGAAGCCGCACTGACACCGCCAATTTCGGTCTTCGTGCTAAATGAACTCAGGACCTCCTGCTTGCTTTGACACTGTGTTCCTACATTTCTCCGGTGTATGAAAAGGTATTGGTGTTTACACGAGACGCGTAACAGTGGGTGTCAACCAGACAGTCCACACTCAATATTGACTTGTCACGACTTGAGACTTACAATAATGGAGCAATCACCAATCATGCACCTCCTTTGATGTCATGAGCTAACTTGACACAACAACCTAATGCTACCAAGAAGATGACCCTCTTTTTTCGAACTCACCAAGAAGATTACTTAAAAGTGGAGGAGAGCTGCAGAGGTGTCATGTTCATAGCACAATAAGCTGACTTGTTGCCACATGAATGGACAATGTGGCAGAGCCCAGCTGAAGTCTGAGGCTCACCTAATTTGTTTCTTTCCAATATTAATTCAACTTGATCGCCGGGTCGAGCATCTAATTGGGCATCCTGTGTTAAACTATGGATCAATATGCACAGTCCAAATTAAAGTACTTGCCATTTTATTTTATTTTATTTTCATAGAAACAAGGAAAATATGCTGAATTCTGCCGGAAAAATATGGCCCATCATTTGCCAAATTTCTACCAAACTTCACGTCGTTTTTATTTTATTTTAATTTGATAGAAACAAGGAAAATATGCTGAATTCTGCCGGAAAATATGGTCCATCATTTGCCAAATTCTACCAAACTTCACATCGTTTCCATATACTGGTCAAATCTCGGATCTGCATGGATGCGATAGGGTTTTAGGCGTTCATATGGGATATGATTTTTGTTGATATATATGCTACCTCTGTTTCACAATATCGGTTACGGACGTATACCCAGAAAGCAAAAAGGTTGAGTAACATTTATGAACTTGGACCATGTTTACTACTATTAGATAGAATACCACTAATCTATCTAGTAGAACAAGTATGGTCTAATTACATCAAATATTACTTCTATTTTGCTTCAAAAAAAATATTACTTCTATTTTGTGCCTCTTGGTATGCGCACGTGACAGATATGGTGAAACAAAGGTAATATATGACAAGAATTTTATTCTTTTCATTGAAACATATAATACAAATCGAGTTCCATCATCACTGCTGAAGGATACATGTTTGAGCCTTGAGGAAGCAGTGTTGATCCAAATCTCCAAGTGCAGAAGTCTCTACTCTATACACACTGTACAGTGTACAACAGGCACTGGAAGCACAAGATCAGTTCAGTAAATTCAACTATGAAAAAGGGGATGCTTGATTGCGAAACCAATGCTCACATCTACCGCGCACATATATGACAGTAGAAGGGAAGCAACTTCTGCTGTAGTGGCAGTTGATCACACAGCCCCATGGGACCATACAGATACAGTGGACATCAGCCAAGCTCATAAACGTGGGATGGAACCAGACATGGGACCGATCCTGGTGCACACAGGCGGATGGTCAAACTCGTGGGTGATGTCATGCTCCATCATCTTCCTCCAGATCACTGAAAGATACATCTTCATCGTCGTCTGCTATTGGAATATGTGTGCTTCCTGGATCACCTGTCTCCTCTTCCAACCATTCATCCCCATCATCGTCGCCTTCATCGTTATCAGCCTTCTGAATGACAACTCTTGATTGCTCACTGAGGTCAATCGATCGCTGTTCCCGTTGATCTCCTCTCAGTGGAGACCTGTCTACTAATGTCACAGGCTGTTCATTTGCTACTGTATCCTCTGTAGAGGTATCATGTGTGCTTTCTTCTATCCTAGATTGTGAAAACTCAGTGGCATCTTCTGCAGGGAAATCACGTCTGCTTTCTTCCATCCTTGATTGTGAGAATTCAGTGGCATCTTCCAATACAGGCACAAGTTGTACAGGCACACTGCTGCTGCTGCTGATGTTATCTGAAGAAACAGCTCCAGCATCATCAACTGTATCTTTTGCTTGTGCTTCCAGATTGATTGGTTGAGGTATGCCATAATCTACGTTGATAAAAGATGTGGCCCTTTCAGAATCTTGATCTTTTAACACACTCACAACCTCTACAGGATTGGGTACAGTACTATCTACATCACTGAAAGGCGCAGCTACTGTGTCTTCATTGCTCTCTTTCTTTGTCTGATATTGCAAATTTTGTGACAACTTCTCTCTAGCTTCCAAATCTATGCCAAGTTAAAACACAGCATATATAAGATGTTTGCTAGCAAACAATGTAATGAAATTGCAGATACCAACTTCTCTTTTGTGCAATCAGAACAAATTAAACAATGACCATCATAACTTGCAGGAGAGCAAAATCATGAGCAAAAAACCACAAAAGCATAAAGCCCATTAGCCATGACTTTCAGTCAATATACTTATTTCTCAAGCATGAATAAGAGGGCTAAAATATCTTAAACTACTGTTATGCATTAGTTTGGACTTCAGTACTAGTCAGTCTCATCATACAGAACTTATGTTCCAACACTTCTAGTGACACAAAATTATATGACTTCCTGGGCTGAGTTTTGTTCGGGGTTAAAATAACTAGGTTAGGCTTAACCCTGATTTTGTGTTTGGCAACTAACCCGGTTAACCCAAATTACTGTTTGGCTATATTAGGTGGATTAGTTGGGTTAGCAGTAGAAAAAAATCTAAGAGAGATGATTGTGTTGGGTTAAGTTTATTCCACCTTTTTGGTGAGTTAGTAATCCTAGGTTAGAGGAGTTAAATGACTCTGACCTAAAGGTGTTTGGAGCCTTGGCGGGTTAAGTCCCTAAACCCACCCTTAACCCCAAACCAAACAGGGCACTAGTGTCCAATATTTTCTCTTGATTCACTTTATATTCAGTACAAGTGATACTTCAAAGTTCAAACTCATGTAAAACATGAAAAGGGAAAAAAATTGTAAGGTTGAAATTACAAGTAATTTATACCATTTAATGAAGCAAATCAAGTGCAGAATAGATAAACTCAGATGCATCTGCCCATTTTAGACATGCAGCAGAGAAATGGACCATCATAACAGAAAAAGTAGGATACAGACAAAGGAATTGAATCCATTGAAATACACTCTAGCCACTGAATCGCCATGTTAGAATTCAGTGACATGTAACCATTACAACGAATAACTTCGCCTAACTTAGGCAACTTCAAACTACGAGCCTATTTAGATGGAATGTACTTAGCTCAGCTCCATTGAAAATTGACGCCTGGGAATTATAAACTAAATCTACCATATATGAAGGAGTATTTGGATAGAGAGTATCATTGGATTACAAAAAGCTATCTGGATTCTAGAGTTAAACCAAAGGGACAGAACTAAAGAAAAAATAAAACTGATATCCTTTCTTAGTTGTGCCCCAACTTCCCAAACAGCCTTGAAAGTTTTCTTTAAACAAATAGGCCTAGAAGCTCACCACAATGAGAACAGAGCAAAAAAAGAGAGGATATTATGACATATAGTCCTATACTGAAGCATTAAAGTCTGAGTGGAGGCGCTTGAGTTCTGGAGAAAACAGTATAAAACTTTGTTATAGTTGGATCAAAGGTACTTGATCCATTTGCTGTTACATTGTAATATTCAAAAAATTGGATTCATTATTTACAAAAGAATTCAGATGAAGAATGAATGTGGTAAGATGCATTTGTTGGCGCATTTGCTTGTTGAGTGTAAGGTTTGGTTAGCTTAGCTCTACACAGAAGAGAAGCTCCATAATAGCCACGTAAGACAGAGTTTAAGAATATTGTGAGACTTCGATTAGACAATAATATTTTACAGTTGCCAAAGCTGAGTAGTTGCAGATCAGTATTTTGATGTGAGAGTCACTATGAGATTGAAAAGATAGTCAAGTTATAAATAATCATCTACTCACAAATTACCAAAAGAAATGCAACAATAATCTAGTGAGCATGTTCCAAAATAGTAAAAATGCTCAATTCAAGGACGCACATACCTGCATTGATCTCTCGCTCATTCACAAGTCACAACAACAGTGCAGAGTTCCCATACAGACAGGCACTGCCTTTTTCATAGCATCGCAGTTGTCATACGAGCATGAGTTACTTCCTAGACACTAAATCTGTTGTGCAAGAGCAATCAAATCCGAACGCAACAAAGAGGTAGCTACTTAGACTAATTCACCAATCTCTTGCGACCACAACCTTCCATGATTCCCAAATACAGCAGTATCAAGATATGGCACACAATGGTCTCTGCTTGCTTTACCACTAATATGATCTCGCATCTGATTCCCATCCCGATACCCCCCTCGGCTAACAAATCCTATGCCATTGTCACTCCGAGTGAAGCATTATATCGAGGAAAATCACCTGCGGCGTCGAAAGAAGCTCGGCGTCTTCCTTCCTGAGCTTAGGATGCAGCAGGACAAAGTATATCTTCCAGAAGCAGCCCTCACTCATGTGGCTCGGGCAGAGCTCGATCCTCAGATCCGCCAGCTCCGGCGCCACGCCCTCGACGGCCAGCGCGTGGTCTTGTTGTGCATCAGTCATGTCAAAATCTGCACTCAACCAAAAACACTATACAAAATCACAAATCAAGCAAAGATTAAAGAGGGAGGATTCTTAGAAGCCAGGAAACGCACGAACCTTCCGAGTCGGCATCGTCGTCGGCGTCGTCGGGGAGAAGGGGGAAGTCGAGCCAGAGCTCGGGCCTCATGGCGGCGTCCCGCGCGAAGGCGACCACGTCCTCAGTAACCCCGGCGGGCTCCACCCCGCCCCACTCCTCGTCCGGGGGCAGCAGCGAGGAGGCGATCTTGGCGAGATCCGCGACGGCCTGGCGGCCCGGGAGCCGCGCGAGCCCCGCGCGGAAGCGGCCTGCGATCTCGGCCGGGTTCGGCGCGCGGGGTGCGCCGCCGCCGCCGCCGCCGGGAGCAGGCGCCGCGAGGAAGGAAGCGAGGCCGTGGAACCGGTTCGCGAAGGCGTCGGTGAGCTCCGAGAGGTCCTCGCGGACGCCGCGAGGGGGTGAGCCCGGGAAGGGGGATGCGGAGGGGTGGGGGTCTTCGCCGTCGGCGTCATCGGGGTCGTCGGGGGAGAGGAGGGAGTTGGCGATGGAGCGCGCGAGCCAAGACATTGCCGGCGGCAGCGACGGCGACGACGGCGGGTGAGTGAGGGGAGAGACGGTGACTTGGGCAGAGGGCAAGTGATGGTGTCTTTGCCGTGCGCTGCCACGCCGCTGTCGGGTGGGGCCGGTGATCGGGGAAGCATACTACATAATACGTAATCTCGTAAATTACGTATTCGACGAACTGAAGTGTAAAAGACTAAATACGCTCGATTTGCATAGCTAGGCACCCACGGTGTGTGATCCTTATGTCTAGACAAAATTTAACATCTTAGTCTAATGTTGGGCCGAACAGTTGTCTTGCTGAGTAGACTCACATATTTTTACTCCTATAAAAATGTCAATTAATAGCGGTAGTCTATTCACCATTATACCACATTACATGTTAGATCTAACATAAATGGTTATGATAAAAACAGGCATTGATGGTATGCTCTAGCACAAACAATATTATTTTTTAAATATATATAGTATAGTTTTAAAATCCGTAGTAAGACACGGACATTGTGCTATTAAAAAAGAAAGCCCTAGCTCCGCATTCCTTTCCTCCACTGAAATTCTCACTTCTCGTTGCAACAATTGCCAGGCTCCCGTGCCATCGAGATCGAAACGGAGGAAGCTGAGCTTGACCTTGTGTTTACTCCACCTCTATTGACGATTTTGTTGCTACTACAACCAACGATTTCTTTCTTCATCTTTGATGTTGCGATTCGATCAAACTTGCGATGGCCTCGAGTCAACACCGCAACAACGAGATCTGAGATGCTCGACCTCGCCACCACGTCGACATTTTCGTTGACCCAAGTTAGGCCATCCATAATGTACAGAAAACACCGTGCTAAATCTTAGTTGGCACTATTTGGAGCAGGCTCTCACCGTTGCAGTGACTACGTACTTGCCTCGGAGCAAAGAAATGTTTGAGATGACAGAAAGTGTGAGAAACAAAAAACTATGACAGACTTGTGAGATAGTGGAGAAAGATGATATACTCATGGTAACTCCTATATTCACGAGCATGAGCACAGAGGAGGAGAGTGAGCATTTTTGTTTTGTGAATGGTGGGCTCAATGATGAAGAATTTAGCATTGGCTGCTGTAGAGAGAAATTACAGATTTAACATCAATGTCACATGATAGTGACGTGGCAAATTAAGTAAAACCTACCATGTGCATGCCCTAGTGAAGGCTGTCTAGTGGGCTCGGGCGACGATACCAGGTTACCAGATTACCAGGAGTCTTTTATTTGGCTTCGATATGTCTATCGTCTAGCACGAGGAATGGATGCCAAGAACTGTCAACATGGGATTTAGCATCGGTAGTCTGCAACGCTATTGATTGCCTTGTGGTCTGTTTGGTCGGTGATCTGAATAGATTACCAGAGTGCCTGAAAAAATGTGTCGCCGAGAGTTTGCTAGATATCTCGCCCGGCCACCAAGAAGGAGCGTGAGCGTCTCTGTGGTATCCTCTATGTAACGTGGAACGTCTGAAGGGAGGCGCATATTCAATCATGCGAGACTTGAGACTCACCTAGAGGGAGGTGGTCTTCATCGCGCTTGAGGACATAAAGCAATGGCAGAGTAGTCTGCATGTGATACTTTGCGGTTTCTCTGGTTTGGTTCCGCTTTACCAAAAACAAATCCGACCCTGTACATACTCGGTACCGTTGCATTTCTTTTTCTTTTCTTAATAAAAGGATAGTGTTCCTTCCAATTTTTCAGAAAAAAATCCGACCCTGTACATAGTGTTCCTTCCAATATTTCAAAAAAATCCGACCCTATACATACTCGGTACCTTTGCTAGATATATTCCGACGGTGTTCGTCTAACCGGACATATCCGAGACTGTATTGTTTAGTTCATGACATGAGCCTTGACAAAGTATAAACTAAGATTACACACAGTGATACAACGAGGGCACGACCATTACACATGCTAATCCCATTTTGCCTCAACCGATTAGGTCGAGTCGAACTAGTCCATTGACCGTCCTACTATTTGACACACCCTACTATAGAATGAGTTATTCAAGACACTTTATCATAGATGGTTTAACAAAATCATCTGTGATAAGACACGTCACAGATGATTTTTAAAATGTACATTATAGACGGTTTTATTTTCAAAATCGTATGTGATAACTAGTTCATCATACACGATTTTTATTGAAATAAACCGTCTGTGGTAGTTGGGTCGAGATCACAGATGATTTTTTTGCCAACTGGTTTGTGATCCACCCGGCCCATTAGGCACAACAAGCATTTCATATATAAACCCTACCTCCTAGCTAACCCTAATTCACCTGGTCAGAATCCCCTAAGTCCTACAGGCGTCGCAGCACACCCCTAGCTCTTTGCGGCTTTCTCTCTCCTCTAACTCCCATCCACCACACTGCTTCCTCTCATCCTCTTCACCGCATCCGAGCCCACGTCCTTCTCCCCCTGATGCGGGCACCAAGACACTAGTGGCTCCACCACCGCCACCGGTTCGTCCCCATGCTTGGATCTAGATGGTCAGCGGTAGTTGCATCATCTCCAAGCAACTCATCTTGGAGAGGGAGCCCATGCCTCTGACATTGCCGCCTGTGTGCCTCGATCTAGCCTGGTGGCGACCGGTGGCAGCAACAAGATCTGCAACAGGAGTAGACAGGAGGAGGTCTTTGACAAGTGCCAACGGGAGCTGGTGGAGGAGGCTGGGGCACTCATCGAGCTTGGGACGCCCAGATCTGGTGTCGCAAGGTCGTCGCTCAGCTCGGGTACGCCAGATCCGACAGCGGCCCATCATCCCCGAGCTCAAGGAGGTCAGATCCGGAGGTGGTGTGTTGTCCCTGAGCTTGAGACAGCTGAATTCGACATCAGCATGTGTAGGTGGACGGGGTTCTCCTTCGATGGTGGGGGCGTGCAGACTCTGTGGCTACGTGTGAGGTGGTCGTTGTCGACGATAACATGCAGGGTGGTCGTCAACGGTGATAGCGGCTTGCTTGTTTTAATATACATCATAGACGGGTAAATCGTCTGTGATAATAAACGGTCATATAGAACCTTTGGTACATATGAATATCAAAACCGTTGGTAATGATGTGTTCGACCTATATGTAATATGACCCATGCAATATTGATGATCAGACTGAAATCAAAGCACCCTTCAACTGACGTGGCTTTACCCTGTCCACCTTCCAACAAGTATAGGAGCATTCTATCCAGACATATTCAATCGTTCAACATCTCGAGAGACGTTGACGGATCAGGTTTGACAAGTACGGCACTGAATTATTGACTTTCTAAAACCATACCGTTGACTCCAGCTGTTCCTTCTCCAGTACTGGCACGATCTTCATGTGGCAAAGTTTCAGCTTCCACGCTCCAGCTCCACCAATTGAAAATTGCAGCTATCATGCAGCCAGTAGCATGCAAGTAGACACCATAACTAATTAACACCGGTTGACTTTGACCTTTGAACCATAGTATAAACTACACTGGAAGTCGGAAACCAAGAAACAGCAGAAGCAATGGTGATTCCAACACGCGCCATTGTCATCGCCCTCTTCTTGTTCGTCGTTGTGCTCTCCGGCGCGCCGCCGGCCTGGTCGCAGCAGCCGTACGGCTCGGAGATCGCCGACTGCAACAACAAGCACAACGACACCGGCCTCCTGGGCTACTTCTGCGGCGGCGGCGGCCCGCCGTCGTGCCAGTCCTACCTCACGTTCCACGCCCGGCCGCCCTACGCGGACGTCGGATCGATCGCGGCGCTCCTTGGAGCCGATGCGCGAGCCTCGCTGCCGCCAACTCGGCGCCGTCCGCGGCCGCCACACCGTTCGCGCCGGGCACCAAGGTGCTCGTCCCGGTCACCTGCTCCTGCACGGGCACGGCGGCGGCGGCGAAGTACTACCAGAGCAACGCGACGTACGTGGCGCGCAACGGGGACACGCTGCTCATCATCGCGAGCAGCACGTTCCAGGGCCTGTCCACGTGCCAGGCGGTGGAGGAGCAGGGCCTCGGCGGCGCGGCGCCGACGAGCCTCCTTGCCGGGCAGAGCGTTGCCGTGCCGCTCCGGTGCGCGTGCCCGAGCGCTTCCCAGGCCGTGGACGGCGTCAGGTTCCTGGTGAGCTACCTGGTGGACAAGTTCGACGACGTGGACGCTGTGGCTGCGAGGTTCGGCGTCGACGCCGGGAGTGTCGCGGCGGCCAATCAGCTGAGCGGTGGCAGCAGCACTATATACCCTTCCACCACCCTGCTCATCCCTGTCAAGTCCCGGCCGGACATATCGCAGCTCCGGTCACCGCCTCCGCCGCCGCCACCACCGCCGGTGGCGTCCGTTCCGGCCAAGAAGAGCAGTAACCATGCAGGAGTTTACATTGGCATTGCCGTGGCAGTGGCAGCTGTTGTCGTCATCTCCTCTGTTGCGGCTGTCCTTGCTCTGAAGGCGAGGAGGAGGCGGCGAGCCGGAGCCGTTGTAGCCACCGGCGGCTTCGCCAACAAGGGCGGCAAGGGCGATGGCAAGACATCGTATGGAGCGACCGGCGGCGAGGTCTCCGTAACAATCAGCGAGGCGTTCTCGAGCCTATCTGACATCAAGTCCTCCCTGAAGGTGTACACCTACGACGAGCTGACGACGGCGACGGACGACTTCAGCCCGGACCGCCGCGTCGGCAGGTCGGTGTATCGAGCTGACTTCAACGGCGACGCTGCCGCCGTCGAGGTCGTGGACCGCGACGTGTCAGCGGAGGTGGAGGTCATGAGGAGCATAAGCCACTTCAACCTGGTGAGGCTCAACGGCCTCTGCCGTCACCGCGGCCGGTGGTACCTCGTCTCCGAGTTCGCCGAGCACGGCACGCTCCGAGACCGGCTCCTCACCGGAGGCGCGGGCACGGCCGCGCCGCTGAGCTGGGCGCAGAGGCTGCAGGTGGCGCTCGACGTCGCCGAGGGGCTCCGGTACCTGCACGGGTACGCGCGGCCGCCGTACGTGCACATGGACGTGCGCAGCGGCAACGTGCTCCTGGACGCGGCGTTCCGCGCCAAGATCCGCAACTTCGGCGGCGCGAGGGTCATCCGTGGCGGAGCCGCCGGAGAGGGCGGCGAGGGCGGCGGCGAGCTGTTCACGATGACGAACAGCATCGCCGGCACGCGCGGGTACCTGGCGCCGGAGTACCTGGAGCACGGCGTGGTGTCGCCCAAGGCCGACGTGTACTCCCTCGGCGTCGTGCTCCTGGAGCTCGTCACCGGGAAGGGCGTCGAGGAGCTGGAAGATGACGGCGTGGGCGACCCGTTCGCCGGACTGAACGCGCTGATCGGAGACCGCGACAACGAAGACAACGAAGGCGATGGCCACAACGGCGAAGCGGCGCAGAGGAAGCTGGAGGAGTTCGTGGACCCGGCGATGGCGGCGGGGAGCTGGCCCCGAGACGCCGTCGTCATGATGGTCAGGCTGATCGAGAGGTGCGTTCGGCGCGACGCGGCCGCGCGGCCGGGCATGGGGGAGGTGGCGCAGTACCTCCTGAAGCTGTCCGGCATCTCGGGGGACAGTTGGCAGAGCTCATCGGAGTAATACCGGAGCTCCGGCAGCGACACAGCCAGTCAACAGTTGGTGCGGTGACAATTAATCAGGACAGGAGGGTCGCTGAAAGCGACCGAACTGAAGTCTCGCGAACTGTATCAAGTAAGACTAGAGAAAAGCAATACAGATTACAAAAGGTAGCAGATAATGAATTCTCGAGTCTGGACAACAACACATTGCTGTCAGTGAAGTTGGAGTATCTTATAGCAAGTGGGTTCTATTGTGAGGTTTCGTCAACAAACAAAACGTAAGCGACTGTATCAATTGACTTCTTCCTTATTTCTTCTTGCCCACTTCTTCATAAAAGAATAAAAAAAATCAACAAATCCAAATTAAATTGTGAAACTTCACATTGGATATTGAACTCTAAAATTGTAAGATATTTCAAATTATGGTATTCAAACTTCAAATTCATGAATAATTCACTCAAAAATGAAAAACTCCAAACATAAAACTAGGGTTCCAGCTAGTAGCTCCCACAGGTACCCACAAGTACCAACACGTGCGTTCACATCAATATGGAGACATGATGCAACACCGTGCCAGATGGTTCGAACTAAACTGCATTTGCTCGTTTCGGTAGCAAAGTAATAAAAACTCTGTTATCTAAAAAAAAATGGTGGAGAATAGACGCCCACACGGTAGGCACCGTGTGGACGCCCTCAAGTTAGTAAGACGGAAACGTTCGAGAGTTTGTGAGGTGTACCGGACCAGAAGAAGTAGGTCAGCCCGGCCCATTAAGTCGGTTAGCCCAGAAAAGCCCATACCTGACCAGAAGAAGTAGGTCAGCCCGGCCCATTAAGTCGGTTAGCCCAGGAAAGCCCATACTGGCCCCACCGGTCCCATCCCCACCTTTCTTACACAACCCGCCCGCTCCAATCCCCCTCACGCCCAAAATTTCAAATCCTTCCTCCTTTCCCCGAACCAGCGAAGCCGCTCGCCGACTCGCCGTCCGCCCCGCCGCCGCCCATGGAGAAGATCTCCGTCGCCGTCCGCTTCCGCCCGCCCAAACCCACCTCGGACTCCGACTCCTCCTCCTCGGGCGGAGGCGGCAGCGGCAGCGGCGGCGGAGACCGCGAGTGGCGCATTGACGACACCCGCATCTCCCTCCTCCACCGCGCCGTCCCCGTCCCCGGCGCCTCCTTCGCCTTCGGTACCTGATCCCCTGCCTCTCTCTCTCCTCCCATCTTCAACCTTCGGTACCTGATCCCCTGCCTCTCTCTCTCCTCCCATCTTCAACCCTCTCTCCCTCTCCTCCTCCCTCCATTTCTGACCCTACGCGCGCGTTAACTTTTTTGTTGGTCGGTTCGCTACCCGTCCACAGACCACGTGTTCGACGAGACGGCGACCAACGCGCGGATCTACGGCGTGCTCGTTGGCTCCCTCATCCGTGCCGCCGTCGACGGCTTCAATGGCACCGCCTTCGCGTATGGCCAGACCAGCAGCGGCAAGACCTTCACCATGAACGGCTCCGGCGCCGACCCCGGGATCATCCCGCTCGCCGTCCGCGACGTCTTCGACACCGCGGGCGAGGTAATTAGTTACTCGATGATATCATTTTGTTTAGGAATCAATTGTAGGGATTGCCCACCTTAACATATTATCACCATAAAAAGATTCATACACCAAGACTGGCATTGGGCTACAAGTAGCTTTCATGGTTTAGTTAGTACAGGAGGTGAACGAGACTTTAGTGGACTATTTCATAGAGGTGATTACACCAGTTTATCAGGTGTTCGGTGGCAAGCCACTTGGGCGCCCAAACTACCTAGACAGACAGCTGATTGTCCTTGAGAGATTGAGATTTTTGTTTGTTTGAGTCCTTGGTTTGATTCCGGTTTTCCAACAGGCTGTGGACCGCGAGTTCCTCATCAGGGTGTCGTACATGGAGATTTACAACGAGGAGATCAATGACCTCCTAACGCTTGGGAGCCAGAAGCTGTCGATTCACGAGAGCCTGGAGGTAAATGGTGGAAATGATTCAAACTTCTCTCCAGATTACGTGATAGGTTGTGTAAGGATTTGTGTTGCTGTGGCTGCAGCGTGGTGTGTATGTGTCCGGCCTGCGGGAGGAAATTGTTAACAATGCCGAGCAAGTGCTGGAGCTCCTTGAGCGTGGAGAAGGTGCTCGGTTCATACAATGTTATACTTGTACAAGTACTTGTTTCCATTTTCACCAATTCAGAAGCTTTTTCTTCCACCAGCAAATAGGCATTTTGGGGAAACAAACATGAATGTACGGAGCAGCCGGTCCCATACTATTTTTCGGATGGTATATAATTCTGAATCCAGAAGTGATTATCACTGTTTGAGACCAATTACATAGAGTGAAGTAATAAAAATTTGTTGATTTTATGTTCTGTTGGTACCAGGTCATCGAAAGCAGTTCTAAGGACCAGATGAACTCTGGAGATGCTATCCGTGTATCTGTCTTGGTATCTGCTGTTGACCTAATACCTGTGTATGAAGTGAAAACAAATGAGTCAAGAATGCTGTGACTGACACCATTTCTTTACATGTAGAATTTGGTGGATTTAGCTGGATCAGAAAGAATTGCCAAGACAGGGGCTGATGGGGTGCGTCTCAAGGAGGGGAAGCATATTAACAAAAGCTTGATGATTCTTGGGAATGTCATCAATAAGTTGAGTGAGAATGCAAAGCAAAGGTATGTCTGTAGCATTACACATTTACACTGACTTTTGTTTCATGCGCCTTTCAAATCATTAACTTTCTCCAACTAAACTGCACATGCTTTAACAGTTAAATGTGAAATGACAATAATCTCATGGTCTTATACAGTAACAACAATACATTTAGGTGCATGTGACAGCTGTGATTTATTGTATTGTAGTTATCCTAGGGATGTTACTGTTTTAGTTTAGAACATGGATAACAATTGGCAAGCACCAATTTGCTGACAAATTAATATAGGCTTTATTTATATTTTGTTATTGTTGATCCTATATTGCTATTACTAGCTTGTAATGGCCAATCCAATATCCAAAGAATATTGCACCAAAAGTTACTGGAGCTTTGTTTTACACCTTTTAAGAGTTCCAGGTCATGATAGTGTCCTGAATGAAGAAAAAAAATTAACACTTACCCAAGGGAAAGAAATTTCTTGTTATACCATTTAGTGTGTACTGCTCCACTGCAACCAAATTACTTTATGTATTTTATTGAATGGGCCTATTGTTGGGTTGATGTCGCTAATTTAATATATCCTTAAGATATGACACCCATATGTTCTTGGAGTTTTTTTCACCTCTAGAATTATGGTTGTATCCTGAATGAAAGAGGCTAACTTATGCAACGGAGGAAAAATCTCTTCTTACTTCTTCTGCTCTACTTATAAGAATAGGATTATATGAAATTTCTAAGATCCAGGATTTGCATTGTTTGAGGCACTTAGGTGGTCAATTGTTTTGATGCAGAGGCCACATTCCCTATCGTGATAGTAAGTTGACTCGCATTCTCCAACCTGCACTCGGAGGCAATGCAAAGACATCAATAATTTGTACTGCTGCACCTGAAGAGGTATGCTCTAGATATTTTACAGTTGCTGCATCCAAGTAAACCGTATAGAGTTAAATCTTCCTGCACTTACTCCTATTTCATTGTTGTTGCATTTTCTAAAAAATTAACTACAGATTCACATTGAGGAAACTAGAGGAACTCTTCAGTTTGCAAGTAGAGCAAAATGTGTCAGCAATTGTGCTCAAGTAAATGAGGTGAGTGTTGAAAATTGTATATTGCAACAAATGAGTTGCAATTTGTAATATTGGCACATCTTACACAATAGGTTTTTCCATGTTAATTTGATAGCAGCAATAAGATATAGGATCATCTGGTGCTCATCCAAATACTTGCGTCTATCTTATTATGGCATAAGGATTGATCATTCATTGAGTATAGTTTGTCAGCAGAGTTTATAGTATAAACTGAAAGCCTAATAATGGTGTTGGTATCGCAGATTCTAACTGATGCTGCTCTGCTGAAGAGGCAAAAACTGGAAATAGAAGAACTTCGTAATAAGCTGCAGGTTCGTCCTGTTTATTTTATGTTGCTCTCCATATGTGAGGTGTGATAAATGTTACTTGAGGTATTTTTCTTGAATTTCAGGGCTCCCATTCTGAAGTCTTGGAGCAGGTTATACTAAAGCAGCGGAATGACATGCATAAGGTGTGTCGAGACTAACGGTTCCAGTAAAACATTTATTTCTCATGTAATTATGAACATCCTTTTCTGGATGTGGCATACCTAACTGTTGTTTAACAGTGTAATGTTATGCGGATTATTTTCTTGTAGTCTGAACTTGACCGTGATCGACTGGCAATGGAACTTGAGGAGGAAAGGAGGTTAAGGGAGACCCTAGAACAACGTTTGGCTGAGCAAGAAAAGATGTTAGAGGACCTCAACAATACCAGCATACCAGCAGAGCAGTTTACTGATTCTAGTCTGGTATGTTTGACAGAGCAGTAGCATGGTAAAACTTTTGTCAGTTTGATCGTGTACGATCTCTTTTCGTATGTCGGTGCTACTATAAAAGCTTAATATTTCCATTTTTCACATCTTGGTGCTGGTCCATTATGAACTACATCACACTCTTCCTTTCGACTTGCTTATTAATACTCGAGCCCAGATGTTAAAGAAACTATCGGTTGGCCTTTGCAGCTCGATGCATTGAAAACTCCAGATTCTAAGCAGACACCAGATGGATTTGTTGCCAGCCGCTCACACTATTCAAAGGATGTGGAGTTCAGCCCAATACCTGAAAATTTAGGTGCTATAGCTGATGAGGACCTCTGGATGCAGCTGAACAAAGGGTGCACTACTGATCTTGAGATGCTTGAGATGACACCTGGTTTCAAATGTGCGCCATCCCTGCCTGAAGATACGACAGCAGTAAGTCCAATTCCTGGCCTGTTTCTTTCTCTGTAGTGATTCTGCAAACATGTTTGTCTACAGGTATTTTTGACGGTACATATTTAGTGAATAAACACATGTTTTAACATGGAAATAATAACAAAAATAGATAAATCTACTATATACTAAAAGTAGAATACAATAGAAAAAATAGAGAGGCTAGAAATTCCCACAAAAAAGCAAAACATCCGATCGTTAATTTGGTGGAACCTTTTATTATTAGTGGACCACAATTGATATTATTAGTGGACCACAATTGATAGATCTTCATAACTGTACTTAAATAGATCACAGCCGATAGGTCTTCATAACTGTGTCTATGCCTAAACAAATCACAGCTGATAGATCTTTATAATTGTACTTAAACAGACCACAATCAATAGATCTTTATAAATTATACCTAAGCAAATTACAACCGATAGGTCTTCATAAGTACGTAACAAACAAAAACCGCAGATCATCATAATTATACTTACGACTCAGTACAACGAATAACGGGTCGGCTCGTGTTCTAAATATTTATTTCTCATACTGATCTAATATCACACGTATATGTAAAAAAATAAAGATAATTAAAAATGTTCCCGCAAAATTGCATGGGACACCATGCTAGTTGCAGCTAGTAACTAATGCTTTGTGCACAACTGCCATGGATAATTAGCGCATGTTTGCTTGTCAGGGCTGGCAGTTTGGTGGTTAAACAGTAACAAGCACTCCTAAAATTACTCACTCAACATGAGTAGCACTCACGCAGTTGAAGACTGCCTTTTGAATCAAATGCGAAGGCACAAGTTCGTCTTCATGATAATTAGTGATTGAGCTGCTAAAATTTCTGAGGTTAATTTCCGTTTCTAGTTAAAATTTGGCTTTTACTCACTATAATTATTTATTGAGGTGCTAAATCAATGTGCCCGATGAGAAAAGACTGATTTTCTCGCTGCCAACTCTTGTCTTCTCCCCACAGGCTGCGCCATTGGAGGAGCCCATCAACACAAGATGCCAAAGGTTGGAAAAGGACTGCAGCTCCGATAGACAGCAGCTCTCAACCCTCGAGAAGGAGCGCGACCTGCTCAGGGAGGAAAACTCATCCTTGCTACAAGAGCTCTCGAAGTCCAAGCATGACGCTGATCATCTCCTTGCCGAGAAGGAGGAGCTGCTCAAGGAGCTCGAGACTGAGAGGTACAAGATGGAGGAGCTCAAGCAGGAGATCAAGCTATTCAGCCAGGCCTTCTCGCAGAGGCAAGGGCAGCTGACGTCCCTGTACACCAAATCCAAGGCCATAGTGGAGAACTGCAAGGCGTCTCAGGTAGCATTGCCTTGAGATTAAGTGAGAGTCTTTGCACATCTGCAACCCTGCTTAGTTGCAGATTTCTATGTGCTTGTAATACGTGTGTGCGTCTGTCATACGTGTGTGCAGTGTGCTGGATTTCTCTTTTGTTAGATTCAGTTACTGTCGAGAAAGTGATGCAAGCAAGATGTGTGAAGTGGTGTATACCTGGGAAAAAAACATCAGTTGCGTTTGTCATTAGCGTTCTGAAAGTGTCAAGTGTAGTTGACATGTGAGCGTGCTATGTTAATTAATGTCATAAACAGATCACATTGCCATGAATGTTTATGTCGTTGTGGAAAGTAGTCAAATTGTTTTACTTTTGTTATTCTAACATAGTACTCCAGTGACAAACAAGTGTCCTTTCGGATGAAGGCATGTTATTTCAACCATAATTTTGATCACTAATTTCTATCGTTATATGTTTTTGTTTACACCTATAAATTTGCAGTATTATAATTTTTATAAATTAATTTCACTATTATAATTTTCGTAAAACTACTATTGGTCAACCTAAAATAGTTTGACCACCTGCATTCTTAGATTTGTGACGATACTTACTTTTGTAAGGGAGGGAGTTCCCTTATATAATCTCCAACTTCGTGGAAATATTATATTAGATTTTAGAAAGTAATATCTGATAAGTTATGAAAAACACTTCCATAACAACTTATGTCATTATCTTTCCGTCTTCCTGTAGCTTAGTCAACTAAGATTAAGCGTTTGGTTATGATAGGAAGACTGCACAAACTAATTCTAAAGCTATGAATAAATAATCTGAATCTATACAAAAATAAATTTAAATCTGTTGAAAACCTATAAAATATGAACATACACAATTTTTTGAACTACACTAAAATTTGCATTCAATTTTTTCTCTAAAATTGTACACTTTAAACTTAGTGCTGCAACTTGAGTCGACTAAAATTTGACTAATTAACAGTCAAAGCGAAATGTTATTTTCTTACCAATAAATTACAACATGAAGTAGCGACCGCGGAACAAAAGGTCAAGGGAGTACAACTAGAGTGGGGGCGTGAAATTTTGTGATAGCTATAGAACATGATGCAACATGAACTCATAGTATTTAACTCACCTACATACATGTATCCGATAGACAAGGAGACAACACAATATACACCTGCACCACCACATATGCTGATGTATGCCGAACGGAGGCCTTATTAGCCTTAACCTATGGTGACTTCAACATCATATGGCATCTAGGCGAGAAACATAATAACCACTTTAATGCTAAAGGCGATTCCTATTCAATGCGGTCATCGATGGGCTGGACTTATAGGAAATTGCTCTCTTTGGGCGAAAATTTGCTTGGGCAAGTTCGTTGAGTAACCCACCTGACATTTCAGAAACTGGATAGAGTGCTCTCTTGCACAGGCTAGGAGCAAAAATTCCTGCTTGTTTTTATTTAAGCTCTAGAGTGCTTTCTTTTGGATTATACCACACTTCTTACACGGGAGCACCATTGTTTAGGGGCAACCAATCTATTTTCAAATTGGAACTAGAATGGTTGACCAGAGATGGATCCCATGACATGGTTGTTGACAGTTGGTGCCGCGAAGATGGATGGGTTTCTCCTATCTCCCATTGGCAAGCTAACATTTGTCATTTGCGTGAACACCTACGGGGTTGGGCGAGAAACACTACTGGGGCATACAAGAAAGAAAACAAAGAGTTACTAACCATAACTAATACTTTGGATAGACAAGCTGAGACTGTCAGGCTATCTATGGATAATGTTCATCTAAAACGGGCGGAATATGATCGACTAGCCCGTCTATTATGAGAAGAACTAAAATGGTATCAAGAGAGAAGATTAAACACATCATAGAGGGAGATAATAATACAAAGTTTTTCCACCTAGTGGCCAACGGTAAACATCGGAAACAATGTATATTCCATCTTGACCAAGACAAAAAGGAAATCACACCTGGATGCCTATCTAAAGGCATACATCACTAGTTATTACAATGGACTCTTTGGTCCACCAGACGAGAGTAATTTTTCTATGGATGAAAATTGGTGGGAAGACATACCACATGTATCTCGAGAGGAGAATTCCATCATCATGGCTCCTTTACAGAGAAAAAGGTAAGAGTCACCACATTCCAAATGGAACACAATAAGGCACTAGTTCGGAATGGTTTTCCTGCTGAGTTCTACTAGATTTTCTATGACATGCTCAAAGAGGACCTCATGGCCATGTTTAATGATTTACATGCTGGCAATCTACCGCTATACAGCCTTAATTTTGAGGTCATAACACTTCTACCAAAAATATACAAGAGTCCAATAAGATCCAACAATATAGGCCTATATATATTCTGAACGTCGGTTTCAAAATTTTCACCAAAGTAGAAACAAATAGAACCAACTCGGTTGTGAAAAGAATTATACGAACCACTTAGATGACTTTCATGCCGGGCCGATATATCATGGACGGAGTTGTTGTTCTCTATGGGATGCATCGAAATAAACAAAGCGGCACCATTTTTAAAATCGACTTTGAGAAAGCCTATGATAAAATAAAGTGATCGTTCTTGCAATAGACATTACGATTGAAAGGTTTTTCACCTGTATGGTGCCAGTGGATTCATAGTTTTGTCCCCGCGCGCGGGGTGAGGGGAGAGTGAGTGTCAACATTAAAATTAATTAGAGTGTTGGCCCCTATTTTCAAACAAGGAAAGTCTCCATCAGGGAGACCTACTTTCAGTCATTCTATTTAATACAGTTGTGGATATGCTTACAATCATTATTGACCGAGCTAAACTAGATGGCAAATTAATGGGGCTGTACTGCGTTTGATAGATGATGGACTCTCTATTATCCAAGATGCAGATGACATGGTTTTATTTATGGAGCATACTGTCGAATAGGCCATGGATATGAAACTTCTTCTGTGTGCCTTTGAGCAGTTGTCCGGCTTAACGATAAATTTTCACAAGAGTGGAATTTTCTGCTTTGGTGAAGCTAAAGAGTTTGAGGACCAATATAGAATCTCTTTAGATGTGAGATAGTGAGTTTTCCCTTCCACTACTTGGCATATCTATTCATTATAGGAAGGTGAGGAATGCACAATGGAAAGTGGTGGATGACCGTTTCAAAAAATGGCTAAGTAGTTGGAAAATAAAACATCTTCTTATGATCGCTGGCTGGTCCTAATTAACTCCGTGTTAAGTAGTTTTCCTACGTTCATGCTCTCATTTTTTAGGCTCCACGAGGAATCCTCCATAGGCTTGATTACTTTCGGTCCAGATTCTACTGGGAAGGTGATGAACACAAGAGGAAATACAGACTTGCTAAATGGAGCATTCTATGTACCTAGGCATCAAGGTGGCTTGTGCATCTAGGGTCTAGATACAAAGAATTAAAGCCTTCTATGCAAGTGGCTTTGTAACATGCTACATGAAGAGGGGGTTTGACAAATGATGCTCCAAAGAAAATACCTTAAGGACAAACGCTGTCACAAATAACAAGCAAGCCAGGAGATTCTCATTTTTGGTCGGGTTTGATTGAAGTTAAATCCATGCTACTTTGATATGTGACTTTTCATCTTCAAGGTGAATCCTAGATTCAGTTTTGGTTGGATAGGTGGCTTGATAATAGCTCACTGTCCATTTAGTACCCCTGATTATTTAACCTAGCTTGCAATAAAAACGTCACGGTGACACATGTCATGAGGACCTACTGAATGTCAAATTTTGACGGGGCATAGTCAGAAAAAGTTTCTTGGACCTCTATGAACAGAATATAAGGGTATCCCTCATTCAATTGACTCAAGTCAAAGACGATTTTAAATGGAATCTCCATCAAAATGGCGAGTTATCTGTCAAATCTTTGCATTCAAAAGCTAGTACACTAGGACATGCCAATTGTAAATAGATAACTCTGGAAACTAATGTGTCTTTAAAAATTAAAATTCTCCTATAGTACCTACGGAGGGGGTTGTTCTCACGAAAGGCAACATTCGGAGGCGCAATTGGATGGGCAACCTAAAATATTGTTTTTATCCACACGACGAAAATATTCAACACTTGTTTTTTAATTGCCCAATAGCTCGATTTGCATGGTAGGTCAGGCATGCAGCTTTAGGGCTACGCCCACCCACTAATATTGTTGATCTGTTTGGACTTTGGCTTACTAGGTTAGATAGAGGCCTTCGTGCATTTATATTAGTTGGAGCAGCTATTTTGCCTTTGTCCATTTGGCTATACAAAAATAACATGATTTTTGATACATATAAATTATATAATCCCTTACAGGTTATTCATATGTGTACATATTGGTTGCACTCGTGGTTTGTCTTGCAGCGGCCAGAGAATCGTGAGCTATTCCTTTTGGCATGTTGAGCGCTCGAGATGATGCTATCTGAGCTCTTGATCAAGTATGGGTGGAGGTTTAGACATTGTCTTGGTGCATGGGTTATATTTTTGCTTTGCCTGGTGTTTAGCCAGGTTGTGTGTTTTATTTCTTCTACACTCTATGTACAATATCTTACTTAATTGTCAAACAAATATTGTACACGCACGAGCATACTGTTGGTCCAAGTGGATCGATGGATCTTGTCTGCAACAAAGCAAACATCAGCAGCAGCGAGAGAGAGGAAGCAGACAACGGACGAGTCCGAAGGCACAAGCCAGCACCACGTACAACCATTTCCCCGGACAAATCAACAGGACAATCACGCAGATTCCACTGTCAGCCACCGATTAATCCCTGCGTCCCACGATTAAGAATCGCCTGATGATTAGCTGTGGGTTTAATCATTAAACCGTGGTCAAGGTCTGGGGGGGAAGAACACTAGGATACAGACAAGAGCGTGCCGGTGGTGCTGAGATGAGATGGACAAGTGTCACCTCTCCAGATACCTCCTTTTGGAGATGTCCAGGTACCTGAACCAGAGATGTGCAGGTACCTTAATTAGGACTGAGGTGTGTATGTGTGTGTGTATCTTGTGGGGGAAAGAAAAAAAAAGTGCAGGGATGAAGGTGACATGAAGGCTCCTTGGGAGACCAGGGTATTAAAAAACAAAACAATGGTGATGCTGTGTTCAGAGGCTGACAAGGAGTGCCTGAGCTGGCAATGGGGGTATCCAAAGGAGGTTGTTCTTCAGTAACCTTGCTTCTCCTTGGTAATTAGCTTGATGCATGTGACCGTGTCCGAAAATGCTTTGATAATGTTGTAATGCAGAGCTTGATGGTCAAATTTGCAGATAAGGAACTGTGCCCAGTACCTGAAAACATCACCCTTTTTTTGAGAGGTGTAAGATGCAGTGCTGGCAAGCTGCAGAGACTAGTGTACTCGGGTTTTGAGAATTCAAAACCCAAAACAACTCCAGCTCCTTCATTCAATGCAAGGGTACAATGAACAATCTCCTCACCACAAACACACACCAACTTAAAGCCAAGAGGTAGTCATTCCCTCTCTCTACCTTTTTTCACCTGGTGATTTGACCCAACCTTTACAGTCCTACACAAATCCCTCCACAACATGCGCGCCCACGCACATTCAGGTTGAGGTAACCCATGCATGCAACCCCCAAGCAACAACAACATCGTCTATAACAGCAACAATCTTTTTGAAGGTACGGTCAATAGCCATATGGATTAACAAAACAGAACGAACAAACCTTGTCTCACAACAAGAGGGAAGGAAAAATATCATCAACAGCAGGGAGTACAAGAATCTGTCCTCAACCTCCATGTCTTCCTACCATTGCCAACATATTCTTGGTCAGTTTGTCTCATCTCTCCCTTTCTCTCCTCTTTCTCTAACCCCTAATCCTTCCTTATAAGCACCCCACCCTGCACCCATCTCCAACCCCCCCGCTCCTCTTCTTGCTCATTGTTCAAACACCTGGTCTCTCTCTCTCTCTTCCTCGTTGCTCATAAGCTAGCTGCTGCACTTGTTCTACTTCTTGCAACGATCGATAATGGCGTGCCTGTGCCCCTCGCCGTCCGGCCGGCGCCTGTCGGAGCTGCTGGAGGAGAAGCAGGAGCCCTTCTTCCTCGACCTCCACCTCCTCGAGAAGGGCTGCTCTGGCAGGCTCCTCGACGGCTACGACACTGCGCTGTGCTGGCCGGCCGGCGCCGGCGGCAACGACGCGGCGTCCGTGCTTAAGCGGCTCACCAGCAAGAAGAAGAAGGCGGCGGCGGCGAGCAGCCGGGGCAGGAAGCAGCCGGCGGCGGGCTCCGGGGTCCTCCGGCTCCTGCTCTCCAAGATCCTCCACGGTAAGGCGGCCAGCCGGAAGCCCGCCGCGCTGCAGTGCTCCGAGTCCTTCAAGAGGGTCGCCGTCGCCCCGTCTCCCAAGCACCTTGAGGTCGTCAAGCTCAAGACCGACGTAGTGGAGGTTGCCGCCAGCGACGAGGGGACTGAGTACTCCGACTCCGAGGACTACGACGACGAGAAGCAGCTGAGCCCCGTCTCCGTCCTGGAGCACCCGTTCGAGAGCTCCCCTGTTCACAGCCAGAGCAAGTACTGCTCCAACGTGCAAGGCTCGCCCAAGAACGCCATGGCCATCTTCCGGGAGCTCCTCGATGCGGCGTACTCGCCGGCGCTACTCACCGAGCTGCTCGCCAAGTCCGAGGACATCATCATCAAGGACACCGCCGACCTCGACCACGACAGCGAGGACTACTACTACCGTACGAGCCCCAAGAGCTTCCACGACAACGGCGACGAGACCGCAGCCGCTGGCACCCCCACCACCACAGCCTACTGGGAGACGCACAGGGTGGAGCTGGCCAGGGTGTCCGAGCTGGTGGCGTCGGAGGTGCCAAGGTCGAGGCTGGACGCCGCCGACACGCAGCCGGAGCGGCGGGACGTCGGCGCCGAGGTCGAGGCCGCCGTGCTCGAGGCGTTGCTGCTGGAGCTCGTCGTGGATCTCGGAAGCTGCTGATCGACGGCGGCGCACGACGGAGAAAGAAGCAGAGCGGCGAGCTCTGCTTTGCTCTGTTTTCGATCTCTAGATGCATGTATGATATGATAATATGGTTTTTTGATAGGCCGGCCCCACTGCTCAGTGTCTTTGGCATCCCAGTCAATGCCAAGTGGAGGCTGTAGACTAAGTAGCCGTGGAGTAATTGAGCAATAAAAATTAATTAATTAATTAATTAATTGGTTTGTTGTTTATGGCTTGACAGACAGAACAAGTTCTGGTAGGTCTGGTGTGTAGGGATGGATTTGGCACACTTGGAAGCAAGCATTTTTTTTCATCTGATGGTACTTGAGGAGCTGTGGCACCAAGCAGACACCACATGTTGTATAACTCACAAAATAGGTCCACTCCATATGTTACTGTGGCAAATTTTGTGTTTAAGCTAAGGTATGTTCACCTAAACGTGGGTAGAGATCCAACCAAGGACTTGACACCCGTGAGGACTCACTCAAGTCAAATTTTATGTTACACATCTAGTGGCATTTCTTGAACTATTTTCTAGTGCACAAAAAGTTGGATGAAAGCTGGCGGATGGTGACATTCCAATTTCCAATACCTTCATAATGCGAAGTCAGAAAAGGATTCAGATTATTCGGGGGAAATGATTGCACTCGACTCGCTAACGATAACTCTATGACGTTAGTTAATATATAATAGATTAATAGACAATATTTCTAGGGAATATAGTATAATTTTTTAACGCGCTTTAAGGCTTTCTTTAATTTCGACAGGATAGCATAACATGTGTTCAACATGACATGATTTCATACATAACCGTATTCCGGTACCACAAAAACGAACCTAATATTTCGAAATTTAAAAAGTTTAGAAACAACTTGTAAACTTTTTTGTTTTATATCATGTCTTTACGGGATTCTTTGTATATAATTTAGACTTGGCATTTATTCACATCTATTTCAGCATGAAGGAAGGGCGAAAAAGCCTCCCCATTCCCTCTATTGCTTGGAATTTAAAAAGGATTTATTTGAGTGAATAATCGCAAGTCAAACATATTTTATTTATTTCAAACTGTTGAAATTTGAATCCATTATCTCGTGCATGTTTTCTTAGAACTTTTCGTTTTTTCTCCAAGCTAGAAGAATTATACGACCAATATGTACATACCATTCGGCATCCTAAATGATTTTACACCGATATTAAGTATCGAATCACTACCGCGGTGAACCATCTGGATCTTGCTGGATGTTGAATTTCATTCCCGAAACCCCACGACATGCTTTGAATCAAGCGTATAATATATGACCCGTTTTCAATCCTCAATCTTTTGTCTCTGGTAGAAAGAGTTGTGTTTCAGGCTGGCAATCTTAGACTGCACTACCTCCGTTCTCGGTGCTGGTTAAAGTAGAGTAGGAGTTCATCAAATCCAGGAATATCTACAACAACGCATAGTTATCAGAATTTCACACCATGTATTTGCTTGTTTGTTTGTTGTTAACTCATGCACAAATAGCAGAACATACGAGGAGCTAAACCCAAGCGTCTAGCACCCGGACGGACAACCTGGATGCCATACCGATCGACTGGACCACCACCACAAAACACCGTCTTCATCACCATCATCACCGTCATCGATCATTCGTAGTCCTCAACATTAATTTCCAGCTCCCAGGCCTTCTCTGATTGCAATCAGGCCCCCCCTAATAGCGGGAACCCCTCATGGCAAGGAGAGCGACGCTCGAGCTCACCGTTAACCGATACGAGAAACACGGCGACGGCGAGGCTCATGTGCATGTGCGAGAGCCCGGCCAACGCCGTTGATCTCGCGCTCGCCCCGATCGCTTTCCGTCCGAGAGCGACGCGCGCGAGTACGTATGTGCACATGGAGAGCTGGAGCTGAAACGTACAGGAGCTGGGCGAGTTTTTCTTTTAAATATTATTTGCCCGTGCGTTGCACCGGAAGAAACAAATTCTTACACGCAATGGGCAATGAGCAATGGGTAATGGCCACCGAGGAAGAGCGGGCGCGACCCGGGTCTCCAGTCCCTCGCAGCCGCGGCGAAGCACCTCCGCGCGGAGACGGCCTCGGGCGGGAGGAGGTCCCGCGTCCCCATCGGGACATCCGCCATGGCGGCAGAGGAATCGGCCAGCCCGCATGTCGTGCTCTTCCCCTTCCTCGCGCGCGGCCACATCCCGGCCTTCCTCCGCCTCGCCGGCCTCCTCCACGAGCTCCGCCCGGGCCTCGCCGTCACCCTCGTCTCTCAGCATCCTTGGGCATGTGCACGAACAGCGCCGGCGGGTACCCGGCCGGCACCTCCTCCATCGCGGCGAACACGCCCTCGGCGATCATGATGGTGACGCTGCTAAACCTGACCCGCGCCGCCAGCGCGGAGAGGAAGTGCCCGCCCGACGACGCGCCGATGCCGATGAGCGGGAGGCTGCCGAGCTCGGGCTGCTCCTCCTCAACCCACCACTTGATGATGGACTTGACGGCGGCGAGCTCGCTTCCTTCGCTGGCGGCATGGAGGGACCAGCACTTTGGCTCGGCTGGAGACGGCAAAGATAGCGTAGCCGCGGCTGAGTGCGGTACGCGTGAAGCGGTGCTCCTCGGGGAGCCCCGCGCAGCTGGGGCAACCAGGAGAGGCGTCGAAGAAGTCGGTGGCGCGGATGGTGCAGCCTGGGGCGACGAATAGCGCGGCGCGCGGCGGGGACGGCGGCAGCTGCCACAGCACCTCGTTCCTGCTCCTCCGCACCACCCGCGGGTCGAGGCGGACGGCCGCGTGGGAGGTCAGCGGCGGGGCGGGAGGGGCACGGGGGAGGAAAAGGAGGACGGTGGTGGCGAGGAGGATGAGCGCACCGGAGGAGGCGATCACCACGCCGGGCTTGCGGGATTGTGGGATTCTGGCGAGGACGGTGTGCATCGTGCGGTGCGCGATTTAGCTGCGGTAATGGAGATTCGAGAGAGGTTTTGGGCGGAGATGGCATCGGGTAGCAGCAACGGAGCGAGCGACAGCGACAGCGACAGCGATACAAACATCAACTTTTATTACGACGGACGAAGAAACGTTCCGTCCTTTAATATTAGGGAGAGATTTTTTATTTAGAAATTTCAGAAATAATATCACATCTAAAAAAATTGTAAAACTGGCCTCAATCGCCACCAGCCTTGACGATTAGGACGTAACCGCCACACGCTGTGGCGATAGGAGCCAATCGCCAAGCCGCGTGGCGATTGACCGTAATCGCCACAGGGGATGGCGATTGGGCCTAAATCGCCAGCGGACATGGCGATTGGCCCCTTTGATTATATAGCCAGGGCGCTATCGCCACGGCTCGTGGCGATAGCGCCCTATGTCCTGACAGTTATGAAGAGTAATTGCCTATCGTCACCAGGGATGGCGATTGCACCTTATCACCACCCCGCGTGGCGATAGCACTTAATATCGTCGGTGCAGCTGACGATTGATCCCTATCGCCACGAAACGTGGCGGTTGCGCTCTAATAGCCACGGCTCGTGGCGATTAAGGCTAGTTTTGTAATTTTTTGGAGGTGATATTATTTCTGAAATTTTTAAATAAAAAATAATATTTAAAAAAACTCGGAGTTGGGCTAGCATTCATGGGGATGTGTGTTTGTGCAGGGGTTGGAAAGCTGTAGCGAAGGGGAAGAAATGTTTTGTGCGGCAGTAGCCGGTGGTGATTCAGCTGCGTTTTTACAAGGGGCGAGACGTGCACACATGTACTCAGTTATACGGATTTCGAAACCATGTTGCTGTGTTGGTAAGGTTGGGGCATACCTACATTACGGATGACCGCGTGGAGTCTCCTGTGCAGTTGAATCCGATAGGCTCTCTACGTACTTCCAACAGTTCTATATACAAGAGATTTGCTATCATCATAGTTTTAAGAATCGGACCGGTGATTGAACCAGTGATTTTCTCGGTTCACGGGTTCAATTTGTTGGTTCACGGACATATAATTAAAATATGACTGTAGTTGTATGGTTTAGAAATCATATATCAAAGTAATAGAAATTTTCCTTTATCTAAAAATAAATCAAGTAATCTTTTTTCAGCTGTAAGATGAGAAACCAACTTGGCGCGGTTGGTCATACGCGTGTGGGCCTCACACTTAGAGGACTCAGATCTCAGATTGTCTCCCGCTTTCAGCAAATAAATTTTATTCTGTGAGACTGCTCAGCCGGCTGGACCGGGCAGCGGTTTAGAGCGAAACTAGCCTGTCCAACCACGGTTTCGCCGGTTCAGACGGTTCACTTGCACAAATTCAAACGTTGTTTATACTAGCGAGGACTCCATGCATTGCTATATATTTTAAAAGGTAAAACTCTATGTTTGTATGAATATTTATTTTCTGGAGTCAAGTTGCTACTTATTATATCCGTAGAATTAATGTTAAATTAAGATATATTTTTTTCAACGAACTTTAGTGGATGATAGACAATCCTGCGTCAACCTCAATGTTGGTAGCAGATTTGGCGGTTGGTGTGATCCAAAGGTGAAAATTAGTCTTTTTATATGACTAAGAACGTAACAGTGGGTGGAATTTTAGCTAGTTAAAAAAGTACCATGACATACTTTTTTCTAGAGAAATAAGATATAAGAAAGGAGAATGTTGATGGTATGCATGGTTACTTGCGACTGCTAGCACCGGGGCCAGAGTGCGGATTAACGGTGGTGCGCGCGGCCTGCAAGCGGTGGGTGGGCAAGGAGGATGGAGGAAGTGCTGGCAGCCGCTTAACCGCGCGTGCGGCCGGGACGCTCCTCCCGTGCGCGCGCGTGACCTCGACCTCTCGAGCGCGCGTCCATGGCCGCGCCTCACGGAAGCCATGCATGCACGTGATCCACAAAGTCTAGTTAACTAGGAGCCCCGCGCCTAGCTAGCTCTCCAGTAGATTCAACCGTCGCTCTTGGTTATTTTTTCTTACAGAGGGATCGATGAAGGTCCTCAATGGCCACTAGAACTCTAGATCAATTACAAAAAATTAAATTATGTAGTGCAACGCAGTCATTAGATGAAGGACATTGCAGAAAATAAAAATTAGTTACTTCATGGGTGCAAAGTTCTTAAAGAGATTATTTCGCTGTTTTGCGCAGAGCTGATGAAAGCAAAACAAAATTTCTAAGAACTGGTGCATAAATAAGGTACGTAGGAAATGGAGAACAAACAATGGCTCTGGGAAGGCAAGTGGTTGTCTAAACAAACATTTGCTCAGCAGTGTTCTGGATACGTAGCATCTGAAGAACCACTGGGATTTCTGTAGCTACCCTGCTAAGAAGAGGATTAGACTTTGAAAATGTGGGAGGACGTTAAGCTTACTTGCTTAGATATTACCCTAACCAAAGACAAAGGCACAACATCATGGTTCCCGAGCTAAATTTATATGTAATGTAGTGAAGTGTGCTTATGGTTTGCAATCTGTCTCACATAACATTAATCGTCGATTTGGGAGACGGGTTAGGACCTTCAAACCAAAAGAAAGGAATATGATACTAGTGAGCGAGACAGCAATTCTGTGATCGTTGTAGAACACACGCAATACTTGCCCACTTTGATTTCCAAATTTTGCACCTTGCCGACTCCACCAACTTTATCGACATTATTTCACAGTGGAATCACGGTTCTAAACTCATCACCAAATTGAAACGGAGAGATCTCAACGGTATGAGGACCTACACTATGTGGAATATTTGGGAGGAGCGGCTCCTTCCAAAACTGCTCGGCCTCGACTCATGCGGCGGCGGAGCTTACCTGGCAAGCAGTTGAGCTCTGCAGGGTTGCTTTTGATGACCACGACTGACGGCTGTCGTGTTTCCTTTTTCATTTTTGCAGTGATCTTCCGCTTTGTTTGTTTGCTTCCGGCCCTCTTGGTCCGGGTTCCCTGTACATAACATTGCTTTCTTGTTTATATAGATCAGTAGAGCTCCTGCCTTCAGTAGGAAAAGAAATAAAAAATGTTATCAAAACAAAATACCAGCTGACCCCAACTATGTAATGTCTCTAATCTGCCACTGTTATCTTCTTGGGCTCCTTAGCAGGCAAATGTGGAAAACACATAAACGTTGCGCTAAGAGGGGAAGGTTGCTCGAGCGCCTATCAAATGAAATCTCCAACGCAACGAAGGGATGGCAGCCAGTGGCCAGACAAATACGATGGTGATAGAAGTGTTGAACCTGACACCCAGAGGGTCCTGCCTTTTTTTTTGCAGATGCTGCTTTCCATTGCTGGGCTTAGTTGCCTGCTAGATTTCATATCTGATATATATGTAAGCGTTTGATATTTCCTGTTTTACGCTTGCAGTCAGTTTCCTTTTATTATTTCACTTGTAAGACGTCTATCACTTCTAGTTTTCTATTAATAGAAATCAGAGGTGCCTCGTCTCGATCTTGCTCAAAATTTTAAAAAAATATACAAACGCACAGTGGTCGCACAACTTCAGGGACGAAGACTGCAAGACCCATTTGGAACACATGATAGAAAAATTACAGGAATAGAAGAATTACATAAATTTGATGTCACATCTTACAGATTCCTACAGAAATCAAAAACGTAGAAATTATCCAACATAGCTGTTTGGATACTCCACAAAAATTTTGTAGCAAAGTGTTTCTTGATTAATGAGATTAGAGGAGAGACACAGAAACATGTATCAGACTTCTCATGGGCAATGATAACATGATGTTGGGGTAAATATCTCAAATCCTCCAAAAAGTGGAAGAAAGGAAGGATTCTATGATAATTGTCAAAGCCAATCACACAATCGAAATTTTGTAGGAATCAATGCTACAAAATTTCTACAAAATTCATTTGTTCCAAACAAGCTCTAAAGAGTAACTCTAGTTGCTAAAGCTCCTTAGGTTGAAGAAGACAATTTCACCTCTGAAATTTCAGTAGAAATACATGAAAATTCTTACGAATCAAAGAGACCCTGAGTGTTGATTACTACATTGGCGGATCCTTCATATAGAAGTAGCAGGTTGAAAGGCCTCACAATAGGTTTGGATGATGACGTTAAGGTTGATGTTTAATGGCGGTGGTACGCCGGATAACTAATCTATGGAACCAATTCAACCCATGCGATTTACACTGATAGGTTGAAGAAAACGCTCTACACTCTTGACTCTGCATATATGTCATACGTACGTACTCCGTAGTATATAGCACTAACCAGATCGATCGAGGTTCATTGCATCACGTGGTTCAGATGCAAACAAATTTCCCGACAATCGTATCACCACTCGGTCAGAGTCAATGCTGCCATTCAGATATGCTACTAGTTAAACAAATGAGGAGCTAGCTAGCAAAATCAGATCCGCCGTACGTAGTGCCCGTACATTTTAATCAGCGAGTGCATGAGTATATGCACCCAAAAATGATTGGCCTGGCCAATTAATTCACCCACGCGGCATGGGGTTATTCGGTTACACGGCTACTCCTTCCATCCACAAATATGAGATGCACATATTTTTTAAAATTTATCTTTGACTAAAATTTTATTCAATAATATATGATATATGATGCAAAATTGATACCATTAAAAAGTGTTTCTTAATACGAATCCAATAATATCAATTTTGTAACATATAACCTACATATTCCATTCGTCTAGAAATGTAAGGCATATTTTAATTGGTTAAGACAAGGCTTTAATCAATAATTACTTTATTAATATGTGATTTATATGCTACAATACTTTGAATTTGAATCTAATGACATCAATTTTATATCACATAAACCACATACTAATGAAGTAATTGTTGGTCAAAGCTGTGTGTTAACCAAACAAAATACACCTTACATTTTAGAACGGAGGGAGTATTATTGAATAAATTAGATAAAGATACATTTTAAAAAGGATGTGTACCTTGTATTCATAGACAGGGGGAGTAAATGGTACTCACAAAATTGCAAAAAAATGCCAGTTAAACATCGAATTTGGCTTCGGAAATTCAGGAAATAATGTATTTGTCTTCTTAGCCTTTTTTCTTCTCACGATCATTTGTACCGCGCGCACTTTACAAGAACGCACACGAAGCAACGTAAACGTAGAAGAACTGTTGATAAAATCTCTAGCAGTACTATGGTGCATGTAGTGCATCGAAAACTCAAGGGGATCGGAGTCAAAATCTAGCTACCATGCATGTGAATCGAGCTCACGTACGTACGTACCTAGGATACGTAGCGGGTCCATGCATGCGTGCCGCACGGTACTCGGGTCCATGCATGCGTGCCGCACGGAGCTCCTAGCTAGTGTCGGCCAAATTATAGCGGCACACATGTAGGAGCCACCAGTCCATCGATTACCCGCACATGCATGCATGTATTAGAAGAGTCTCAATACACTGTCTCTTAAGCTGTCTCTTCCTGTATTAAAAGAATGCTTAGAGATAGCTTTCTCAGTGCATTGTCTCTGAAGCTGCCTCTTAGTTTGTTGTATTTTATGATCAATAGCACCATTTTATTCTTGTAGCCTATTTGTGGCACATACCAATCCTTTCATGTTTGTAGAAGTTTGTATGAGAAAATAAACAAATAATGCTAGGAAAATTACATGTAAATTTTATTAAATCCATGAACGTATATACGAGCGATATTCATACATACAATGGTACAAAATATAGAGAAATTTAGTTTAGCCCAAATTTTTACCAAATATGCTCAACCAAGTCCCTTTTAAGTTGGACATGAGTCGGACGAGCACGAATGAGGGAATCTCTTTGTATCACATCGGCAAATGCAGGGATATTGCCATGAGTGAAAACTGGGGTAGAACGGTTGACGTGCTTCCGGTCTCGTTCAGGTCAAGAGGGATGGCTGCCATTTCTTTTTCATCTTCGACTATCATGTTGTGAAGAATGATGCAAGCCAACATGATTTTCTCGAGGTCGCCTCTGTCGTATAGACGCGCCGGTTGACCTATGATACGAAAACGACCCTGTAAGACACCAAATGCCCTTTCAACATCCTTTCTTGCTCCTTCTTGATGTTCAGCAAACAGCTTGTGCTTCTCTGTCTGTGGGAGTGCTATCGACTTAACAAATATAGCAGGTATATGCCATCAGCAAGGTAGTAGCCATTGTTGTATTCATTCCTGTTGATATAATAGTGAACTTGAGGAGCTTCCCCTCTCAGTTGCTGAGTAACAACGACGATTGGTTAAGCACATTGATGTCATTGTTTGATCCAGCGACACCAAAGAAGGCATGCCATATCCGGAGATCCTGTGAAGCTACTACCTCTAGAATCAACGTAGGCACGCCTTGATCGCCGCGCGTGAATTGCCCTTTCTATGCGACATGACATTTTTCCCAATGCCAGTGCATGCAGTCAAAGCTTCCTAGCATGCCAGGGAACCCACGACTCTCGCCAATTTGCAATAGGCGCTCCACATCTTCTGAGTTGGGGCGTCGTAAATACTCCCCACCAAATGTATCAATCACGCCTTGCACGAACATCTTCAGGCTCTCCACGGTAGTACTCTCCCCGATCTTCAGGTATTCATCGAGCAAGTCTGTTGGGCTACCATACGCCAATTGGCGAATAGCCGCTGTACATTTCTGCAGTGGCGAGAGCCCTTGGCGTTTAAGGGCATCTGTTCTTGTAGTAAAATACGGAGACTAATCGCCTAGTGCATCAACGATATGCCAAAAGAGAGATCTTGTCATCTGAAATCTTCGACGGAATGTGGCAGCATCGTAGAGAGGGTTGTCGAGGAAGTAATCATGCATTAGCCGCTCATGGCTTTCTTCACGAGGCCTACGTACTTCCTCGGACCACTCCTGCTGAGAGACGACCTTGCTTGAAAATCTTCCAGGCCTGCCTTCAAATTCACCATGATCTCCTCGGCAAAGGAGTCTAAAATGTCTTCGTCGGTGATAAATTCATCAAACATTTAGAGGTCATCTGGATCAATGGTGTTTGTCTCATCATTGTTGTCTGGCTGATGAGACATTTTGTGAAGGAGGAAGTGTACTGATAGCAAGAGATGATGTGTTTGTGTGTGTATGCTAGCAGCTATATATAGTGATGTAGGCAAGAATGCATGCAGTCAAGTTTAGGTGTTCACACTGCTACATATATATGAATACAAATACTGCTAAATATGTATGAATACAAACATTGCTAGGTCACGATTAATTCAAGCACTAGTGGATACACAAGCGTTCACATTACATCTTGAAGAAAAATAGCATTGCTCTATCTATTTCCTCTTTGTGTACAGGTACAGCCTATTTGGGTACACGTACAGCCTAAAGAAAAATAGCATTGCTCCATCTATTTGGGTGCACATACAGCCTGAAGAAAAATAGCATTGCTAAAAAACACATGGTCATTAACTAAATACCACGAGCTGATACTGTTTCCAGCAAGATATACAGTCAGCTCACTAGCAAAAGGCAATTCATACTGAAAAACACATGGTCATTAACAAAGTATGCAAGATATACAGTCAGCTCACTAGCAAAAGGCAATTCATACTGAAAACACATGGTCATTAATAAAATACCACAAGCTGATACTGTTTCCAGCAAGGATGGACTGAAATACCACAAGAAATAGGTCTCTAGTTCAAAGATGAACTGACACAAGCAATAGGTTTTAAAATACGGACACAAGCATATATCTCTACTTCATAGATCAAATAGCATTGATCCCATACTCGCTAATATCTTCGCACGCATGGCCTTTGCATCCTCATCCATCCCACTTGTGCCAGCAAGCAAGAGGTTGTTGTAAACTTCAAGCATTTTTGTCTCTTTTTGAAGTCTTGCTGCTTCAAGCTCCTCGGTTGACATCCGTTGTTATATCTCTATCACATTTTGCCGCTGCTGCCTAGACTCAGCCTGCACCTCCAGAAACTTATCTAATTTTTCTATAAGCACCGCCAACCCCTCGGACATATCTCGAGCCTTACGTTTACCCTTGCATTCGGCTTTAGCTGACTTGCAACCAATCAGGCGCTGCTCGTTGTCCACATCAATAACATCTGATGCGACATCGATCCCCCCTGACGGACTCTTCTTTTCCTCTTTCTTCAACTTTTTCATGTATGCCAACCATTTTTCCTGGTTCTTAAGTACTCTCTACATATGCAACAATACGAAATGTTTGGAATACGTGACTTGATACTTCTCCAGCGCCATGTCCGTCAATTGGTCATTAGAATAACCACTTCTGTACACTTTGGTGATGGAACACCACTGGCCATGGAAAGCATTGATCTGTGCCTTTACATGATGAAAACAAAGCTTGAGTTGGCGTGCTCCTCTTCTCCTGTCCTTTGGCATGGTATTGTTGTATACAACAGCAATATCCTTCTAGTACTTCTCATTCTTCTTGTTATTCTCATCAATTGGGTCATTAGAATTTTCCAACCAAGCATTAGCCTACATTTGGGAAAAAAGAGAATTAGTTGTGACCAACGAGAAATTAAATTAATTAATTGACACAAGTTATGCAATTACCAATTTCTTGTCTTCCTCGTGCGACCAAGACAAATGTTGTGCGGTCCTATCAGGCTCATCATCGTCCTCATCAAGATCATCAACATTAACAACCTGTTTTTTCTTTTTGGAAGCCACCATGCCTGATGAGCCAAGTATTTTTCCCGAAGTATGCATGGCTGGTGATGGAGTTCCTTTAGTGTGCGGTGCCGGTGGTGGCAAGGAAGCAGCAAAATACTGAGGAACACCAACTAAGTGGGAATTCTCCGAACTAGGATGTCCTAGTTGCGGAGGGAGGAAATTTGATGGATAAGGTGAGAACGGGAATGGTGAGAATTCTGGATGCCGGAAGTAACTTAAGAATCTACCAGACGGATGTGAATCCATTGTCCTGCAACATACAACAAATAGGAATAGACCATTTATATATTAACAAAATGTAAAGGCAGGCTACTAAAAAAAGAAATAAAGAAAAAGAGGCAGGTAAAGTGTTGTTAAATTTCAGATATTGATATACATGGGTTAGAGGCTGCCATTCTGAATTTGGGATATATACAAACATATATACAAGCTATGTAGCCAAGTGAATCAGTGGACCTTCTTTGTGCCGTGTGAACCTATTGCTCCAATTTGCTTTCTTTTATGAATCAAAAAGGTTCCCTAAGCTTCTGCTCGCTATGAACAAGTAAACAAAAGTAAACAAAAAGCACACTGAACAATCCCGAGCAGAATAAGTAATGAATCTTCCTGGCATACCATATATATCTACCAAAGCAGGATAATCTAAAATAGCATAAGTTTTAATCTCACTGCTCTCAAATGGCTATTCTGTTTGTGCTCCAAGGTGTGTGCTTACTTCACTTAACCAAGTGTATCATGTCTGGTTAGGGGGAAAATTGATGGGAAAATGATGGGTTAGGGGGATAATTAGCTAGTACAATAGCTGTTAAAGAGAATGATAACTCTGTTCATCTTGCTATTGATGTAGTTTTCCTCCGATGCAGACATGGTGTGTCTATGCAATATTAGCTGCATCAACCCTGCACACAGCTAATGCATATTCTTGATATTTTCTTGTCACATAGCTTTGCCCTTCAATTGACATATTTTCCCTCATGAGCTCAAGATTCACTGATGTTTGCTTTTTAGTATCATGGCACATTGTTGTACCTATTTATTCAGATAGTATCAGCACAAAAATTGACAACAAATTAGAAAAAATTCACCATTGATCCTCGGCATGAGCGGCGGCGGCACCCATCGGCATGGGCAGCGACGGGGCCGGCGCTGCCAAACTCGTCTATAGGGGCTCCTCCAGGGCAGGGGCAGCGGCGGTGGCCCTCCACGGCAGGGGCAGCGACGGTGCTCCTCCACGGGACGGGCAGCGGCGGCGGTCCTCCATTGCAGAGGCGGTAGCGGCGGCGCCTGCAGAGACTCCTCTACGGGCGGCGGTGCTCATCGGCATGGGCGAAAGCTGCGGCGGCCTCGTCTGCAGGGGCGGCGGCGGCGTCGGCGTCGGCGGCCTCCTCTGCAGGGATAACGGCGGCGACGGGGGCCCTCCACGGCAGCTGCCGCGACGCACCTTCGGGGGAAGGTGGACGGGGGCGGAGCAACGGTGAGATGGTGGGATGGGGACGGGGTCAGAGCAGTGGGGACAGGTAGGGATGGGGATGGGCTTGAGACCACACGGGATCGTATTTTGCGATTTTTTTAATCGGTCCGTGAGCTAGGAGTTGGCTCGTTAGGAAGAGACGGTTCTCATCTCTCTCCTTCTTAATTACCTGCCACATCAGATTTTTGCTTACTTGGCATAGCTTAAGAGACAGCTGACCTGGTGCATTGGGACTGCCCTTATTTCCGTTAATCCGTGAATGCGAGTAGAAAGGAGCAATTTATTGATCGATCGTGAATTGGATTAGTGGAGATTATTATATTATACTCTATATCTGTTAGAGATTAAACTTGAGTCCTTTGCGTGTTTATAAGGTGAAATCTTCTATTATATTATTAAAATGGTAGGAAAAATAAGTCACTATGATCTACATAGGCTAAAATATTTTTTTATCATCAATCACGATGTGAGTCCAAAATATGACGGTATAGATTATTTATAAAATCATAGACAACTCTTATTAGGTGGACAAAGAGTACAACTATATTTTAAAAACATGTAGTAAATACAATTCTTATTAGATAAATAAAGAATACAACTCTATTTCCTAAATTAAATTATAAAATTAATTTTAATTAAAAATTACCAGGTAAATGTATATATGAGCGGATAAATTGTATAACTCTATTTTCGTAAATGGCTAGAATTTTAAATTATTTTAAATAAAAATTAGTAGTTAGATTTACATAAGAAATTGTAGAATACATATTAAAGTAGAATTAGCATTTGATTTTCATTTGATGGATATACATTGATGATCACTTTGCTATTGAGGTCATAAGGTGAGTCATAACACCATGGCAAGGTAACAAAGGATCATATTTCAAAGAAGATTTGCCAAACAAACTGATGATGATGGTGAGATGTAGCAAGATGAGATTGGTGGTGATATGCCCCTAGAGGCAATTTGCTTATGATGCGGTAAAGTAACACCTAGGGTTTAGGCTCTTGCGAAGGAGCTTAGTGGCATGGCCACTAGGTCACTCGAATGCACGTAGGTCCAAGAGTAGAAGCTAGACACATTGCTTGGGTGCCACATGATGTGATAGGTTTAGTCAAGAGTGAGCTTGAGGGTGATCAAGATATCTACTTTGCCGTTGCCAGTGATAGGATACTCAAACGATAAATGTAGTAGAGTAAGAGGAGCATGCATGGAAACATCTAGAGACAATATATTACATTAATTGATTAATGAAGCTGCAATACAACCAGTGACATGAGAGAGATGGAGAAAAAAACACAAAGTTTAGCTATGAGCCATCAATGTTTATATTTAACTCTTGGTCGAAAATTTCTTAGAATTATTCGTGCAAAGATGAACATTGTGGGGATGAGAAGGAGTGGAAGATGAAGATGTATAAATTAGTACGAAAGTCTATAATTTTATGAACAGACCATGAGCTTCATTGAAAATATTTCTACTAAATGAGATTTTCTATTAAAATATTTTGATCTAACTTTAATCATATTTCTTTCGACATAGTTTTGACTAATTTTTTTAGCAATGAATAAATTGAATAATAGTTAGCAGTAGGGGTCTGATAATCTGGTAAAAAAGTTAATACAAAATATGATTATACGTAAATCTAGTGAGATAAATGGAGAGATTACTACGCTAATTTAACATTAACATGGAGGAATATATAGTGTCCAGTTTTTAATAGACCTCGTGTGAATATTTGTATACGGTGGTACGGATGTGTGCACGTGATACTGTTTTGTTAAAAGAAAAGTGATAGGTTGTTTACTCGTTTAGTGGCTTTTGTCTTGTTCCCTACGTGTTTGACAGTCCCGTGCTTCTGTGTCTTTATCCGTAAAGGCAAAGGACGTGAATATCTGGTCAGCAGTACGTGGCATGCTGCTCCCGACATGAGCTCAGTGTCTCCATGTGTTTCTTTCGGCCAGTAGACTAGTAATACACACGTAACCTTATTAGTAATTCACATCTGATCTTCCTATGGCCGCGACCGGTCGCCCGACGGTCCTATCGGCCGAACGGTTCTTTTCCACTGTTGCTTCTGTCTTTTATTTTTTCACCGTCGACTAACTGTTTTATCGCCTTTTCACCTGTCTTGCCGCCTTCTACCTCCCAAAACTGTCCTAAGAGCACCAAATCTCACGCTACGTCGAGCACATCAGCCAAATCTAACCAACCATCAATACCGGCGGCAAGTTAGGAGCGCCAATTTTCTAATTAGACCATTCCATTAAATTTTCTCGTCCAGCCACCATATAGTCCCTGGATGCCGGCCATCGTGGTGCTGTCGATTGTTGTTCTTGCTTGTGAGTCTCATCCTTCCTCTTTTCTCTTTTCTTTCTCGTCATTTTTCCTCTTCTTTTTTTCTCTCTCGCTCTTCTTTTCTCTCCTACTCTTTTTACGAACCGATGATGCACGAGCGATTGTATGCTTAGACTTGGGTTGCTCATTTACTAATTACCTCTGTATCTTCGTCGACGTTTCAGCGATGGGAGCCAACGCACGAGCGCGCATGCTTATGTGTTTATCTTGAGCGGTGCATGCATGTATCTTGTTCGATCGATCAAAAATAAATTTATATGTCGGTCTTGCATGTGCAAGGAGCAGGCTGGCCAGGCCAACGCAGCATGTTAATTTGTTTCTTTCCTTGTCGAGTGAATCTCCGAAAACCTTATGTTTTGTGACCGCAGAAACCACTGTCTTGTGACGTATAACCTTGATCGTGTTTCATGACATTTCTCGCTAGCCAGTTTTTACCCAAATTGATCGACATGCCAATCCCACTTACAACGCCAATCTGTGCAAAAGACTCGTTCACCTTGAGTTACAGGTAGCATCAACTAAAAACCTCGTCTGATATGTGGAATAGAATTAAAAAAAAATCTACATCTGTAAAGTACTGTAGCTTTAAAAAAATATACATCACTTATATATATTAGTGCGAGTAGATTATAACCATGGGTGAAATCATCAGCCAGCGACCCTGGACAACTGACCAGGCTGGCCAACATACGGCCATATAGTGCATGTGTGATGTAACTATATGATAAGCATAAATTCGGTGGTTTGCTCGAATATCCAATTATATACGGTTCTCAATTTTCTTTTCCTTAACATACGATTTGCCCAGATAATTTGGCTCCGCCGCCATGTAAATTAATGGAAATATTCTATATAACTTGGCTAGGTAGACTAACAAACATAGTACGTATAGTATAACGCAGCAGCAGCAGCAGACAGGCGATATCTCGCGCGCGCACGTACGTCCAAGCGCCGCACCGCACGCATGTTAGCTGTGTGCGCGCGCATCTGTACATGCATGCATGCATGCACACACGTCGCGTGGAAACGTAGCTTCGCCGAGCCTTCCGCGCGCTCGCCGACCGACCGTCGGTCGGTCGGACAAGGTAATCAGCTAACCAAACAGGTCTTTCGCGGTTGACCGTGCCGTGTGGTCCGACTAGTTCGGTGGACTCTATCTCTCTTTTGTGTGATTAAAACTTAATTTATTATAACAGTAAATTTAAAGTTAAATTAATAAAAAATAAAAACTTTAATTCTTATAGTAAAAAGTTTGTATGTACTTGTTGAAAGTTCTAACTTTTTTCTAGTAGAAAACGTATTAGGAACTAGTTAAAACTTTATTTGTTCTCGTAGAAAGTTTATTTTGAGATTAAATTATTCTGATGGGTACTGTAGTGCTGTCAGCTAATCTCCGGCAATCTGTTCGATGGATCGCCGTCGTCGATCGCACGCTCGCACGTCTCGCTGCCTGCCGTTGGCCCCACACGTACGTGCGCACGCCCGGGGAAACGCCAAAGCGGGAGATCGCGCGGTGATTAGTTAGTTTTAATTTTAATCACGCTACTGACTGCGCGCCTGCGCGCGTGCATTGCACGTGCCATACCGCACGTTTTAGAGGCGTGTAATTTTGCTGCTGATCGAATGGATTAATTTAGTTTGATTAATTACCTCGTGTCACCGGTAAGCTAGCTAGCTAGCTAGCTCCGATGACTCTGTCCACCTGCGTCACGTACTCGATCACATGTCAGGCTGGGCACGTAAATTAGTTTTTTGTGTATATTAGATACGTTCGGTCGAGTAATTTGTGTGGATTTTTCGTCATGATTCTCCAGGATTTGGACTCAGATAACTACACTAGTTCATCTAATTACTTTTCTTAAGAAAAACTGCAGTAGCTATTTTTCTTTTAGAGGGGACTGCACTGTCCCATCCTTGATTGTTGTTGGTTGGTACGTAAGTTAAAAGTTCGTTGAATCGTTGGGCTAAGCCCAGGACTTGGATCATTTAATTATTGGCCCATTACTTGCATAAATAATGGGCCTCCTGCATAACTTCACAACTCACAGGATAAGACCGGAGATGGATGCCTTGTTACGCGCCGCGCAGGTTATCTTGGCCCATTAATCCGCCCTTTCGGATTGCACGAACCCAAATATCGTCCACGGTGGACTCATATGGAACATTGCTCGACTATTCAATGGAACAATTCACAATATATAGTGGAACAAAAATAAAAAGTCAGGAGAATAAAATGAAAAATGCTCATCAAGCCATGCACAACTATTCGGTGGAACAATTCACGATTACTAGTTGGAAAAAAAATCAATCTACTAGAATAATTCACAAAGTTTAGTGGATAAAAATAAAGATCCAAAAATGAAAGTGCTCACGGAAGAAGAAACCCATGATCAATAGAACAATTATGACAACTAGTGTAACAAAGGTTTCTCAAAAAAAAACTAGTGTAACAAAGGAAATAATGGTAGTGGAACAAATAAGTAAACCTAGTGGAACAATTTGCAAGTTTTAGCAGATAAAAAAAATAAAAAAATTGAGAGTAGAGCAATTTTATACTACTAGTAGTGGAATATTTCGACACTATTAGTGGAACAAAAAATTGAAAAAATGACGTGCTCAAGAACAAATAATGACTATTGATGGAATAAAAATAAGAAGTCAGTAGAAGGACTTAAGATTATTAATGCAAAAATACAAAGTTTGTACAACCAAATAAAAAGTAAAGAGAAAATAACCATCTCGTACATACGCTGGACGTCTCGTACAATGAAAACGGAGATGACACCCTGCTCACACCACATACATAAGGGAGAAAAGGAAGTTGTTACCCTCGGAGCGTGGGTTGCAGACGGAGAGGCTCCGCAACGATGAAGGACGCCAAGGCGGGCGCAACGACGCTACCTGGGACCCGCGTCGGCAGGCTCGGTTGCGTCCTCCTCCCATCGGGCAGCCCAGCCCAGCAATGGTGGCGCAAGGGCCGTGACGGCTGGGCAAACCACATGCCGAACCAGACCCGGGCGCCCGGCCAACCCGGCCGGTGGTGCCGCCGGATCACGGGCAGGAAGGGCTCGACCGCCGGGTTCAACTCACTATGGAGGTCCACCGTCGCCTGTGCAGCCGACCTCCCGACTCGGCGATAGCAGCGTGGCCCCCCTGCGGGCTGCCCTAAGCACGCCAGCGTGGAGCGGAGGCGGCGGTGACAATGTGGCGTGAAGTGCTTCGCGGCAGTGACGCTGGACGACACGGCTCCCGGTGTAGCTTGCGGCCCAGCACGGCGTCGAAGCAGAGACGACGTCGAAGCAGAGACGGCGTCGGCATGGCACGGTGTTGGACAAAGCGGCTCCCAGCGTGGCTTGCGGCGCAGCACGGCGTCGAAGCAGAGGCGGCACTAGAGCGGCGCGGCTCGCAACAGGAGCGGCACGGTGTCGGACGGAGCGGCGGTATGACCTAGGGGCGGCAGCAGGGGGATTGACGCTCCGGTAAGGCAGCGGTGGGCTGGCGAGGTAGCAGCAGGGCCGCGCCCAGGTGGGCCTTTGTACCCCTGCGCGCCCCCGCTCAACCCTAAGAGTGAGTGGGCCGCGCCTAGGTCCATAGCCAGGAGAAGGATGCCGCATGGAGCGACAGGAAAGGAAGAAGGCTGCGTAGGCCCAAAAGAAAGAAAAAAAACAGAGGAAGGAAAGAAAAAGTATAAGGGAAGAAGGAAAAAGAAAAAAGAAAAAAAAGAATATGTCATCCGCTCTGGCCAGCCTTCGCTCCAACAGAACCGATCCCTCACCAAGATACAGATCATATCTCTGAGAAAAGAGAAGGAAAGGGGATAAGAAAAGGGAACAAGGGCAGACTCCTCGCTACAGGACACATCACGTTCCGCCATCACGCAGGCATCGTCGGTCCGATCCGCGCGCCAACCCCTCAAGGACCGGTGTGCTGGCCCGGACGGGTGGTACCCTACCGCCCAAACCCGCGAGGGGCTACTGTTGGAGGGGTGTCCCCGCGCTACTCCGGACCACCGACATACCATTAAAATGTTGTGTAAATAGTTTAAAATCCTCTTCCGGGCATTTTCTACCCTAGAATGACAAACTTGTAAATTCCTCATCCCACCTCCACCTCCTTCTCTATAAATAGGGCCCCAAGGCCAAGAGGGAGGGGGATCTCATTTTCCCTCTTTCTCACTTTTGCGAACCCTAATGTGGGGAGAGAAACATGAAACCGCTGTGTAAGGTCTAGCTGCGCTTGCTATCTTCTCCCTCATGTCCCTACGTGCGCCTCCGTAGGCCTGCATAACCGAATGGGGGTGCCTCTCTCTTATTGTCTAGCCTCGTACCTACGACAAAGTTTGTACAACCAAATAAAAAGTAAAGAGAAAATAAAGTAGAATAAAGGAAAATAAAGAGATTTAACTGGGGAAAAAAGAAAAAGGAAGGGTAAGTAAGAAATAAGGAAAATAAATGAGTATCTGTCATCCTTTTGGTACTTTGATTATCATGGGATGCTAGCAATTGCCAGTCTCGGGTCGTGAGTTCGATCCTCCACAGGAGAATTTCCTTTTTAGGCCTCCTTTGGATTGAAGGAATTATAGAGGATTTTTATAGGAATTTGATCCTTAGGATTGTTTCCTACGAGGCATCTTTGGATGGTAGAAATGAAACCCCAAAATTCATAAGGAATAGTTTCCTATGGGGGTGATTCCTAAGGAATTTGAGAATAAGATCCTACCTCTTGGAAAAATTCCTGGCGGGAAAAAATCTCACGCATGGCGCCCTCGCGCTAAAAATTGTGCGCTCAGCTTCGTGTAGACAGGGCCGTCGCTCCATGTGGCTTCCCGAAGAAACAGTGAGATAAAAAAATATGAAGAGTGGTGACTAGATCCCAGCTTGTGAAAGTAGACGAGCTCGAAGACCTCATCTCCGACGCAAGCAACGGCCACCCGACTGACGACCAGCAACGACACCAACGCAGAGCTCCTCCCTGATGCAATCATCGACTAGCCCCTGTACCAACATCGACCAGATCGAGCCCCTCCTCCCAGCTCCCGTCGTAACCAGGTTCATCTGACGCAATCGTTGACCAGCCCCAACCTCTTAACCTCCTCATTCTGCTTGTTAATGGCACTCAGCTCTCCTGATTTAGCGTGCGCATGTTCTCATGGAGATTAGGGCCACGTGAGGGAAAAAATCAATCATAATTGTTGTTCTATATAAGGCTTCAGATCTGTTTTTTAGAGATGTATGTGTTCATACTTCATAACCATTGCATCTGATTTTACTCCATTATTTTGGTTGTGGAATCACAGTCAGCTGCTGCTTTCGTGTGCAATTCATCCCAGATTGATGTCATTATAAATTCCACTTTGGATATAGCAATTGCCTTTGTATTTAGTGAATGATGTAGTCCAAATAAGAGTATTTTTTTCTCTAACCACTTTTCCAAAGAATAGTATTTTTTTAAACCCCAAATTGATTTGATCTAACGCAGATGGCTGATCAAGTTAGCTTGTACGATCACCGAGGAAGTCGTCAGCATTCACAAGGAGTTGGTGATACTCAAGGTGGCCGAGGGATTGCAGAACCTCATCAAGAAATAGGTATTCCACCAAAACAATTTCAATTACTTACACAATATGCAAGATTAGCAGGAAGGATCAATTATAACCTAATCAATTTCAGGCACCATGAAAGCTATTCCTAGAGCTAAATGGAATCATCAAATGAAGTTGTTTCTTATTGAGCTCCTGAGAGATCATGATGTGCCTGGTTTTCGAACTCAAAATGCATGGAGTAAAGAGGCATGGACAAATATCGTTTGTCGACTAAATCAAAAGTTTTGTACATCCTTTACTCTTAACCAAGTGAAACAAAAGGAGCATGATTTGAAGAAAGAATACCGAAGTGTGAAAGATTTGTTGGCTGAAAGTGGTTTTGGATGGGACGGCGAGAGAATGATGGTAGATGCACCAGCAAATGCTTGGGCCAGTTTTGCTGCTCGCAAGAATAACAAGGAGGCCCTCCAATGGAGAAACAAGTCATTTCCATACTATGATGAATTGGCTCCTCTCTATGATGGTTACTTTGACATATTTTCCTACTTGTCTTGTTTGACAACCTGTTTTGTCACATTTCTTTTGAGGTAACTTCATATTTTTTTCTCCTTGAATTTACGTGCGTTATTGTCACACCTTGATTTTCCAAAACCCGAAAATTAGGGCTAACAAAAACTTTTTGCTAACACCGCCAGTTAAAAATACACCATAAATAAAATTTTTACCCAAATCGTACTCCTGCTAAACCCTAAAGCAAAGCAACCAAAATCATTCCCTCTGTTCCTGCTCCCTTGATTTCTACTTTGTCGAAACCCTGTCCCGCAAGGGATACAAACCCTGCTCTATCCTTGGTCTCCATGCGGGACCATTCGCCCTTGCGTCCCCGCCACGACAGCCTGAGGCAGCTGCCACTGCCAACTTGCTCTGCCGCGACAGCCCATGGCAGCCGTTGCCGCTGCCACGCTCTTGCCACGGCAGCTGCCGCTGCCCGTTTTCTCTGCTGCGGCAAGGCCTCTGCCACCGCCGTTGCTATCTTTCTCTGCCGCAGCAAGCCGCTCCTGCCGCGACAAGCTTCTGCCGCGCCACCGATTCCCCGCCACGGCATCTCACAGTAGCTACCGTCGCTGCCATGCCTCTGCCATGGCAACCCCTTCCCTGCCGCGGCAATGCCACGCCGCTGTTCCTTCCCGCCGCGGCAGCCGATTCCTACCGCGGCAAGTCTTTCCCCTACCGCGGCAGTACCGCGGCAACAGTTTCTCTGCTGCGATAGCCTTTAACCCCGCCACAAACGCACAGACCCGGAAAAACCCTAACACGTTGAACAACTCCGCTACAACTCTATGTATATATATACTTAAACTTTTCTAAATGTATATAGTCACATACACCTTGAAAAGTCACAACATATCTTTGTATGTGGCCATTTGATTTTTCACCACCTTTTCTCTCTCCTGATATATACTGCACCTACATATACCTGCCACCATTAACCTCCATTGGCAGCACCGCGTTCTGCCCTTTCCATTAAATTCTAATTCTTGACACGTCATGTCAAACCAGGGACACGTACTCCATGTGATGGTTTTCGGTGCCTAACTCAACTGTTGCCTCGCACACGTGCCTCCGCATCTATAGGACTACCGCCTGTCCTGCAGCAGCACAAAGATCAGTGCCAACTTCTCACTTGTCCCATCACTACCAAGCTGCGCATTAAGTACTTCCTCCTGAGCCCTTTTGCTAGCTCCCTCTCTTCTCTATCAGCCTGCTCCCTGCTGAACACCGCCAATACTATTTGTCATGAACACGTAGAGCTAACAACAGGGAAACAGTGCCTAACTTCCTCTGTGCATGCTGACCGTGCACGGAGCCCAATGGCTTGCAATGAGAGGTCACCTCCCCGCAGTAAGTACCTTGCATCAACAACACTTGCTAGCATCTTCTCCCTCTCTCTTACAGCAGCTTCTCCTTCAGCTCTCACACGCTTGAGCTATTTCCCATCTTCTTCTCTACCCGAGCTAGCAAACCAAGAGCAGGCTAGAGCTCCAAGGCCGAACTCCCTCCTCTGCAAACTCGAGTGCTCCTGAGCTCGCCCTTTTCCTGTTGGGGAACGCGCTACGCAAAACAAAATTTTTCCGCGCACGAACCAAACCAAGAAACACTATCGAGGTGTAGGTAACGATATCATACCTTCGACGATCACGTCAATGCAGCGGAGAAGTTGACCGATGTCGATGAAGTCCGCAGACTCCCGCAGCTAGGTTATACCTCCCAGCCGCGAGAGCGATCTCCTCGTGAATAGTTCGCCCGATCAAACGCCGAAGTATACGACGTCTCCGAGGTATCCACGCGTACTGGATCAGCGACACCGCGGTAATGTGTGGACCAGCACACAAGAACAGCGGGGATCTACGAGAAGGAGAAGCAGCAGCGCGCCGGTAGCTGTACTAGATCCAATCTAGAAGAGAGAAAAAGAAGGCTGTGGCCAATCTAGAGATGGCCGGCCTAGGGTTTAGTCCAAGGGACTAGGGCTGCCTCCGGGGCTGCTTGGGATACCCTTTGAGGTGCCCTGCCCCTCTATTTATAGGGGTTGGGGCAGCTCTCCCTAGGCAGGTGGAGTCCTACTCCAGCAGGGACACCCTGTTGGAGTTGGAGTCCAACTCCACTAGAACCTTCTAGAACCTTCTAGAATTTCTAGAACCTTCCAGAACCTTTCAGAAATTCTAGAACCTTCCAGAACCTTCTAGAATTTCTAGAACCTTCTAGAACCTTCCAGAACCTTCCAGAACCTTCCAATACTTTTCGGAACACTTCCGGACATCACCGGAACCATCCGGGACCTCCCGGAACACTTTCGAGATCATCCGAAACACTTTCGGAACCCTTCTCTCTCGTTCTCCATAAATCGTAGCATTCCTAAATGTCGCTAAAACGTTAAGCGTGTGACCCTATAGGTTCGAGTATATGTGGACATGTCCGGAATACCTTTCGGTCAATAATCGTCAGCGGGATCTGGACACCCATAACGACTCCCACATATCATCGAAGATCTTTATCGAGCAAACCTTGTATTGTCGCATACAATTCCTTTTGCCTCACGATACATTACACAACCCGAGGCGAGACTTTGACGGTATCCCTGTGATCAACTCCTTGATCACCATACCTAGTTATCCTCGTTACCGGTTTGTACTCTTTTCTCGTTTCTGTATTCCGGTATCCCCGTGACTAACCTTTTAGTCACAATACCTGGCCAGGCGATGCTGGACACCGTAATACCGAGTGGGCCCAGAGTGTATCTCTCCATCGCCGGATGGGCAAATCCCAGTCTTGACATATCTAGAACCACGATATACTTTCTGGTGTACCTGAAAGTCACCTTTGTAATTACCCAGTTACGGCGTAACGTTTGATGACCCCAAAGCAACCATCCGGTATCCGGGTCTATGATATTCTCATGGTCTAAGGACGCAAGTAAACGTTAACACATCATGAGAAGATACTGACAACATATTGACGAAGTGATCTCGCAGTATCTCATAAGGGGTCTATCCAACACCATTGTTACCCTAACAATGTGTTCCCATTATTGCCGGCATCCTTGTTACATTAACAATGCCCATGATCAGGAAAACAAGATCATCAACAATACATGAGCTAGTCCAGAGGCCTGACTAGGGATCTAAATGGTGTTTATTATTCCACACATGCAATTAGGTTTTCCTCTGAATCTCATATTCAAGAACCAATGCAATTTTAGCATAGAACATAAACTTAATCATGAACATGAAAATAGAATAATAACAACTTTATTATTGCCTCTAGGGCATATTTCCAACATTTCCTTCTCCCCGGAGCCGAGCTCCATCTTTCACTCCATTCCCTGGTCCTTCCTCTTCCCCAAGCGCTGAGCTTCCCTGCCTTCTTCCTCCCCACCAATCTCCTCTAGCACCAACAGAGCTGCTCACCTCTCTCCACCCTCTTCCACCTCGAGCTCAAGCCCGTGCCACCCGACGAAGCTGCCCTGCCGGACGAACCCCACTGCATCCGCCGCCCGACCGCCTCCAGCGGCTGGCGCCATTTCAGTCGCCCAGGTCCTCTGCCCCTCCCAAGCCTCATTTTTCTTCTTCTCGGATCGAACCCCAGCGGCCGTTTCTCTTCTCCCCTGCCACGGCCGACCACAACCAGCCACCAGCGCCGCCAACCCCGGCCTCCGCCTCAGCTCTACCACTACACCGTGCCTTCCCTCTTCTCTGCTTAATTAGCTGCCGTTCTTACCGCAGCAAGCTCGCCGCCCCGCATACCTCAGCGCCGCCGCACTCCCCATGCTGCCGATGAGCTTCCCTAAATCGCCGCCTGTGAGGCCCCTGCTCCGAGCACCGACGCCATCAGCGCCGAGCTCACTCTTGAGCTCCCCAAGCTTGAACTCTCCAGTCCTCGGGCAGCCTCCATTCTTCCGGACCTAGCTTAAGAGCTCGCCCCCGCCGTGAAGTCCCAGGACCGCCGTACATGCCGTACAACCTAACGCCGCTGGTTTCTACTCTGCTGCGCCGCCTTCTACCGCAGCGGCGACGAGGCCCTACCACCCGAGCGCCAGCGCCGTCGCTCTCGAGCTGCAGCCGCCGGAGCCCCAGGCAACCATCCGGCCAGCTCGCCCTCACCGCTCGCCACCGGTCCAAATCCCCGAGTGCCGGCCAGATCTGCGCTGCCCCCTCGAGCCCCGGTCATCGGTGGGAAGATTCGCCCGAGCGCCGTCCGCCGCTGTCGGCCACCACCCCCCCCAGCAGCCTGAGAAGCCACCGCCCCGCCTGAGCCTCGCCGCCGGTAAGAGCAACCGCCGCCGCTGCATCCTGTTCATTCCGATGTCTAACCCGGGACCAGCCATCCCACGGCCACCGGATTGAGCGTATCCTCATCGACCTTCCCCTACCGGCGCGTATCCCCTGTTCCCTCTGCGCCGCGTGGCTCTGGTCCCTCTGGCCGCCGCCGTGATTCCGGTCAAGTCGCCCCGCTCCAGATGCCGCCGGGGGCAACCCGCCGGTAGATGACCCAGTCCCCGCTGCCCCTCTAAACGCTGCTGTTTCCATCTAATCTCCGGCCTCCCTCCCTTCTGTTTACTTGCTTCTTCCCTAACTCCATTTTTATTCCTAAGGCTTGTTTAGCATCTAAATTACTGAGGCAAGAGTTAAACGCTGGGACCCACGTGACAGTCCCATAATGAACCGGTGATTAGCTCCCTAACCCTATGGCACGATTCTTCTCCCTGGGTGTGTCTAAATTCAAATCCTCCTCAACCGTGCAGCATTCCTAAACCTTGAAATGTTTGAGATTTAAATTCGACTTAAGTATATGAGGAATGTCCCTTTCAGCACAGCTCCAGTTAAAATGATTATTGTTCCTACAATCACCTAGGATATCTCGGTTTCGGTACTCTGCTAAGGCTCATTTCCATATAATTTTGTAACCAATAAAGTAATAGAAGCTCTATATCCTGTCAACATCTGTTCGCGTACCACCTATTACCAAGATTTTAGGAACTTTATGGGTATGTCTTCGTCTCTGTTTTGGGATGGAGATAGACAACGTAATACTCCCACATTTAATGTAATCCTAACCTACATAACATAGGGGAATTTCCGACCTTCTATACCTCATCGATTTGAAAACAAAAAAAAATGTTTTCATGGTAGGACTAGACACTAAGAAACCCTCGTCCCCTCGATCCTTTTTTTTAAATAACTCTTATTACCGAGTGCATCCGAAAGTGTCTTGAATGATTCCTGTTAAAGAATGCCTTTAGAGTTAGTAAACTCCTAGATGCCTAACATGTGTAAACCTAGAGAGTCAAAAGTTCTAATAGATCGATTAATCAACCAAGATGTGGTTTCCGCTTCTACGGGGATCCTTATTTCATGTGATGGGGATTCCCTCTCCACCTTTTGAAAACCCTAATAAAAACTAGGCCTAGAGTGCATAATTTCAAGTTCATGATTGTATGTGTGAGGTTCTTATTTGGTTTACCCTCGTGCCATTTCCTATTCGATATTCTTGGTTTTCCTCGTGCCGTTGATTTATTCGTCGTTTTCTCGACGTGTAGATACCGACGTTAGAGATATCGCGCGAAGGACCCCGGACCCTCTCCGTATCAAGTTCAGGACCGAGACTCGGCCAATTCACCAGGCAAGCATTCCCACTTTGACCATGTTGAATCCCGTACTTGTGAACATTAAGTATTTTGTTTGCAAACTTGCATGCTATGTTGATATCAACGTTATTTTATGCTAGCGTAGTTATGCCGAGTAATTGCGTATGAGGTAGGTTCTGAAATCCCTTCCTTGGATCCCTAGGATTATTTAGTCGGTTGTCATTCGACCGATAAACTAATTAGGACTATAGGCCTTAGCCGTGCTTAGACCTGCTGTAGTTAAACTAAGTTTTATCGGTACGATGGGTATGGGAACAAAAACCCTCGGTTTGTTTACACATTCCGGGGAATCTTTTTAAAAGGAAATGTTTACCAAAATCCCAAAAGAAATAATGGAGGATTCGGATTCGGGCAAGAATGCTAAGGGTGTTTGGGGTGGTAGAGTAGCCGGTCGCTACTTGTGGCAAGAAAGGGTAGGGCAACCGGTTGCTACCTGAGGCCTGGAATGGCAGGATAGCCGGTTGCTACCTGAGGAGATGGTTGGACATGGAGTCTTGCTCGAATCAGTTAAGGACCGAACATAAGTGCTGCTGAATCAGTTCCCTTACCGTACGTCCACATGTCCTTTATGGGAAGGACTTGACTCGGTAACCCGCCTAATATTAGGGTTTGGACCCGTGGGAAGTAAGAAGAGAGTGCTAGGTAGGATATGGATCCCTACGGAATCTCCACGGTGCTACATGGGTCGAGATTCTTAGTGAGCTCCATTTAGACATGGGTATAGATTCGACACAAAGATGAGCGTTTCTCCGGATTGTGGTGTCAGGCTGCCTGGGCACAATCGGAGTTGAGGTAAGTCTCATTTAGCGGGTCCGGCTCTAGTGTGAACACGGGCGAAATGTCTCGTTGTACTAGCCCTGTCGGTATACGGTTCACAGTGTACCCAGGGCGAACTACATCTTGTGGGTAAAGCCGTACAACCTCTGCAGAGTGTTAAAAACTATTCGAATAGCCGCGTCCTCGGTCATGGACATGAACTGGTTAGGCCACACACTGGTTAGACTGAGTTTTGTTTGTGAAAGTTAGGAAATGGGATTAAGGACGTGGGCATGACGTGTCCACAGTGAGCAGTTTAAGCTACAGTCTGGTAGCGAGAAACTGCAGAAGAGAAAACCTAGCCCGGGCCGCGAGGCGGTAGCGCGGGTAGGTTGTAAGGATTGTTCGACGCGGTAGAAGGAGCTACTGGCCTCTAGTTGACGACTGTTCTGCTGGATTATCCAGCACCGAATGCTGTCTCGACAGAGACGAATTTGATTTCGAAATGTTTTTACAATCTACTATTCTAGTATTTAAATTTAAAACTTACACTTCTGCACAACCTACAACATAGGTTAGAGCTATCCCTTGATCTATTCCCTGCATGAAATATTACTGTATATTTCCTCCTGTGGGAATAGCTTGCGAGTACATTCCATGTACTCACCTGGCTTGTTGATTTGACCAGACGAAGGAGACATCAATTCCGAAGATACGTATATGAACGCGAAAGCTAGGGCGTAACCCCAGTCAGTTGCCTGTCGGGAATGGCATACTGATGGGTCACATCTCCACTAGATTTTCGCTGCAAGTTCATAGCCGTTGGGTTTCAGGTATCAGACAATCGACCTTGAAGGTCTATTTACTCTTATACGTATGTATGACAATGATATACAGGTTAACTTGTGTGTACCGGCTACTGATCCAGGGACCGGTACAGTAATCACAAGGGAGTATCCGGCTTAAAAACCGGGTACGCCACAGTTATGCTGAAGGAAGGACTCGCCATGGTATGGACCATTACGCCAGCAAGCCAAAGCATGCATCAACTCCATCATCACAGCCAATAGATCTGGACGATATGTATCAATCACCATCCCCTACTATTCTAGCTCCAGGTGAGCCAGATTTGCATGTATCTATGCAAGAAGAGGTTGAGGCAGCCTATGTGGATATTGTCCAGCATACATCCACCACATCTACGCCACACACACAAGCCCCACCAAATTCGACAAAAATTCCTCCAAAGAAGCTTAGCACTCGATGTGGAAAAAAACAGAAGAGGAATCCTACATACGCTGATGATGGATTTCATGAGAGATATCTGAAATTGAAAAAGGAAGAGATCGAGCGATTTGCAGCTATTAAAGAAAAGAAACTAGAGGACCCCTTTAGCATTCAGAAGTGCATCGCATCAATCGAAGAACTAAATGGTCTACAATTGGGTGATATGTTGATGGCATCAGACATCTTCAAAAGTAAGGAGAACAGGGAAGTTTTCTTGTCATTCTCTAGTAATGAATTGCGTTTAGCTTGGATTACAAGGGAGATTGCACGTAGCAGTCCAGATTATTAAAATTAGAACTTCTCCTTTGATGCACTAGTATGTGATCATGCATTAGTACACTTTTGTTTACCAAGAGTTGCAGCTTTTGTGTAGCTACTTGATTGGTGTATATTTTGGTAGTTTGGACTTGTATGTGGTCATGCAGTAGTATGCCTTTGTTTAGCAAAAGTTTATAGCTTTTGTTTAGCTACCTGACTGATTTATATTTTGGTAGTTTGGAGTAGTACGTGGTCATGAAGTAGTATTTTTTTTAATCAAAAGTCATAGCTTTTGTCAACTACCTGATTGATGTATATTTTGGTAGTTTGGAAGGTCTAGTATTTTGGTTTATCATGTCTCAAGCTCCAATCAGATTAAGGATGTAAAGAACTTCAGAACAAATGCTTAATGAAGTTTAATATTAGTATCACAAGTACATGAATGGTATTACAAATTGTATGTTATGTTATTATCCTACATATATATGTTAACCTCTCCGTGATACATATTGATCCCACATTCTTCGTGCTATATCATCTCGCCTTTGATTTCCTACTTCTCTAGAGTAATTAAATCCTTGTATATCACCATGATAGTTCTGGTCTCCATTTGGCACATCAATGATCTTGTCTTGGTCAATATCCATGGTATCACTATTAGGCCAAGACATATCTCCATTGTGTAGGCGTATGAAATTGTGTAAAACACAACACGCAACCGATATGTCAATTTGTTTATCAACTGAGTAATGTGCAGCAACTTTCAGTATCGGAAATCTCATTTTTAGGATTCCAATAGTTCTCTCAATATGATTTCGAAGTTGAGCATGACGAAGGTTAAATAACTCCTTGTAATTTTGTGGCTTCTGGCTTGCTCTTCCTTGTTCTTTTAATTGATACCTAGTACCACGGTATGGAGCAAGAAATTGTGGTGTATTTGCGTAACCAGCATCTACAAGATAGAATTTACCATCAGGCACTTCAAATCCATGGTTAAGCGCATCTTGTAGAACTCTTGCATCTGAAGCTGATCCTTTCCATTCGGCATGTACATGCACAAACTTCAAATCAAAATCACAAGCAACCATAATATTTTGTGAGAGTGTTTGCTTTCTATTCCTATATGGTTCTTGCTGCTCCAATGGAATTGTTAGAGGAATATGTGTTCCATCTATAGCACCAATGCAATTCTACATCATGAAAAATACCTCCATGTTAGAACATTGTACTTAGCTTACAAAAATCATATCACCTAAACGTGCTAAAATTAAAAAAGACTAGAGACTCATTCATACCTGAAAGAAAGGGTGAAATTGTGGTATGCTCAAGATTGGATGTAGGTATAGGGAAGGTGGACGTATATAGACACATGTAAGTTGTGTGATTGTCAAGCACTGCTCCAAATCGCCGACTTATTGTTTCTCCGCTATGTTGAAACCAATCCTGTAGGGTTTCATTGCTTGCATTTTTTGATAATACATACAAGAATATAACTACTTGTTCTTCCACTGATAATACCCTGGAATTAGCAAGGAGATTTTTCTCACGCCTTTTGCATAGACTTTCATGTCCAGTTAGAATTTCATTAACACGACAAGCCCCCGAAAGTTTTGATGTGTGCATTGGTGTCTTACTAGAAGATGGTTGCGATGTATCTCCTAAAGTGGGGAGAACAAAATGAATGAATTCATCATCACTTTCTGATCTACGGCGGTAGCTTCGATCCATGGTGTGCAACAGCAAACAAGCCAAAAAAGATTCTGAAAAATTATTGGATAAAACAATAAAAAAATTTGACACACTTAATTACATACAGAACTTGTGAAGGAAACAAGTACTAACCTTGTTAGCTGTTTCAGCAAGAGGTAACGGCAAATGATGGAGGCAACGCAAGGGAGTAAAGGGAGCAAAGACAACACATATCAAAGCAGGAAAGGTATTTATGCACCAAGAGCCAACGGCTAGTGCAACCAATGGCCTGATGCATGCTAACGGCTAGAAGTTTGAAATGCCAAACTTAAAAAAATATTCTTTTAATTCTAGAGTTCCTACATTTTCCTATGATACAACCAAAGGCTCTTTGTTCTTTATTCCTGAGGATTTGGATTCCATAGGATTGGAAAAGCCAAGGCATTACAATCCTGTATTTTTCCTATTCCTGTATTTTAGAAATCCTATGTCCCAAAGGAGGCCTTTCTTTTTATTCTTGGACGAGACGTTTAAGCCAGAACACATTCGTGGGCCATACGAGCGGCGCATTGCTACGTGCCATGCGCGTGGCATATAGCATACTTCAAAATGCTCTAAGTTGAACTAGGCTTTTCACTCATACATGGCTACTAGCTCCAGCCCAAAATCGCATGAATACTCGCTGTGTTTCACCTCAGAGAAACCATGAAAGTTTCACTTCCTCCGTTGTAGAAAACTTTTTCCATTTTCTTTTGATTCTCAAAAAATAAAATTTTCCTTTTTGCTGGGGTTGTATAACGCATGAAGCACGGGAAATTCCAATTATGCGGAAAAAAACAGGATTAAAGTTAGGAAGAAGCATCGAGCCATCTCACCAAGAAGATATGTGATGCAAAAGAAATCAGCATTCTTGGGATAGAATTCAACATTCTGGAATGAACAACTTAACCCTACTGGCCTACAGTCTTCTTGCTCCCTAGGATGTCTACGTGCACGGGAGCACTTAGGAGGTGTTTGGTGGCTGGCCACAACTTGCCAAGCCAAATTTTGGCACGCCATGGTTGCTTTGGCTGGTGTTTGGTTGATGCCCGTTTTTTGGCGCGCCACAGCCTGACTGCCCTTCCGCCACAACATTTTCATCCAAAAGTGTGGTGGGCATTTTCTCCGCCACAGCTGTGGCGCGCCGCAAACGTCGTAGCCCTTGGCGTTTGTCTGGACAGCCAGAACGCCAGACAAGCTGGCGTTTGCGTCCCAGCAACATCCGGCCCAACCTAGTCGGAGGCTCCAAGTTTAGCCTCCGGGGGGCTAACGCCGGAGGCCGTGGCGTTCGGGCGCTGATCAACCAAATAGTTTTTTTTTGCCAAAAATGTGGCAAACCACAAGTGTGGCAATCGCCATAATTTTAACTTGGCAAAATGTGGCCGGCAACCGAACAGCCCTCTGACACCCAACTACTGATGAGTGGGTCCCAGATCTCCCACCACCCGACGCGCCACCTCCCCACCTGACAAAAACTCAGAAGACTGTCACCGCACCGCACCCACCTGTCAGGCGGTCCCGTTCTTTCACTGACAGGTCGCCCCACCAGGCTGCCATTTTGTCTTGTGCCACCTGCCCCCTGCTGCAACAGTACCGGCGCAGTGAACCACCCCAGCGAGAAAGCAATCGCCACGCCTCTCCCCATCCACCTGCAAATCCGGAACACTAACTGACAGGTGGGCCCCCATTTTAGTTCCGCCTGACAGCCCCACCTGTCACTGATATGGGGTAGTTTTACAGCTCGTGTCGTGCAGTCCGCTTTTGACCCGAGTGACCGATCAGTCACAGTTCACAAGCCTCGGAAGGGCGTGGCCCCACCACCCCCGCGCAAAACCACGAAACCCGCAAAACCCCATTGCCTTCCCCACCACCCCCCACCCCACCCCCAATGGCCGACCGCTCGCCGGCGCAACCCGGCCGGCGCCGCCGCAGCCGGGGCTGGAGCAGCCCGTCAAAGGCCTCCTCCCGTAGGCGGCAGTTCCCGGGCCCTTCCTCCGCCCCGCCCGTTCTCCAGCATCCCCCCCTGCCCCCCGGCACCGAGGTCGAGGTCCGCGTCGACGACGACGGCTTCTACGGCACCTGGTTCGAGGCCACCGTGGACGGCTTCCTCCCCCCGTGCGGCCGGGGCTCCCGTGCCCGCTACACCGTCACCTATGCCCACCTCCTCTCCGACGACTCCGGCGCCACCCTCGTCGAGCCCTTCGCCCCCTCCCGCATCCGGCCGCGCCCCCGTCCGCGTCCTCCGCGGAACCCCTCGGGCTCCACGACATCGTCGAGGCGTTCCACAACGACGGCTGGTGGTCCGGCATCGTCCTCGCCACCGACCCCCTCACCGTCGCCTTCCCGATCAACCGCGAGGTGATCACCTTCCAGGAGCCGCACCTCGTCCGCCCCCGCCGTGACTACGTCGATGGCCAGTGGGTCCCGTCGCGGGCCGCGATTGCCGTGCAGCCGAAGCGCACGGTTAGGGTTTACGAGGTCGGGGACAAGGTGGAGGTGGTGAGGGACCGGGAGGTGTATGGCTACTCGTGGTTCCCCGCGACGGTGGCCAAGGTCATCGATAGGCTGAGCTACCTCGTGGAGTACTTCGATCTGGAGGACGAGGGGGCCGGGGGGAAGGCCATGGAGTACCTTCATTGCCTCTTCATCAGGCCGGCAGTGGAGCACTCCCCGCGGGAGAACGAGTTCTGGCTCGGGCCCGGTGCCGCGGTGGAGGCGTATTGCGACGGGCGTGGTCACCGGGGGTGGTGCGCAGGGTTGTTGGGGAGGGCGAGTATGAGGTTAGCATCGACGGGAAGGAGGCGGAGCTGCTGCTGAGGAAGGTGCCGGAGTTGCTCAAGCCTCATTACAAGTGGAATGGCAAGCATTGGAGAATTGTCAGTCCTAAGGTAATAATGGCGAAATCCAGTTTCTAGCTGTGCCTGTATACCTGCTAATTTGTAGTTCCAGTTTTGCTGCTTTCGTCCATGCATGGATCAGGGTGAATTTATTGGGTCTTATATCGGATGGAGATTATACTTCGAAATCAGATATTTGATAACTTATTACCCTTTTCCTCCAACCCATCAAACCATTAGCCAAGTATTTTTGAAATGTGCGGCTTCCGTGTTCCAGGGACATGAGTTTCACATTATGAGGTTTTTGAACTATTTTCTTGAAGAACTATCAACTAATATGAAGATTGGCTTGAATAATCAACTATGGTATAACTTTTTGTGATAATCAGACTTTCGATATTCTTTCGTGTTGGATTGCTAAGTGTACTGCTAACGACATTGATATACTCTCCAAAATACATGCAAGAACAATTTGTGGGAAGAACCTTTCATTGTGTTTTCGTCGTTTTCGTTGGATGCTGGCAAAATCTGAAGATGTAAATGCTGCCGTGGAGCTATTGTTATCATGCTGTTTTTGACCAGATACTCTCTTCAACCATATCCAGCTCCCATTCTTCCCATAATATGCGAATCTCGTAGGCTTGTACTTGGTTCTTTCCAATTAGTCTGGCTGTATGAGACGTACCCTGCATCCCTTCAATATCTCATTGTTCTTGGGAGTGCTTGTAATCATTTTCAAAAGGTGCTAGTTTTATATTTAAGTCTTGAGATATGTATAGTAACTAGTAAGGAGTTACAAGAAAGCTTATATTTGACAAGTTACACCACAGTGCATACAATTTGTAGAACAATTCAGCTTTGGCTGAAGTGTCCAACAACGTCCAGTTTTTGTTATACTCTTTCCTTGGCTTTGGCACTTCACATTCAAATTAGGAGGCGTTTGGACTTTGGAGATTTAGGTGAGTTAGGGGTGGGATGGAGCCCTGACAAGTTAGAGGCTGAAGTTGGGCTGTAGTGGGATGTCATAACACTGCTGATTTGAGCTCTGGATATGTTCCTTGTGTCTTTTACTTTTGGAAGACTTCATATGAGAAGGTGGGACTCCAGTGGATTTTGTGTAAAAGTTGTGAGTTGGGGTGGGACTGGGCTTCAGCCTGAATCTCTGCATTTGATATCAGATCCAACGGTCGAAGTGTGTGGATAGTTTTTTCTTTTGCCTGGGAAAACTGAGTTTGCACCTGATACTTTTGCATTTAATATATAATAATAATAGAAATGGGGATGGCTGTGCTACAAATATCATATAAATAGTTTTTGGATTTCCATCCTTTACACGTTATTCTTTTCCCCTCACTTGCACGTGTTGGATGAGCACTGGATGCTTGAAATGATTGTATTATAAAGTGTGTACTGCTTGTATAGTTGTATTATAGAATGCGGATTTTTGGCACACACGGGCATATGCACCGATTAAAAAGTTACAATTGTGTACTGTATAAGAGTATGAGCACTAGGAAAAAATTCTGCCAAATTAATGCACAAGTGAGCACTGGTGCATATGCCCGTGATGCGAAAATCATTTGCACATTTCAGAAAAAAATTGAAAAAGACTCACAAATGTGTATATCTATATATCTACAAACAATAGGTGATATTTAAGGCACCATAGGGATAGGAATTACCACATTAATCTAAAAATCTAGAAGTGCTCACGTTAATTGAGAGAAAAAGAAAAGATGTAGACCGCTTATTTTGGTGGGGTCAGATTATAGCGATGTAGATTTTTTCTGTAGTAGAAAGTTAATAGGACACATACGTAAATCAAACAGAAACAAGAAAGAGATTGCTTTTGGTTGGTAAGAACAGTCAAAGCTATGGGACACGATGTCTTCTACAAAGTCAGACCCATTGTGTAGCTATACAACTCATGGAGCTAGCTTATGCTGGAGCTTCGGAAACATATACGTGTCCAACATGCATACGAGATTATCTTCGATGAAACAGATTTAGGATATTTAAGGCACTACATTCTTTTTATTATAGAAAAATTACCACATTAATTAAATAATCTAGAAAATATCACATTTATCATGAGAAAAAGGAAAATATCTACCCTCTTATTTTGGTGAGACCAGATTAGAAGGGTGTACATTAGACCTAGAGAAAAAGAAAAGATCTACACCGCTTATTTTGGTGAGACCAGATTAAAATGGTTTATATTAGTAGGAAATATGGTAGGACTCACATAGAAGACTCCGCTAGTTATATCAAAATATGAGCACTAACAAAAATCTGTGACAAAATATATTCATTTGTGAACTGTACAAAAAAGGCAATTTGTGCATACATTGTTGCTATATTTTGGCCAATGTTTTGTCTTTAACACAAAATTTTGCTAGTGCTCATGCTTTTATACAGTACACAAATGTGAATTTTTTCAATATTTTGCGAAATGTGCAAGTGTACAATCTGCCCACGTGTGCCAAAAATCTGCATTCTACTATACTTGCTCATTTATAAAATTAGAGACTGTCAGCACCACACTCACGCTAATTAGGAGAAAACAAGAAAAGAACTTGTATTTGATCACTAGGTCAGGCGGTATTATGATGGTGTAGACAGTAGACTCATATGATTTTAGAATTTCATATTAAACCATAGATTTATATCTTACTAATATCAAGATGAAGTTTCACCTGCTAAAAAAATGATGGTACCATATTATATCAAGTACTACTGCTACTTTCAGTTTAAAATTGTTTATGAATTGTGCCAGACAGCCAGGCAATTGTGCAGAAGTCCCGCAGTTTAAAGATATATGCTGCACTTAAAGTGAATCATCTCCCTCTCTCATGCTTCCTATTGAAGCATGCTTTTATTCAGGCAATAGTTGGTTTAACAATTAATGCTCAATGTTGTTTATTTTGGTCCACCGTTAGCTTCTTGGCACGCCCTATTGCATTTAGTTTGTAACACATGAAACATGGACTTTAATGCTTTAAAGTTTTTTTAATTCAAAAATTTATATGAGAAATCTCTCACTGATGCTATACTCTTTCATGGCTTTTCTCCATCAAGTGTTGATTCATATTGAATTGATTTTGCATGCTGTCTCATGTGAATGCTTTTGATATTTCTGGACCAACTACAATATTTGCTTAGTTATGAGTCCTATGTCATTCTCGATATTTATACAGTTATCCAGCTGTATGGATTACTGACCAATTGCATATTACTTATTTATTCAATCATGCTAGTATGTTTGCCATTGTGTATCACGTGCATTGGTTTCTATATGACTTGTTATAACCGTTCTTTTGATCATATTTGGTAACTCTATTTCTTACGTGGTTAGCATAGCATATATTCCAACTTGCATGATCCATCCTGAACATTTCTTTACTTATAGAGACAGGTAATAGGCAGCGGTCTGTATCTGGAAAAAGTCCAAGCTCACCTGTTGAGGTGGCATCCAGTGACGATGAACATAGACCTTCCGCCACAAAAAGGTCAAGGAAAGAACTGCCACAAAAAAAACTAGAAGTGTTACTGAAGCTTCTGAACATGCGTCAGAGTCTGAGATGGACACTACTTTATCTGCATTACGCAACTCACTGGCAAGCAATCATTCTCCAAAATCTTGTTCTCCACTATCTGGAAAGAATAATTTCAAGTGCTTTCACAGAGCTTAGTGAGTACCTGTGCAGTACCGAAGAAGGGGGTTGGACTTCTTCATGCTTCCTTAGAACATCCATCACCCCAGAATGAATCAGGAGCAGATGGTATTGGGGAGGTTGTTAATCAAGAAATCCTGCCTGACATGATGCTTTCTGATGGTCAGCTTAATACACCTGTCTGTGGAACAAGTGCTGATGAAGACCATGATATGCTTTCGACCGCAGGACTAGAAAACAGAAAATGGATTCATCTAGCATAAATAATGCTACGCAGCAGACGCAGGAAAAGCCACTCTTTGTCAGGCACTCCAGGTAAAGAAATATACTTTCAAGCATAAAGGTGGGGATATGCACCCTATTCAAGTACTTCAGGGAAAACAGTGATGCCTCTGATAATGTGAGTCCCATCCTTGCGTTTTGTAGTTGAAGTCATATTTACATGCAAAACATTAGAATTATTGTCATGTCAATCTTTCTCAAGTGCAGATTCAGTTGAAGGGTAACAACAATATCTCTCATAATGAAATTATTTGTGCTTTGAGTGCATCGATGTGCAATACCCCTTCACACACTCGATAGACTGATAAGGACAACTGATGCGGGTACGTCTTGTGACTGTTTACTTTGAAACTCCTCCTGTCTATTATCCATATTCATGTGCATTTTTTGTTCTGTTGTCAATCTGTTTGCAGGTGTCAAGAGGGGCTGACCGTGGTTCAAATATGAAGGTTCTTGCCTCTAAGAAATGTAAGTAGTTTGTCTAACACTGATCCATCAACAAGATGGGTTATCAAAATCTAAATACTGTTCTACAATCTGCAGCAGCTAAAATGAAAGGCTTCAAAGATTCTTCTAGCCCACATAGCTCACTAGATGCAACTAATACTGCCCAGAAGAGAGGTAGAAATAAAGTGGCAGGGCGACTGAAAGAATCTTCCGTCGAAGTAAGAACCTTTGTTTTGATAAGATATTTTTATAAGTTGGCGGCGTCTCACTTGGGTAATTATTGTGAGACAGTTGGAGAGCAGAGGACCTCATCCTCGGCAGCAGCTCAACAGAAATTTGGAGAATGAAATTAACGTAAATGAAGGAACAAATCAAGAACTGTTACCTTTAATACCTTCAGGCTTCGAATCAATTTGTAATGGGCAAGGTATGTTCTGTGTAACTACCCATGGCAGAAATGTGCATTAATTGTATGTTGTATTTCAGTGTAGCAGTTTTCTGATGGCAAGTTTTCTAGATGGGGGAGAAGTGGATGAGAGACTAATCAACCACATTTCCGGAGTGCTGGGAGCTCACATTCCATTGATAACACTCTATTAAGGAGCTGCTTAGTTGCTGGGAGTTCTCTGCCCTCAACCTTGCCTTCATGTCAATTTGTCGGTCAGCAGGTTTCGTTCATGAAAAACTCACCCATATGGCGTCTAATTGAAGCAATGGAAGTGTTTCAGGAGGTACCACAGCAACCCATTTCCTTCCACTTCAGCAATTTATGCCAGAATTGCGTGAAGGAATGGCTTTAGGTCTAATGGTGACATATGCCAGCTTAGTTGAAAGTGTGAAGAAATCATGCATGGCAGACAGCGTTGCATTATTTGAAGGGAAGATCAGCGCACTTGCCCATTTAGAGGAAAATGGATTCGATGTTAGGTTTTTGCAGCATAGCCTGAACAAATTGCTTCAGACCAAATGTGATCACACCAAGCATCTTGGGCACATGGACAAGTTGAAAGAATTGGTACCGGGAAAGGAGTCTGCCATATCCCAAAAATATGCGTTACTTGATGAAAAGGATAAGGCTATATTTCAGCTTGAGCAGAAGCTTGCGTGCCTTCGTGGTGAAGCAGAGCAGATTGCAAAGGAGACAAAAGATAAAGATGCAGAGCTCTCGAAGCTGAAAGCAGATATCAACATCGCTCAGGAAGCATGTGTTGACGATGAACTGCAGTTTCACAGCATCCTAGCTGAGCTGCGTTCAAGACTGCAGCTTTCCGACTGATATGATCTTCAGGAATCCTTTCAATGTCTAACTTGTTATTCCCGTAACTTATGCTCCAGGGCAGTAGGCCTTGAGATTATCTAGGATTAGGACCCATTCTGGACGAACTTCCTATGGTATTTGCTACCTGCTATTCATCTAAGAGACGCTAATGATTGCTGAACTATGGATCACGAATTATTGATGCAATTTAGACTATCTGTCTATGCTAGTTGAATCATACTTATCGCTGCATAAGTCGCTTGCATTCTGTTTCCATTCCTGGAATCTGCTGGTGATTGACATGCAGTAGTGGGTCAATCTCGCACCTTGCTGTTGCTTTATGTAGTATATTACATTAGAGAGTGGATTTGCTGCCCACTGTGATAGCTGCGCATGCTTTAGAAACAAGATTCGTGCTAATGCATGTGGCTGTCCTTTATAGGTCCCACTTCGGTCGACGTGTTAGTGATGTCTTCTGAATGTGTTAGTATTAGTTGCATGCATGCATGGTACTTTTTGCAGGAGCAGAGAGCAAACTTGATTCTTTTTGATTTGGGTGGAAGAGCACTGTTATGTTTGATTCGTGCACATCGTCCTTTGGCGCGAAATGCTAGGCCGGGTGCATGGAGGCGCGAAATGCTCAGACGGGAAGACAGTTTTTGCATGGGCACCGATGTACACCAGATGATGCTTTGTTCGAGGAATCGACAGAAATTATAAACTTGACAATCATGTGAATCTTATTTGGGGGGGAGAGAGAGAGTAGATTCCTTAGGCTGAGGTGAGCACCAATATCGTGATGAAGGCTCTCTGACAGCCGAGGACGCATGTAAAGCTCACTTAGTAATCTGAACTTTAGATAATTATTTAATGAGTAACTTTTGAACAAATATAATTTTTTAAAAAAATATCTAGCTATGTATATTTTCATTTGTAGGCTAACCGTTGTGGTAGTTGTGTAGCGGACTCGGCTATACCTTTATCGACGCTCCCGTGTCGATTTTGGCTCCGTCTTGCAATCCTAATTCCAATGGTAGTTGTGTAGCGGACTCAGCTACGCCTTTGTCGACACTCCCCCGTCGACTTCGGCCCCTTGCAACCCTAACCACCATGGTAGTCGTGTAGCGGATTTAACTACGTCTTCGTCGACACTCCCGCTCGACAAACCAACAAGAAGCAACTTCTCCTTTTCATCTTCAAACTTTGATTAATTGTCCCCCGAACCCAACATGTGGATAGGCAACTTTATAATGGTCGATTAACTTGGTGTTTATCTGGATTGTGTAATTACCCATGGCAGAAAACAATCCTGAAATAGCATCACCAAGAAAACTCAGGCTTCGACAGGAAGACTTAAGAAGGTTCAAGCAAGGTCTCATGCATATTAAATGGAATGAATATGTGGGCTCCATACTGACGGATGTGTTAACAACATGAGCGCACAAGTCTAGAACACACCATGGTTTCCAGTTAGAAATTTGAAGGTCTCATGGCTGTTAAATAATAAGATGAATGAATGAATCTGGGCTGTACACTAAATTCTACATTAACAACATGAGCACACCCACAGTCGTAGAATGCTTTCCAGTTAGAAGGTCAGGGATCTATTAGCATGATCATCATTTCGTTTGCAAGCTTTTGGATCCAAAAGACATAAATAAACATGTTCAAAGTAATAAAAAAGAACTCGTTCTTTTTCAAGTCTGGCTGCTATTACAGAAGCAAATTAATAGTCCATATTGATTCAAGGGAGGATGCATCTGGAAACTGAAAAAAAATGGGAAAATAAATTGACTGCTTTTAGTATTATTAGTACTTCCCCACGCAAGGGCAAGGCAACAAACAAATCCCTCCACAAGAATTGCGGAAAGGACCTGGATTCATTCAATAATTCATCAGAAGTACAAGGACCCCGAAAGTAAAGAAAATTACAACAAAGTCTCTGGACCTCCAGGCAACCGCTACCACCGCCCGAGCGAGCCGAAGACACGCCGGCGCTGCCGCTCCTCCACCGGAGCCGTCCAAACATTTTTGACGAAGACACAGACAGCCGAGAAGTCCTCGGTCACGTGCCTCGAAGGGCCAGCGCCCAGGAGCCGAAGCCTTGATGGCAGCTGGATGAGACTGAAAAGCGATCTGCGGTGGAAACGGAACAATGAAGGGGAGCAGAAGAGCTCACCGCGCCGGCCAGCCACGTTTGAGGTACAGATGTGCGTACGGTGGCCTACTGGCTCAGCAGTGGGAAGCAGGACGGCGTGATGGGCGACGGAAGGACGAAGGTGAGCCTTCAAAGCGGTGTGAGGTACAGATGTGCTTGCCCCTCTGAAGGTCCACCCCCGTCTCCTTCTCCTTGTTGACCTTCGCGTCCCACGGTGGCGACAATAGTGCTGAGACTTGGGCCGGGCCGGGCCGGCACGGCACAGACCCGTCGGACCTCGGGCCGAGTCGGGCCGTGCCTGGCCGAGCCCGGCAGCGCTGCCGTGCCGTGCCGGCCGCCGGACGGAGGCGCCGAAACCCGGCCCGCGGCACGCCGGGCGGCATCAGGTCGTGCCGGCACGGGCACGGCCCAGGCCAGGGGAGGCGGCAGCAGCGGGGGCGACGGCGGAGGGGGAGCCGGGCGAGGAGGCTGCGAGTGGGCGGCGGCGAGGAGGCAGCGTGATGGCGCGAGGGGGGCGGCGGCGAGAGACGGCGAGGGGGCGGCGGCGCGAGGTCGGGATGAGGAGGAGAGCAGCGGCGTCGAGGGCGCGAGGGCGCGGCGGCGAGGAGGCGGTGAGGGACGGCGGCGCGAGGGGGCGGGATGAGGAGGAGGGCAGCGGCGACGCGGCAGCGCGCGTGGAGGAGGAGGAGGCGCGGCGCGGCGTGGTGAGGACGAGGCGCAGGAGAGGCCGAGAGGGGGCGGCGAGGGGCGGCGGCGCGGGTGGAGGAGGTCTAGGAGGAGGAGGCGCGCGGGTGGAGGAGGTCCTGGACGCAGGAGGCCGTGGGGAAGCAGACTTATTCTAAGGGATGGGATGAGGGAAGAAAAAAATAAAGAAGAGAAAAGGAAAAGGAAAGGGATAAGGAAAGTAAAGTGAAAGAGAAAAAAAGAAAAAAATAAAGAAGAGGCTCACAGCTATTGGGGTAAATCAGTATAATATTATTATTAATAAAATACTGATACAATGTTACTGCCTCGTTAAAAAAACGTTACACCCTAGTGTGGGGTTCCCCTGTAAGGAAAAGAGTACAGTAACTACACTAAAATATATATACGAACTATTCGACGTCGACGATGTCGAGATCGGTAAGGCCCCCAGGATCTCAGGATCCTCTAGCTGATGTTGTTGTCTTTTATCCGCGTTGTTCCAATCCTTGAGGCATGTGATTGCTTCCATTGTCTCGGGCATGAGGGACGACCTTCTTTCTTCAATTATTCTCCCAACCATGCTAAAAGTTGCCTCGGAAGAGACAGTCGATACCGGAACAAGTAGAACATCCCATGCAAAATGGGACAGGACAGGAAAATATGCGCGCAACGTTTCTTCCACCATAAAAGCAGGTCAACATCCTTCCCGTTGGCAAGTTCACCATCCGTGGCTTTAAAATTATGGTCGAGGTAGTGGTGAGTTCTACAATGGAATTCCAGTTGGTGGTGGACGACTGAGTTGATGTAGAACTGGAATCCTGGGGCTTCTTCCTCTTCCATAGATGTGCCGTCGCGCTTCCCTTGTTATGCCGTGTCTCTTCTAACCCTCGTGCCACCTGAGACACCGTGCTTATCGCTGTACAAGCGGAAGACTCGAAAGAGATTTCCTGTTTCACATATTCAAAAGATTCAGAATAGTCCAATCCGATTGCCTCACCTATTCCATCCATAGCTTCTTGCAAAGCTTGTAATTTCCTGCGGGGATCGAAAATGGTGGCAAGCAATATGCGTGTGATATGGATTCAAAGTATTTAATGAATTTCTTCTCCATTGGTGCAAACAACATGTCTTAAATATTGATGGTTCCTATATTGGTTTAATAATTCCGCCATTAGCCAAATATACTCTATAACTAGACATGAGGTAGGATAGTGAACACCTGATAGAATTTTACTGATTTATAGAAAGGCTTAAGAAAACACGAAATTCATTAGCAATTGTCCAATCAGTGGGTGTAAGCACGTTACCTCCATCTTCAGAATTGGCAATAACAAAGACAGTCAACAGATTTTCGTATCCCTCTAGTTTCTTTAACATCATATACGTCGAGTTCCACCTCACCTTCATGTCAAGACTGAATTTTCTTGGTTTCACTCCTTGAGCAATGCAATACCTCTTGAAGTTTCCTGACACTACTGTAGAACTTGAGAGATAACGAATAGCAGCACGTATATTGTTCAAATATAACCCAATTTACTTGCATGCCATCTTACACAATAAGATTATGATGTGACAAACGCACCTCTGGTGGACAACATATCCACCAATGTATGACCGCAGGTGGGGGGTGAGGATTTCCATAGCCTTCGTATTCGCGAAGCATTATCAAGTGTAATAGAAAACATCCTATCTTGAATATTAAATTCAGTAATTACGTTAATATGCGCTCAGCAATGGCCTCACCGGTGTGTGCCTCGTCGATCATCTTAAACCTGATTACCCTCTTATTTAAATTACATTCACCATCTATATAGTAGGCAACAACACTAAGGCATCAATCCCCTTGACCAACACTCTGAGCAATGAGCAAGGTTCCCTTAGACAACTGCTACTGTTTCATCCCTCTTGATAGTACGGGTGATTCCTATGGACTCAAAGAAACTAGCAAATCTAGGCTTTACCTGCCACCAACTGAAGTCACGGCCCTTGACGCATCAAGCCACCATCACCTTGCTTGCAGCTCCCTGCACAGCACCGGCTTCTTCTCAGCTGTGACACAGCTGCCTAGCACAGCCATCTCTTTGTCCTTGAAACCACCTTGTACCCTTTTTGGTGACCATCCTTCACTGGATAATCCTTCTTCATGGAACCTGTAAACTCTGCTTACACTCATTGTAAACATTAGATTCCAGTTTAAGTTGCCATTAACCATCAAAACCATATTAGGGCCTAGATGATCTTTCAATCTCCCCCTTTTTGGTGGTTAGTGGCAACCCAAACTTTACACATTCAAAAATATAGGATTGAAAAATGATACATGTGTATGTTGATAGAATATACTCCCCCTGAATCTGTGCATAAGAGATTCGTTTTTAATAAGAGATGCACAGTTTACAAGTTTTAAGCATGGGAAGTATTTTCTGATGGCTTGCATTCTTATCAGTTTAGATATGTTGGATGAATGATCAGAGCATTATCTAACTGAAGCAGATACTGATATAGATGCTCAGATTAAAATATGAAGATTCATGTCAGAGCATATTAACATAATTAATCAGAGCAAGCATATCAAACAAATGTATATCAGAGCAAAATGACATATGTATATCAGAGCAAATGTGCATCAGAGCATAAGAACAGAGCATAAGAATGCATCAGAGATACAATGTTATCAAGACATAAGATACAGAAGAAAGAACCAAGTCTTGATACATCAGATACATCATTTTGAAAATAATTTACCCTTCCCATAAATAGCATGCAAAAACTCTCCCCCTTACACCACTTCCCCCTTTACACCATTCTCTCCCCCTTTGACACTAAAACACCCAAAAAGGAATTAAGGGAAAGAGATGCTTCAAGAAGACTTGGTCTTGAGCAGCTGAAGCACTTCTGAAAGCTGGTTGGATACATCTGATAGCTGAGCTTGAACTTGATCCACATTTTGCTTTCAGATGAGCGACCTCCTCTCGAAGCTGGCGATTCTCTCGACGCAGAGCAGCAAACTGAACGGGCATGACCTTGTTCTGATAAGCTCTGGCAGCATCTGGCGAGAGCCGGGTCCTGGACAAGGTGCCATCATCAGCTACCTGTAACACAGGTATAAACTCAGCTGTGTCTGACACAGGAGCAGCAGCTGTGACACCGGTGGGGACTTGGCAAGGAACAGGAGAGGTCCTTTGAGCATCAGGTTGATCAGCTGTGTAACTGGGCGATGGCACAGCTGGTTCAGGAGAGTCTCCAAATAGAGCAGGAACTGCAACCTCATCCGGATTATCATCTGCCTGAGGTCTAAGCTGGGTTTTGGTAGTCTTCACAGAGAAATCAAAGTTGGAATCCAGAAGACCTGTTCTTTGAAGGATCATGTACATGATGTACGATCCATACCTCAGCTTAGCCTTTTTGTCCTTAGATACAGCATCTATCTCATGAAATATGTATCTGGCTATATCAAAGTGCTGATTCTTGGCCATGTGCACCAATATTTGCCAGGTTGCATTGTAGACTGCATCTGTGTTTCCCCCTTTGGGTTGAAGAGTGACATTGAGTATCTTAATCAGATGCTTTGCTGTAATGGTTATCCCTTTGAAATAAACATGATCTGAAGGGGCTTTGGCAGGGAATCTGAAGTTCCTTGGGTAGAATTTTCTCCTCACTTCATTTGGAACTGGTGCAAGCTTGAACAGATTTGGCATTCCTGGTTCAAGAGGGGCATGCATTAAACTGTTGAACTCTGGGGCTGTGATAGAAAGCAGTTGACCTCTTGTCTTCCAGAGCATAACATCCTGATTTTCTTGTTCTATCCATACTGTGGCATAGAACTCCTTTATGATCTCAGGATCATAATCTTGCTGGAGATTGCATAAGAAAGTCAAGACCTGAGGCTTGAATCAGAGATGGAACTGCCCTCAGCCTTGAATCTGTCATAGCTGACCAATCTATGGTCTTGCAATCCACAAATCCTTTTGATGCAAGAATCTCATGATATACACCCCTTTGATGTTCATTATGAAATCTGGAGTCTGAGCAAACTGGATCTATGAACTCCTGATCTTCAGAGAAGTATGGATTTGTTGACCTCATCCTTATGAATGAACTTGGTCTCATAGAGGCAACTTTGCATTTTGACTTCTTTGGATCACTCTTGGGCAACTTCTTAGCAGCAGCTTTTGAGATGAATTGCATTTGATTTGCCTCAGTTCTTAGAGCATAGGAGAATATAAAATGGTACTTTGTCTCTAAGTCCTCTGATCCAACTGAGTGACTAGGAGAGCTGTCCTCATGCTCCTCTTCTTCTTCTGCATCTTCAGCTGATTTGGCACTTGGAGATGAGCTCTCTGCTTGATAATCTTCATCTGAATCAGCTCTGGCTGCTCTTGGCCTTGGAGGAGTTACAGACACTCCTCTACCATCATCAGATGAGCTCTCGGAGCTTTCATCTTGCTCAGCTGACTTACTTGCCTGTGCCACAGGTGATGACACAGGTTCCTGAACTGAATGAGCTGGGTCAGCTGGCGGTGGCACAGGTGATGGAGACCGGTGAGATTCTGAAGCTGGAGCTTCTTGTGCCTGTGGGACAGCTGGTTGACACAGCTGGGGACTTGATGCTTTGGTAGGCTCTGTGGAAGGCGATGCAGATCCAGCCTTCTTTTGAGGAACAGGCACTAGGGCCTCTGTAGCTGCTTGCTCTTCAGTCTCAGACACAAGAAAACGTGAAGGAGACATTGATATGTTGACATCCAACGAAGAGAGAGTGTCTACACTGGTAGAACTTGAAGATTTTCTGCTCTTCTTCCTCTGATAGGTCTGCAAGCAGGATTTGGCTGGGCTGGCCACCTGTGACACAGGTGGTGCCATCTCCTTCTTAATTTCTTTGATGGCAGCCTGTTGCTGTGCAAATTGAACCTTGAGAGCAGGCTTGACACTCTGGGTTGTTTCTGAGATTATTTCCACATCTGGTTCTTGTTCAGGCTGCTTCTCTGCAGGAGGCTCCTCAGTGATTTCCACTGTATCAGACCTTTTTCTCTTTGGGGCAGATGGAGCTGACATTATTGCTAGGGGGACAGTAGCTCGAGGGATAGGAATGGCACCAGAGAGCATCCCCTGTTTGGTCTGGAGCTCAGCACGCAAGGCTTGTTTCTCAGCACCTGGTGGCATCATTCTGATCTTAGCACTCAGCTGAATTATCTCCTGAGCAAGAATTCTTTCAACATCAGCCCTACTGAGTCCTGGTTTCAGAATACTTTCTGCTGGACCTGAAGAAATAGGCTTTCTGAAATCTGAAGATAATTGACCTCTCTTGAGTCTGATCTCAGCCAATAATGTTGTTTATCAAGACCATTGGGCAAAGAATTTGCTTTCTTCAGCAGCTCTTCTATCTGATAAATTAGATGCCTATCTCTGGCATCAGTGTGAGATAGACTCCTCTGATCCTTAGATCCTTCTAACAAGCATTTTGTTGAGAGATTATCCTGTTTTTCAATGATTTTCTTTCTGATCTCTACTGCATCAGAATGAGAAGATGTTGACTGCAACTGCTTGTGCAGGTCTGCAATGTCCCTTAAGATTGCTTTATCTTGTTCTGTAGGAACAGGAATGCCCATTGAAACAGGCATTGCAGCCTCTGAAAGCTCGAAGCTTTTGGCAGTGTAGATAGTGGTCAGCTTCTTCTTGGTCTCTTCATCTGTTGCTTCATTCATCTGAGCTGCCAGCTCATCCAAATCATTGAGAATCATCTGATCATGCTCAAGATCTTCTTGAGACACTTTAGGCTCTGGGATTGGTTCCCTGATTGTGAGTGTGCCTCTTGGCAACACTACATCTTCAATGGATGGCTTTGAGGTTTTCTTTGCTATCTTCTTTCCTTTCTTAGCAGCCTCTTTTCCCAGAGATGTATGCTCAACTGTAGCTGAGGATCTTGTCCTTTTGGGTGGAGCACGCTGAGGTCCAGTCTTAGAAGCAGCTGCTTTCTTCCCAGCAGCTACTCTCTGCCTGTAAGCCCTTTGGCTTGCCTTTCTTTTCTCTGCAGCCTCCTCTTTCTGTCTCAGCCTCTCTCTTTCCTGATCTGAATCTGAAATGACTATTTCTTTAGAAGATTCCTCTGGATCAGACCACTTCATACCACTATCAGCTCTTTCAGAATCTGAAGACATCTGTAGAAACAAGATAGATAAGAAGAAGTAGGTAAGAGGTGTTCATTTGATGCATAGAAACAGCTGTGTTAGACACCTGTGTCAGGATTGGAAGACACAGGTGAGGACTTAGGCTTTACCGAGGTCTTAGCCTGTTGAATAGGCACACCTGTGTGACAGGTGAGACCCTAGCGGTGACACAGCTATGTGCGGGGGCGGACAGCAAATTCATGGAATTTTGAGTTTGACAAAGATTTGCTGGTTGTTCTCAATCTAGATGAGTTCTAATGACAGCACAAGAGTAAGACCAACCCTAATAGAGATCAATGCGCTACTGGATTAGACTATCAAGTCCTAGAACATGAACGAGCGTACAAGTAGGTTTTTGCATAGGCTTACTTGATGACTGAGCTTTTCTGCGAAGATCGACATAGAGTTCAACGGAGTGTTCCTCCAACTTGTTGAAAAGATTTCGAGAGCGAAATCGGCGAGAACGTTGAGAACTCCGTAAATTTTGCGCAACAAAGCGGAAGTCTAAGTTTTGAGTTTGAATCGGTTTCTGGAAATGCAGCAACTCTTATATAGGCAGCACCAAGGCAGGCGCCAGCGCACAAGCCAGCACAGTGCTCACAGGCACAACTGAAATAGGCCGAGCG
>JAGXJF010003982.1:0-72290 GCA_019208055.1 Stipa capillata
TTATCTGATATATCTTGCTGAGTCTCAGTTACCTGCATCAGTTGCATATATTTTCTCTAGGATTGACCTATCTCCAGAAGAGAAACCCATTAGGCATTTTAATTTCTAGAGCCGACCTATTCACCCCCCCCTCTAGTCGACTCCTGATATCCCTTTCACATAGTTTGCTATTTCCGTTCACTAGGTGAGTAAAAATGATGTGGTGTGGTGCCTCAATATAGGTGTAAGGGTTACACACGATTCGAGTCCGGGGATGTATCACCTGCTACAACTTATAGAACCGTGTCATAGTTGCGGCCGGACTGATGTACATGGACTGGCCCGTAAGGGTGGCTCATACCTAGGTCGAAAGCATTGTAACGGTCGTGTTCGATCACCCTCCACCAGCACACCTCGTGAAGTGTGTTATCCCGGTGGCATTAGGAGTCGATCGATACGTGTAGGTAAAGATGTACACCCCTGTAGGGTTAGAACTGTTTGAACAGCCATATCCGCGGTTATGGACAGGTTGGTAAGATTTTGCATCGAATTAGACAACTACAACAAACTCTAAAACTTGCCAACTCTAAGGCTATGGTGTTAGCGATTGCTTCCTCCCAGGGTGGTCGAGGAAGAATCGGGGTATCTAAGGTGTGGTGATCTGCAGTAAAGAATGATCGCGAAGTGTTTGACTCGTCCCCTTTAAAAAGTATTCTAGTAGTCGATTTTCATCTACTTATAAAATATTGACAAAGGTAAAATCGGCTTTCAGCAAAATAGTCCACAATTACCCTTTTATTGATACCTGTGCATCTATTACTAATTTTCCCTTGTAAGTCTTGCTGAGTACAATTTTTGTACTCACTCTGCTATCGTTGACATTTTCTTGTAGAGGAAACTATCCCTTCCGAGGGTGGTTTCTACCTAGAGATCGACGCCAACGACGACTAGTCACTGGAAATTCCAAGCAGTGATCCTGCCCAGGGTTTGGCAGCTCATTTGTTCTGCTGCCACTTTTGGCCTGACCTTTTTGGCTTCGTAGCCATCTTTACTCTTCTGCTGTGTAAGCAACTCTTGTGTGTATATGATGTTGTTAAGTTTTAAGAACTTATAATATCACATCTTCAGTCGTAGAGTTGCTGTTGTGATACCGGTTTGTTCTCACCTGCCTCATGTGCCCTGCGTGTATGTTATTGAAGCACATGATGTGGGTAGGGTTTCAAAGTCTATATCATAGAGTTGTTAGGTTTAATCACCCCTATGAAGTGACACTTCTACTGAGAGCTTGGGAGCTATATCATCCTACTCCAACCTAGCATTAATTTGCCGGGACGAGTTTGGGATTCATGTTCCGGCTCGGTAAAAAAAGAGTGAGGAGACCATATCACCCTACTTAATCCGTGCATTAGTTTGCCGGAGTAAGTTCAAGGTTGACGTCTCGGGCTATTCGAAGCCATATCACTCCACTCCTCTTGGAATTGATACCCAAGGGTTGAGGTTGGAGTTGAGTGCCACGGTGGATGTTGGAGATGAACTCGCCATTCTCCATCCCTCCCTTGCTGCTGCTGCCGCTTCTTCTCCCACCAACGGGAGCAGCACTTACTGGTAGATCCGCCAAGGAAGACCAGCTCGTCGAGGGCGTGGTGTGGGGAGCTAGACAACGTAGGAGATCCACCGAGGAAGACCAGCTTGCCGTGGGACTAGAAGGAAGCGGACTCGCCGGTGCTGGAGACGGTGCTGCAGGGCGCGACGCGGCAAGCGGAGGGGGAAATCACGGCGTGCTACGGCGAGCGAAGGGGGAAGTCGCGGCGCGGTGAGGGGAAGCGAGATGCCGAGAGGTGAGGCGACGAGCGAGCGCAGGAGGCGCCGGTTGTCGGGAGGTGGCTCGGCGAAGGGAGGAAATCTCCGTGCGTGCGCAGGCAGTTGGCGATGGATCTAGAGCCGGGAGCTCAGTCCAGAGCACAGAAGAATGGAGAGGGAGAGGCGATGGAGAACAGGATGGAGAAGCTGTTGGAGTGAGTTTTTTGTCTACTTTTGCTAGATATAGCTATCTAGAGCCATATAAAGAAGCTTTTGGAGATGCTCTAACATAAATAAGGGATTGTGTCCTACCAAATTCGATGGATCATCTCATGATGGACCGAACCCATCCTAGGAATGTCAATCCCCCGTTACATTTGAAGGAATTCAGTGTAAGCGAGGAGGACCAGAGACCAGAGAGTGCTTACAACTCAATAACTAGGGCGCAAGCCCGAAACAAACGCGGCGGCGGTGGCGACGGACAAGCAGCGGGCTTCTCACGGCGCAGCAAGCCCAGCGGGCGCGGGCGCGTGGTTCAGACTCAGCGAGGATGGCGACGGTGCTGTGCTGAAGACGTTGGGTCACGGGGCACCGCCGACGCACCTACGAAACCTGAGCCGCTCGCTCGCCTCAGTGCCCCTGTGGGTTGTGGACTGTGGAGTGCCCGACGCCGCCGCCGCCGCAAGCCTCGTTGCTTCGCCTGAGCGGGTGCGCTACTGCTCCTGCCCGTCGAGCTGTCAGACTGGTTCAGCTAGGCATATGGGTCAGTTGGCCTGTGGATAGTGGTTTAGTTGAGGCCCATTTTGCATAGAGGCACGGGCTTAGTGATGGCAATGGATGCGGCCCACACTTCCACCGTGCTCTTCTGCCATAAAAATAACATATAGAGTAAACTGCACTTCCCGCTACGTAGTTTGATCAAATTGCATAATATCATTGTTTGGCTTTGTTTGCTCGTAAGTCGTAACGCCATGTAATACTACGTTTGGGTTACAAATAGCAACAGGCTAACTGGGTTGGATTTTGCCGGGTGACAAGCAGGATGCCTCTGCAAGTGCCACGCAAGTCCACGGGGTGGCCATCAAGCTGCCAAAGGGTTCTTTTCATTCGGTTTGTCAGGGGTATTTGGTTAGGTTTTTCGATAACTTTTCACTGGAAAAAGCTACAACCCAACCAAATGGTCAGTTTTTTCAGCAGCTTTTGCCAACGGTAGCTGTGGGCCTTGTAGTGCAAATTCAGCTGTTTAGAAAAGCTGCCTTCTGTCAGCTTTTGTTAATATGTTAAAGCGTCGGTGCTCATGTTCCAAAATACTATAGATGGTTTGGATCAACCAAAAGCCATATGTTCATTTTCTCACACCACAATAGCTTTTCCAAACAGCCAGCTAACAGCAGTTTTACCAACAACCACAGCCCAACCAAACAGGCCCTCAGGCCGCCAGGTCTACCCTAGTGACAATGAGAGCCTGGTGCATGTATTACCTGGTTGCATGCGCAAATAAAGCCAAACCTCGGAGTTATTTGCAACCAGGGTTGAATTAGGTGCTGGAACATGTAATCTACTCAAGGAAAAAACATCTGCTCAGCCTACCCATGCTATTCATACCTCTGCATTCCTAGTCCACTTTATCCTACGGGAAGTAGGTAACCCACAATCTCAATGGGATCCCTTCCTTTTTCCTAGACAAATATCTACTATTATTATCAGTAGTAATAACAGGTTACACCCTGGATTACAAAAGGAGCCCTACTAGCAACAAAATTACATAGAGGACACCTAGGTCCTTTTTGTAAAAAGCCATCGAAGCCTCCTGAGCCACCATATCCGACGGTGTGTGCCGCTCACCGGAGAAGGGAAATGTAGAGAACCACGAGAATCTTACCTGATCCAGTCGATGGAGACCACTATGGGTTTTCCGCCTCATGAATGAAGTTCGTTGAACGAGCATCGGCAAGCCATCTCCATCGACTCGATTGGAGCTAAAACCAGCATCACCATGAAGCCAAGCCAACATCGATAACCTAGAGAGGACACCGGTGCCGTCGAGAGTCGAGGGCACCAACGTCGTGGACACAGATCTAGTGTCGGCGCCATTAGCCAACAGCCTAGAACAACCAAAATCCACCTACGGAGGAGGAACTGACCACTCGTCTGCGTAGATCTGGAATCCAAGTGGCAGGGGCTTACCTTCCCATTTCATTGTCGAAGCTAGATGACAAAGATGCTGGACATCAAGAGAGAAACAAGGGGGGTTTATTCGCAGCGAACGCTGGCGCCACCGCCTCCAACATCGAAAAACTGAACATCACCCAAAACTAGCTCTCGTCCGCCCAGATCCAAGCGTCCGAGCACCGAAAACCAACCGCCTTGCTCTCTCGCCGATGCAGTGAGAGGACACTCCATCAAGTAAGAAGCAAGTAAAAGGTTATCTTGGTCATCGGTATGGCTGAAACGGTGGACGCACCAAAATATCTTAACCAAAATAGGGCTATGTACACCTTTGCCTAGTAGATCGCAAAATAATAGGGCGCTGGTGAGGCCAACGGGGAGGAGAGGGTGGTGATCTACTGGCAGAAAGGACGAGTGTTCTAAGACGTGACGTGATCGCCTCACAAGTTTTCTCTAGAAGCCTCTATATGGTGAGCTGCTGATGGGATCCTAGTTTCTAGTTAAGAAGAAGAGGACAATGTTTGATATGAAGCCCTAGTGTCTCATGAGCTTCCCGAGGAGACTCACGAGGTGACCGCCATCGCCACCAAAACAACCATCCCACCTCATCTCCCTCGCCGCCGTCATTGGCCGTCTAGTACTTTTCGATAAATAGTTGGGGGCTGGATAGGTACAACGGGGCTGAAAAGTCCCGACAAAATATTTTACGGAACATTTGGAAGTTTGGTACTCGCAAAGGGAAGGAACTCCCTCACTAGTGGCAGAGCCTTCCGACTTGGGTCGAGGGGGAAACCGAAAAGTGCGAAGTAAGGCATGTTCAATGAAACCGATCAACACTTAGTAAACCGACAAGGCTCTCCAACTAGTTATCACAAGGAATAGCTAGGTCAACGTGACACTAAGACGGCTTGTCAGACACAAAAGATATACGTGCCCACACCCTTCCATTAGCAAAAAGAAAGAAGTCTGAACTACGGTCTCGAAGTAGGATAGAGGAAGGTCCCTTATCGCGTCTACGACTGACAGGGGTTCCCTGAACCCTCCACTCGACCTAGACCTAAGGGCTGGCCAACCAAATTCCCCGACTAGTAGCAAAGCCTTCTGACTCGGGCCAAAGGAAAAAGGCTAGAAAGTGCTAAGTGTCCCGAGTCTTCAACAAGTCCTTCGTACCAGGTTCTTGATAAAGTTCTAGCTATAACTACACACAAGCACAGCACAAGTGCTAACCAAAAGGTTTCCAACTCTTTATTCCTAGGTCTTTTACACATTGAGCCTATCGGCAAAGACATCTACATCTTCGTACATAGCCTCTACCAGCTTCTCGGTTTCCCCTGTCTCCGCCCATGGTAGCTTGTTGCAGAGGGCCTTCAGCAAAGCCAAGGCCATGAATAGGGAATCCCGAACTCCTTGACGAACCTAGGTGCTGATATGGGTCTGTACGGTGGGCTTCAAACGGGAGATCACCGCCACTAGCTCTACCATGCACATAGCATGGCTCTGCACTGGAGGGACGACGTTCCCGACCTCGGTCAACATCGCCTCGAGTAGGTCCGCGGTGTATTGAAGTTCCTCCTTCAGAGTGGACACTTCTCTGCCTTCAACGCCGCGTCGGATTCAGCCAGATGCTTCTTCAGCTCTTGAACATCCGACCGAAGAGGAGCCGCCTAGGACAGTGCAAGCTAAAAATGACAAGGTCAGTCTAAATACAAGCAAGTTGATGGGTTAACACATTTTTGCTTTTGTTACATCTAGCAGGGGACTGATGTATTTAGACAAGTCAAGGCCACCCTTGACAAGCGCCACCAACTCCCCCGGCAATGACGACGAAGGAGGTCCCTCAACCGGCAAGACCGGGGGAGGCGCGACCGCCGGAGCAAAAGGGATGATCACTTGGGCCGGAGGTGGGTCCGACTTCTTAGCCAGGGGCTTCTCGGCCTCCGCCCCCGGTGCCTTCACCGCCGGAGCATGGGACTGCTTCACTGAATTAGTGGCCTTGGGCGAAGAAAGGTTCACCTTGTAGAAGACGAGCAAGTCAAGAAAACTGCTAACCCCTACTCGGGAAGAAGTATTCCGAGCAGAATACTTACCGCGGTCGCTTCAGCTACATCGAGACTCGACGTTCCGGGAGAGCCAGTCCTCTCTTAGCAGGAGTCACCTGGGGAGTAGTATCCAAAACTTGGGACTTCTCCATGATAGGTTCCTTCACGACTGGAGGAGCTGATGCCTCTGGACAAGATCCTTCAACCCCCTGTGCAACGACAGGAAAAAGAGTTCCAACATCTCACATCCTAAGGAAAGGAAGTTCAGGACAAGTCGGGAAAATACCTAGGGAGAAGGTCTCAGAGGCAAAGGAGGAGTCCAAGTCGGAGACACCGCTGAAGGAGCCTTCTCCGGTTGATCCTTCTCGGGCGCACCTCCTGCACCGGACTCGGGGGCTTGGATCTGCATGTTTAGGACTTCGACCCTGTCGCAATCCTCGACCTCGACTTCAGCTCACTCGAGGGCTGGGATCTGCGTGTTTAGGACTTCGACCCCGTCGCCATCCTTGACCTCGACTTTAGCTCACTTCGGCTCTCTAACACAAATAAGGGATTGTGTCCTACCAAATTCGATGGATCATCCCATGATGGACCGAACCCATCCTAGGAATGTCAATCCCCCGTTACATTTGAAGGAACTCAGTGTAAGCGAGGAGGAGTAGAGACCAGAGAGTGCTTACAACTCAATAACCAGGGCGCAAGCCCGAAGCGAACGCTGCGGCGGCGACGACGGACAAGCAGCGGGCTTCTCACAGCGCAGCAAGGCCCAGCGGGCGTGGGCGCATGGTTCGGACTCGGCGAGGATGGCGACTGTCGATGTTACGGGGCCCAGGGTCCCCTAAACCGTTGGCGAAGGCCCAACTTGACGCCACGTCGCCAAAGACGTGGAAGTTAGAGAAGAGGTGCCCGGGGGCTCACCCCGAGCACCGTTCCCATTGGCTAAATCAAGGGGTGCCCCGAGTCGTCCTTTGATGGTGTTTCCCAAAAGGCCCAAAGGCGAACTTGGTCCCCGCCCAGGACGGCACAAAACAGAAGTGCTCGGGGGCTCACCCCGAGCACCCAAGAAGAAAATGCTCGGGGGATCATCCCGAGCACCAAGGGCGACCCGGCCCCCGCCCGGGGTGCCGAGTCCCTCGCCCAGGACGAAACAGAAGGGCTCGGGGGCTCACCCCGAGCACCCGAGCAGAAGTGCTCGGGGGCTCATCCCGAGCACCCGAGAAGTAGTGCTCGGGGAGCTCACCCCGAGCACCAACGGCGACCCGGCTCTCGTCCAGGGCGCCAGGCACCTCCCCCAGATGACGGAGCAGCCTAGGAGTGGTGCTCGGGGTCCTCCGATCTCGGGAGCCCTGGGCACCCCTTGAGGGCCTCTCTTCAATCCGCGTGGCCCAGAAGGTGCATTTAATGCCTGCGTCAGGGGCATTTAATGCTTGTGCCAGGTGCATTAAATGCCCGTCTATTCCAAGTCCTTGCGGAACAAGGGCGGTGTCCTGACCAGTTCCTATCCCCCCAAGTGATAAGCCCTGTCAGGTATCAGTCTTGGAGAGAATGGAGAGGCCTGACACCCCTTTTTGACTTTAAGGACGCGCTTTCGCGCATCCATAGGCATGCCCTCTGTATCTGGTCCATGGGACCCGGGTAGTTGCAGCATAGCCCGTGTCAGGAAATGTCAAATCTTCATCTCCTGACACGTCCTCATCTTGAAGATCCAGTTCCCAACCAAGACTTGATCGGCACTGTTCCGCTACAACAAATCTCAACCACCGATGTGGCTTGCCCATGTCGGGTTTCTTCCGCGACAAGCTTCAAGGGCAAAATATTTATCTTTCGGCTACTGTGGTAACCCCCGAATATATAAGGGGAGAGCCGCGGCCATGCAAAAGAAGGACGAACGGATCAGGAGATAAAAAAAAGAGAGAGAGTTAAAGATTGGCTCCAGTAGAATTGATAAAACCCTAGAAGAAGAAGAACAGTGGGGCTGACTGCTAAATCCTTGTAATCTCCCCACAAAACATCAAATACACCTAAAGCAGGACGTAGGGTTTTACGCCTAGGAGGTGGCCCGAACCTGGGAAAATCATTGTGTTCTTTCTCATTTCCATATCCTGCCAAGCTCTAGCTCCAGCGTAGCTCCGTAGATCTCCGCCTCCCCGGCCGAATCCCAAAGGGGGCCCTTCCGGACCACCGATACCGGCATTTGTACGTCGACATCTGATCTGTTCTATAGGATCGTACCGCTACATCCTTTACCAATAAGGAGGCAAGCACCTAAAGTCTGGTTGATGCATTCTGACCTCTGGGCCAGAGCATGATTAACGGCCAGGTTAACACCACACAGAGTCATCTGACGGCTGCAGAGGATCGTTCCTGCCTGGCTTCGGCTGGTGCGGGGTGGCTCAGAGGTTGTCTGACAGACTCCCCTACCTGGCACACCAGATGTCGACGTACAAACGCTGGTATCGGTGGTCTGGAAGGACCCCCTTTGGGATTCGGCCGGGGAGACGGAGATCTACGGAGCTACGCCGGAGCTAGAGCTTGGCAGGATATGGAAATGAGAAAGAACACAATGATTTTCCCAGGTTCGGGCCACCTCCTAGGCATAAAACCCTACGTCCTGCTTTGAGTGTATTTGATGTTTTGTGGGGAGATTACAAGGAATTAGCAGTCAGCCCCACTGTTCTTCTTCTTCTAGGGTTTTATCAATTCTACTGGAGCCAATCTTTAACTCTCTCTCTTTTTTCTATCTCCCGATCCGTTCGTCCTCCTTTTGCATGGCCGCGGCTCTCCCCTTATATATCCGGGGGTTACCACAGTGGCCGAAAGATGAATATCTTGCCCTTGAAGCTTGTCGGGAAGAAACCCGGCATGGGCAAGCCACGTCGGTGGTTAAGATTTGCTGTAGTGGAACAGTGCCGGTCACGCTTTGGTTGGGAACTGGATCTTCAAGATGAGGGCGTGTCAGGAGATGAAGATTTGACGTTTCCTGACACGGGCTATGCTGCAACTACCCGGGTCCCACGGACCAGATGCAGAGGGCATGCCTATGGATGCGCGGAAACGCGTCCTTAAAGTCAAAAAAGGGTGTCAGGCCTCTCCATTCTCTCCAAGACTGATAGCTGACAGGGCTTATCACTTGGGGGGATGGGAATCGGTCAGGACACCGCCCTTGTTCCGCAAGGACTTGGAATAGACGGGCATTTAATGCCTGTGCCAGGTGCATTAAATGCCCCTGACGTAGGCATTAAATGCGCCTTCTGGGCCACGTGGATTGAAGAGGGGCCCTCAAGGGGTGCCCGGGGCTCCCGAGATCGGAGGACCCCGAGCACCACTCCTAGGCCGCTCCGTCATCTGGGGGAGGTGCCTGGCGACGGGGGCCGGGTCGCCGTTGGTGCTCGAGGTGAGCTCCCCGAGCACTACTTCTCGGGTGCTCGGGATGAGCCCCCGAGCATTTCTACTCGGGTGCTCGGGGTGAGCCCCGAGCACTTCTGCTCGGGTGCTCGGGATGAGCCCCCGAGCCCTTCTGTTTCATCCTGGGCGAGGGACTCGGCGCCCCGGGCGGGGGCCGGGTCGCCCTTGGTGCTCGGGATGATCCCCCGAGCATTTTCTTCTTGGGTGCTCGGGGTGAGCCCCCGAGCACTTCTGCTTGGGTGCTCGGGGTGAGCCCCCGAGCACTTCTGTTTTGTGCCGTCTTGGGCGGGGACCAAGTTCGCCTTTGGGCCTTTTGGGAAACGCCATCAAAGGACGACTCGGGGCACCCCTTGATTTAGCCAAGGGGAACGGTGCTCGGGGTGAGCCCCCGGGCACCTCTTCTCTAACTTCCACGTCTTTGGCGACGTGGCGTCAAGTTGGGCCTTCGCCAGCGGTTTAGGGGACCTTGGGCCCCGTAACGCCGACAATGACAGCGCCACGCTGAAGACGTTGGGTCGTGGGGCACCGCCGACGCACCTATGAAGCCTGAGCCGCTCGCTTGCCTCAGTGCCCCTGTGGGTTGTGGACTGTGGAGTGCGTTGCTGCCCCTGCCCGTCAAGCTGTCAGACTGGTTCAGCTAGGCATATGGGTCAGTTGGCCTGTGGATAGTGGTTGAGTTGAGGCCCATTTTGCATAGAGGCACGGGCTTAGTGATGGCAATGGATGTGGCCCACACTTCCACCGTGCTCTTCTGCCATAAAAAGAACATATAGAGTAAACTGCACTTCCCGCTACGTAGTTTGATCAAATTGCATAATATCATCGTTTGGCTTTGTTTGCTCGTAAGTCGTAACGCCATGTAATACTACGTTTGGGTTACAAATAGCAACAGGCTAACCGGGTTGAATTTTGCCGGGTGACAAGCAGGATGCCTCTGCAAGTGCCACGCAAGTCCACGGGGTGGCCATCAAGCTGCCAAAGGGTTCTTTTCATTCGGTTTGTCAGGGGTATTTGGTTAGGTTTTTGATAACTTTTCACTAAAAAAAGCTACAACCCAACCAAATGGCCAGTTTTTTCAGCAGCTTTTGCCGACGGTAGCTGTGGGCCTTGTAGTGCAAATTCAGCTGTTTAGAAAAGCTGCCTTCTGTCAGCTTTTTGTAATATGTTAAAGCGTCGGTGCTCATGTTCCAAAATACTATAGATGGTTTGGATCAACCAAAAGCCATATGTTTATTTTCTCACACCACAACATCGGATGCGTTGAACTCCGAGGTCGCCATCGCTGGCGTAGAGCCGAAGTCCCCTGATGTCTTCTCAGGATCGTCGGCAGGCTTCTGAGAGCTGGCAGGAGTCTTGAAAAAAAACCTTCTTCTTGCCCATCTCTGAGAAAAGGAACGCGAGAGCAAGAAAAGCGCAAAAACAGGCGGGAGGAAGAAGATGAAGTTGAAAAGCCAGAGACTAGATGCAATGAAAAAAACTTGGTCTAGCGATTGTCAGCAAGAAGGGTCCTTGACGATGAGTAGTAGACAAGCACTGTATACGATGACCGTATCCGCATACGAATACACCACGACTAAGGAGTATCCTACTTATCCGGAAATGAATGTATCCAAGAGAAGGACTCTACGTCGATAAGAAAACCACCCATGGGTATCCGAGACTCCTTAGGCTAGGCAGTCAATCCCGATGTTTAAGGAAATGAAATCATGTTTGAGGATGAGTTCATCTCCCTTACGATATGGTATACCCTCTATATAAGGGTCCCGAAGGCCTTCGGAGAAGACAAGATTTTCAGAAGAAAAATGAAGCCTTGGAAGTTCAATCAATTTCTGAGCAAGTAGAAGAGAAGATCTGCCTCGACAACTACCTTCGACTAGTTGTAAATCCGATCTACGACTAGACACCCCCTCTTGTACTTTGTCTCTAGATCAATATATATCAATAGGGCGCAAAGCTATTATCCTAAGGGAGGCATGATCCTGCATAAAGCCTTGTCGTCGATGGCCCGATCTATGGATCGGTTTACTCGAAACGATCCCCTCATCTCTTTTCCCTCTCCTCCACATATTACGTAAGGTCGACGGTTTAACCAATTATCGAGAGTCCTATTTTTACATCAAAAGCCGGGTTAGCGAATTCTGGATCCACCCTCGGTTTCTCTCATTCTCCTTTGACTTCTCTTCCTCTTTTTTGTGAGTGACGTCGTCTGTGTGGCAACCAGATGGCCGAAGCTCAAGGCGCTTCTGTTTTGCTTGGTTAGATGATGATGGACAACGAAGACCCCTACCGTTAGGTGTGAGTTGGCGAGACCTCTTCTTCGGCTGGGCTTTGGTAGTCCTCCCCATATGTTTGTTGTTCTCCTCCTCCCTCTCCTTTGTAGCTTTGGCCTTTTCTTTTCAGTTGCAAGGTTGGATGTAATTACCTGAACCTTGTATTCTGTTTGCCCTTCTTAATGAAATGAAATTCGTCAAGAAGTCAAGAAGAAGAGCAACGTGCCATCTTGGAAATCGATGTGGCAAATATCTCACTTGCACACGTACGAAAAGGAGGTTATGGCCATGCCCTAAGCTCAAAAGACCTTTAATTCCTTGCAGTGCAGCGCAGCCAAAAGTTGCATCGATCGATCATTCATGTGCAGTGTGCATAGCCGCGACGATGATTAGCTCGGGGATAAAGCTCTAAGTGTTACGCGCAGACCATGTTCTCCCCGCAAAGCTCCCCTGCCCTTTTGCTCTAACAAGCAATTAACTGATTAAGCAAGCAACGCCCGGCTGCGTCGCTTTTCACAGCCACAGATAGCGCCTTCGCCCCCCATGATGAGCATACAAAGCTGAAAAATATATGACAAATACAAACGGGTCACACACATGAACAGGAATTTACGGGAATGCAATTAGTCTAGAATTAGCAGGGGGGAGTAATTCATGCACTCTAAACGGGCACTAAGGGGAACGTCCAAACCAATGCAACATCTTGGTTTATTCCTGCTCCTAAGGACAACCCGGTCAGAAATTCAGGATACACTTCACACATAAATCATGGAAAAAGCTTTCTGCTTTGTTGTACTAGAGTAGTAGTACAGGTCATGATCAGATTAACTAACTAACAGCAACACAATGTAGCTAGCATGCATAGACGTAATGAACAATGATCAAACACATTTAAGTTAAGAGTATGATCGTATCAAATCATGTAGGCGATCGAGGTCTGCGAGTCCACGCAAAGATGATGAGGCGCCTTCCTTTTGGTCTCTGCCATGATGACGAGGGGCTACGTCTAATGATTTCGAAGCGCTGGTTTCCCCATATCGATGCGCGCTTGTCCAGTGGAAAGAAAGACGCGGATTTCCATGCGCGGCTCGGTCTAACCACTACTCTGATTCGTCATGCATGGGTTGGTTCGTCCTTCTTGTCCGATCCTGTCTGTGTTTTTAACTGCTCCTCAAACTGCTGCTGCTCATGGGGCAATTAATCCAGCATTTGGGACTCATAATAAGCCGTCCCTGTCTCAGACATCGGAGAACCTGACAAATGATAATCCCAGTCAGCTCGATCATATCATCACACTTTTGATCGGACGGCTCTGGAGCGTTCATGAGTGCATGCCTGAATGGCATTTGTAAGGGGTTCTTACACTTCTACTTCTACAATTAGGGATGTAGTATAGTGTGCATGAAATTTAAGGTCTAACTTTGACTAATAATTAAACTAATATTATTGACTTATATGACATAGTAGTGGTACCATTAGATTCATATTTAAATATATTTTCAAATAATATCACTTTTGTATTATATAATTTAATATTATTAGCTTAAATGTTGGTTAAAATTAAACCTTAAATTCTGTGCATGTCTTATATTCGTGGATGGAGGGAGTATGTTTCGTTTTGTTATAATATTATTTCGTGAGGCATTTTATCTGCATGCGTAGTAGTTTCAAGAAAAATGTATTGAGTAATCCTTGAAACCCTATAAATATGATCAAGAATCTAAGTAGTAGTAGGTAGCCCCCTTAAAATCTTCGCCAGTGAGTCAGTCACCTAAGAGTGTTTCTAAGTCCCCTAAGAGTAGCAGTAGTAACTAGTAAGTAGTACTATGAGATATCTGCATATACTATGCATTGCTTAGCCTGTTTGGTAACACCAAGCATTATAGTGCAAACAATAGCAGCAGTAGGAAGAGGATAATAGGATCACCTTTTTCTGAAAAGATATGAACACGAGCGACTAGGGCAGGCAAGCAAGCATCTCTGTTTCTCTGTCAATTGTCGAAGAACAACAAAATGCTTCTGCACTTTGCCATCTTCTTACGATTTTCCTGTCTGACTCTGACAACTACTTTACAGTTAACCACTGTGAACTGGAATCTGGAATCGCCAATAGCTAGGCTTTAGGTAGTTAATTAACTACTGGTTGGTGAGACGCATGGCCCACAGGCAGAGCCAAACGCTGGCGTGTTAAGCTTTCCAGGCAATTTGGCTGTCAAAGAATACCTAATCTCCTTTTGTTTACTAAGCCTGCCTTTGCCTTTGCTTCCCTTTTGGTTTAAGCCCCCCTTTTGATCCCTCCTTTAGATTATTTAAACCCAGGGCTTAGTCATGCACCATCATGGAGTTTTTTCAATTCTTTCTTGTGAACGCTATGGCTGGTCCACGGGGAATCCAGCGAGAAATTGCCTATAACAACTAAGATATCAATCTTTTTTCTTTCATTTTTTCTCTAAATTAAGCAAGATATCAATCACCTATAAAATATTATCATTTTCCTTCATTTTGTAATACGCTACCTCTCGAAGTGGAACAATCAAGATTCTTTGCAGCCAGCAGTGAGAACTAAAAGCCTCACGCGGTGGCATGCCACGTAGTCGCACAAGCTTCCATCTCGTTGTTGGTAATTCTAGTGTGTAGTTAAAGGAAAAATTATCGTAAACCATAATTGCAGATGAAATCTTCAATATGAATGCACATGTATGCACATGATCATACACACTAATCAAGTATTTGATAAATTTTAACTATATCCTACAATTTCATATCGTCTATTTTTTGTCCAGGATAACATCAAGAGATGCAACTAAATTCTCTCCGGAACTTGTGGATCCTCATCCAATCATGTGTATGATTTTGTTTATGATTTGGTCGTATCAAGTGATTACTTTGAATTTGAAAGCCAAAATTCCAAATTCATGCCTAAAGGTATCAACCTGGAGGGCAGCGAGGCTTGGTGGCAATGGCAGGGGGGAGGGGAGGCGAGACGGCGTGGAGGACGATGAGCGAGCTATCGTGAGGCCTAGCGCTAAGAGGCGCGGGAGTGCGGGGAGGTTATGCCCGAGAGAAGAGGAGGCGGCATCCAATGGGGAGGAGGCGATGGGAGAGAGGTGGCTCACTAGCAGCCTGCGCTCGTCATGGCCGACGTTCCGCACACTGGCTGCGAAGCCTGTAGGCGCCAGACATGGCGAGCCCGCGATAGAGCCTTGATGCCAAGTTGCATGCCGGTCCTTGTTCTTGGCAAGTGCTATGTTTTTTCTTTTCTTTTTCCTTCATTTTTTCTGTTGTGGTTTGACTCTGTGTATGAATTGGACTTTAGTTTGTAGCATACTCCATTTCTTCTCCCCATCTGCATACTCTATTTGGCCTCTATTATATCCCAAGTTTGTATTTGTATGATTTGTTTATTTTCTACAGGGATCCGGCATGTTTTGTTTTGGTTGTTGTCGTCGGAGCTTGTTCTGTGGTGTGTGATGCAAGGTGTGCTCTATTTTTTTTGTCTTGTTTTTCTTTTTTCTTTTCTTTATTGTTTTCTCTTTCTCCCTCATTGTTTTGTTTGTCCATCCGTATGAGTGATTGGCCAGATGTGGTGTGTTCAGGATCGTCATCTCAGTAGTGTCTTGCGTCATCTTCTCAGTCGTGTGAGCGGCCACATCGCTGTCAACGTGCTGCGTCGGCGACCCGAAGCAAGGAAACCAGCAACTTGGGGGCATTGGGAGCGGGCAACTGGTGCCCACCGGGAACCCTAGTCAGGAGAGGGGGCAACCAGTTGTACATAGTGCCCACCGAGAGGCCTTGGTCGCGAGGAGCAAGAGAAAATGGTCCTTGCAGGGTCAGAAGTTTTTCAAGGTACCTATGAGGCTTTTGATGGGTCTGTAAAAGCCTGCCTGAGGCCTGAAAACATGTGTGGTTAGAAGTAGGCCATGTAAGCTCAAATAAGAGAGAGGGAAGATGGAACGCTGCATTGCCGAAAAACCCATGAGATATATTAAAGTTGGGCATTGATCGTATGCTTTTCTTTTTGTTATAACCATTATCATCTTCTGCATGTGCTATTCATCCGGTCCATTTGAAATTTTATTTACGTGTTATTAATGAGCTTTTCTTTATACATTGTTTGTGTAGTTTATATTGTTCGAAAATGACATTCAATAAAACGAAAGTAGATCAAGAACATGAGATATCTATTTTTACGTGAAAACATCTTGCCGAAAAGTCACATACGCACGATGGAAATTGTCATAATATTATAAAGGTGCTTACAAAACTAGCGAGTTGTCAGCTTATCCTGTGCGGCATAGAAAGGGAACAAGTAAACCATAGAAAATACATAATGGTCATTTAGGTAAAACTGGAGTGTCTCAGTAATGTCTCGTTAAGATGTACTGGAGGCATATATATACGAACCCAACATGAGGCCGAAGCCTTTGAGGTGTTCCACGGTAGGATTTTATATTTGTGGACCATATCTTAGAGGGTCACTGCCACAAATGATTTGCACGTCACAAGGCACCAATCCAACCAGGCCAGCTTTTAGACCACAAGATAACAGAAAGCAGTACTCGTGCAATTTTATATAGCAGAAAAAAGTTGTTTTCACAGGGATCCTCACTGCACACTTAAAATTGGGAGATAATCGAGAGGATCAAAGTTGTATGGCGGGCTAGAAGATCAGAGTTAGATTTAACCATGTCAAGAAATCTACAGGTGTCAGCATGTGCATCGCAGGTTAATCGCAATAGCATGAGGTTAACAAGCACATATGGTCAATCAATGGAACAACGATAACTATATATGTATACATTTGTATATATATATTACATGTCCAGTGCTGTACCATCGTTTAAGTGTAAAAGTTTCAGAATTTCTTACATGATAATTTGCACCATTTTTTCCAATGTCGGCAGCACCGATGGCAGCTAAAGAGTGGCAGTCCTTGATGCCTTAGATACGTTCTCCGAGTAAGAGAGACAAGCATTTTTGCAAGTAACTAATCCGATAGAAAAGAAGACATCTTATCTCCTACTGTAACTCTGTAAGACGGACATAGTTCCAATCTCATCGACACATTGGCATGAACAAAATAATTGCAACTCCACATTTACCTCCCGGCAGTTGTGCCCCTGCATATAGGAGTGATCATTTAGGAGAAAGAACCAAATGTAAAAGCCTATATGCATGATAACTTCTCATGGAAAAAGCCTATGTGATGCTCTCTGCCCCCCGTTGTTTCCCCACTGGAACTCATGGATCATCCTACACAAAATGGCTTCGCTTTGCAGCTTGTGCCATCATCATCAAACTGCCATCCATGATCTAGAAATAGCAGCAGTAGTATCCTGGCATGAGCTTTTAACAGCCCATCAGATTCACTCGCAGCTTAGTACTGCCTTTCTGCACGCACCCCCACACCACACAGACACACACTCCCCACGGCTTTAAGCACTCGGTCCGCTTCATTCTGTGATTCTCCCTCGCTATCTCCCTGCTACAAGACACTGACACACAGCACACTGAACCAGAAGTCTAGAACAAAACACACACACATAGCTAAGAGGGAAAGAACATATATACCCATATAGTAAAGCGCTTGTTGTTGTTGTTTCGTTGTTCGTTTTGACTCCGTGTGTGGGAGAGAGAGATGGGGGTGGCGACGGTGACGGAGCTGAAGCAGAGCGTCTCCGGGAATAAGAAGACGTTCCGGACGAGCCTGAGCAACCGGCACGCCAATGAATGGTAAGTGCAGTTCTGCTCTTTCTGGCTTCATTCGAGCCTTGATCAGTTATCCTTCACCAAGTATTATTGCGCACGAACGAAAATCATCCGATGTGAGGATCCAACTCATGTTCTTGTTCATCGATCTCGTAGGCCTCCGACCGACGTGTCCAGCGACCTCACCGTCGAAGTCGGCACGTCCAGCTTCGCCCTCCACAAGGTGAGAGAGCTCATCCTGTCTGAAACTGCAACAAGAAAAAAGCTTTTAACATTTGGGAGGAAGCGAAAACGACGTGCTGATGCCGATAGCATAGCTGCTCCCGCAGTTCCCGCTGGTGTCCCGGAGCGGCAAGATCCGGCGGCTCATCGCGGAGGCCAAGGACGCCAAGCTCGCGCGCCTCAGCCTCCACGGCACGCCAGGGGGCGCGCCGGCGTTCGAGCTGGCCGCCAAGTTCTGCTACGGGGTACACGTCGACGTCACGGTCGCCAACGTCGCCATGCTCCGCTGCGCTGCGCGGTACCTGCAGATGACCGAGGACTTCTCCGACAAGAACCTCGAGCTCCGCGCCGAGGCCTTCCTCCGCGACGCCGTGCTCCCCAGCATCGCCAGCTCCGTCGCCGTGCTCCGCACCTGCGAGGCGCTGCTCCCGGCCGCGGAGGACGTCAACCTCGTCGTCCGCCTCATCGCCAGCATCGCCAATAACGTGTGCAAGGAGCAGCTCACGTCCGGGCTCTCCAAGCTGGACCAGAGCGGGCAGCTTAAGCCGGTAATGCTCGTCGAGCTCGACTCGCCGGGGGACTGGTGGGGCAAGTCGGTCGCCGGCCTCGGCCTCGACTTCTTCCAGCGGCTGCTCTCCGCCGTCAAGTCCAAGGGCCTCAGGCAGGAGACGGTCACCCGGATCCTCATCAACTACGCCCAGAACTCGCTGCACGGGCTCATGGCCAGAGACGTGCAGGCCGCGGACAAATGCGGCGGCGTCGCGGACACTGACGCCGTCAAGAAACAGCGCGCCGTCGTCGAGACCATCGTCGGGCTGCTCCCGGCGCAGTCCAAGAGGAGCCCAGTGCCGATGGCCTTCCTCTCGGGGCTCCTCAAGACGGCGATGGCGCTGTCCGCGTCCAACATATGCAAGACCAACCTCGAGAAGCGGATCGGCATGCAGCTTGACCAGGCCATCCTGGAGGACATCCTGATCGCCACCGGGTCCGGTGCGGCCTCGCCGGCGGAGGAGGCTGCCGTGCAGCAGCACCACACCCTGTACGACACGGACGTGGTGGCGAGGATCTTCGCGGTGTTCCTCAACCTCGACGATGACAACGACGAGGACGGTGGCGGCGGCGGCGGGTGCGGCTTCGACTACGACAGCCCACGGTCCCCAAAGCAGAGCCTCCTGGTAAAGGCCTCCAAGCTGCTGGACAGCTACCTCGCCGAGATCGCGCTCGACTCCAACCTCGTGCCCTCCAAGTTCATCTCCCTCGCCGAGCTCCTCCCCGACCACGCCCGCCTCGTCACCGACGGCCTCTACCGCGCCGTCGACATCTTCCTCAAGGCACGCACGCACGCCCTGCAACTGCATTTCCCACGCTTTCCTACTTTCTCGCCCACTGCTACGACTTCGTACGTGTATTAATTGCCTTCGCCATGGGCGCACGTTGAATGTACGTGCAGGTGCACCCGAACATCAAGGAGGCGGAGAGGTACCGGATGTGCAAGACGATCGACTGCCAGCGGCTGACGCCGGACGCGTGCAGCCACGCGGCGCAGAACGAGCGGCTGCCGGTGCAGATGGCGGTGCAGGTGCTCTACTTCGAGCAGATCCGCCTGCGGAGCGCGATCCAGTCCGGGGGCGGGGGCGGCGTCGGCGGCGGCATGGGGATGGGGCACGACGCGGCGCTCTTCTTCGGGTGCGCGGCGGCCGCGGCGACGGCGCAGCAGGGTGGCATGAGGTCCGGGAGCGGAGTGGGGAGCGGCGCGATGTCGCCGCGGGACAACTACGCGTCGGTGCGGCGGGAGAACCGGGAGCTGAAGCTGGAGGTGTCGCGCATGCGGATGCGGCTGACGGACCTCGAGAAGGACCACGTGAGCATGAAACGGGAGCTGGTGCGCGTCAACCCGGCGAACCGCCTGCTCCGGGGCTTCGCGCGAAGCCTCGGCAGGCTCAACACGCTCTTCCGGATGCGCCCCGCCGCCGAGCCCGGACTGCAGCAGCTTGGCGCCAAGGCCACCGCCGACGCCAAGGTGCTCTTCCAGCGCCGTCGCCGGCATTCCATCTCTTGACTCTTGTGTGTTCTCGTGTGCATACTGCATAGGAAGTGATAATGCTTCGCGATCGCCGATCCATCGAGTATATCTGGTGTATGGTTCAAGTTCTTCCCGAATTTTTATGGATGATTTCGAGAGGTGATCAATGTGCAGAGTGTTTGGGTTTGACAGCTTCTGGTGTATAAGATCTCTGCTCTCCCCAACCCCAATAACTTGGACAAATTTTCGCGCAAACAGAAACGGAAATAAGCCGTCACCCTTATGTTTTCGTCATGATATACAACACCTACTAAAAGTTTTATCAAAATTACTCTTTCCGTTCCGTATTTGTTACTCTATTAATACGTGGTTTCTATTATATATGATTTATATGATACAAAATATTAATAATAAATAAGTATTTTTGAATACGAATTTAATTATATTAATTTTATGTCGTATAAACCACATACTAATAGAATAATTATTAGTCAAAACCTTATCTTAACCAATTAAAATGTGTCTTACATTATGCAACAGAGGGAGTATCTTTATTCGATGCGTGTAAAATTCCTAGCTGAAGGACCTTAGACCCTTTTTGGTTGAGTTTTTGAGCAGCTTTCTACTGAAAAAAGTTGCAGCCCAACCAAACGTCCAGCTTTTCAACAGTTTTTGCCAACGGTAGCTGTGGGGTTTTGTAGTGTAAATTCAACTGTTTGAAAAACCTGCCTTCTACCAGCTTTTACAATATGCTGAAACTTTGATGCTCATTTTTCAAAATGCTGTAGACGGTTTGGATCAACCAAAAATTATATATTCACTTTCCCACAATTATAGCAGATTTTCCAACAGCGAGTTAACATCAGCTTTGTCAACAGCCACAATTCAACCAAATAGGCTCTTAGAAATCGTGGTGGCTGAAATTTACCTTTTTGTGTATATGGGCTGAATGAGTATATTGCCTAACTTTTCCATAGATGAAAAAGATGTATTTCTAATTATTTCAAGAAAAAAAATTAATTTCTAGTCATTTCAAAAGCAAAATATAACTCCACAAAGTGAAAGGAAAACGGCAAATCCAAGTGAAACCGAATGTAAATAGTAGAATCATTGTGATGTTTACTAAAAATTAAAATACTTACATCCCCTGGCTAACTAGGGTTAACCTACAGTCAGTATGGCTCTGATACCAAGCCTATGGCGTACCCAGTTTTTAGGCCGGATAAACCCTTGTGTTGACTGTACCGGTCCCATGATCAGTAGCCGGCACACACAAGTTAACCTGTATATCAAGGTCATACACGCACTTATTAGAATATGATATAAAACCGATCTTCGAGATCGAATAATTATACCTTTAGCCCAACGGCTAGAAACTTACAGCGGAAAATCGAGCGGTGATGTGGCCCACCAGTATGCCATACTCGACAAGCAACTGACTAGGGGTTCGCCCTAGTTATCGCGGATGCCGTCGTCGCTTTCGAATGGCCGCCCTTCTGTCTGGCCAAATCAACAAGCCAGGTGAGTACATCGAATGTACTCGCAAGCACTCCGCCAGGGAGTTTATCACGGGTATGAGCATGCAAGAAAATTATCAAGAGATTGGCTCTATCCTAGGTTTCATATTGTGCGGGAAAGTAAGTTTGCATTTGAAATATGTAAATAGATATTAAGGCAGTTTTAGCAAAGTATCTCGACGCAGCGAGATAAGGTACCTGCTTTTATCATTCTTCCCGTTACAACGGGGAGATCATCTCTGTGCTTTCCGCTATGACTGCAAAGCATGGTAATCGCCCGATTCCTCAAGGAGACTTAGCTCACCCAGTACATACGGGGATATCAACGAAAGGATGGTAATCGTTCGATTCCTCAGGGAGACATAGTTCACCCGGTACCTACGGGGATATCAACAGTTGCCCGCTATGACGGGAACCCCTTTTCTCCACTCCTCCCGCTACAACGGGAATCTTTTCGGTCACCCTGCGAACACGGCGGATCGCGTTCTTAAACCCATAACCACATTTTTGACTTTAGAAGTCAAGTCTACTTTAGTGTGGCCCAACCAAGTTCGTCCTTGATCGTGGACACGGCTATTTGAATAGTTTTAACCATCTGCAGAGGTGGTACAGCTTTACCCACACGATGTAGTTCATCCTGGGCATACTGCGCGCCGCATGCTATCAGAACTAGTACAACGAGACTCTTCACCGGTGTGAACCCAGCCATGAACCCGCCAGAAGGACATATTCCAAACCTAGCTTGAGTCAGTATCATCGCTTGCAAGGAGGTTGGTATACCAAATTTGTGGCGAACAAGCCATCGCTTTCCCGCGGAAACTTTTCTCTACAGAGGCTACAATCTCATATGCACACTGCTCACTTTCTACGGGTTCATGCTAGTTCAGGCCGGGTACTAGATCAAGTCCTTCCCATAAAGGACATGTGGACGTACGATAAGACTTGGCCAAACGGCACTTAAGATCGGTCCTTATGTGATCCGAGAGGGACTTCACACCTCACCCGTAAACGGGCTGCGAGAACCACGCCGGGCATTACCTCGCACTTTAACAAGCTTCCTGCTTTCGCCCTTCATTTCCGACCCGAATCAATATCTTCTCCATTTTGTTCTTCAGGTTTTAACGAAAACCTTTTTGCGGTAAAATATCCCAACCCATGGATATACTATCTTCATACTCCTTCGGACACGACGGTCCGTTTCCAAACATTTGCCACATGAAATATGGGAATATTTTTCTTTTTATTTTGAAAACCTAACTTTTCTACTGCAGGGCTAAGCATACATACATACTCTACCCTAGGTTTCCGGTATCTTTCCCGGGATATGTAGTCCTTAGGGTGACAAGGAATACAGGGTCGAGCTAGGGTTTTCTAGGCATCGGCTATAACTACTCTACATAAAATAACGGGTATAAAACATAGCATGCATGTTTCGTAAAGAAAAATATATTTCTTAAACTTGGGATTCAACATGATCAAGGGTGGAGAGCTTTCCTGGCAACGTTGTATAGCTCGAAGTTCGGTCTGGGTACGGCGACGCTCGAATCCTTCCTCCCGTAGCAAGGCAACATCGTAGCTACACGTTGGGAAAAACAGCGAATCACCACGGTGCGAGAGAGAACCATTTAAGAACCAAAATACACTCAAGCAACATTTAAAACCAGGGATTGATCTTAGAAGGATGCTAGGGTTTGCAAAATGTTGCGATGGAATTATCATCACATGATGTAAAGGCTTTTACATATAGGAAACTAGGGTTTACATGATTAAGATCACTTTAGCATTTTATAAGCTTTTAGCTTTTATGCAAAGGTTTGAGTCTAGAGAGCCTTATACATGCTTTAGAGATTCTAGAAAATTATATGGAAGTTACTAAAGTAAGCTTAAGATGACATGCGAGCTCGTATCTACCCATACTTGCATACAAGAGATGAATTGTGATTAATAGAATTTTCAAATTCCCTTACCGCTTTTATTGTTTAAAGGTTTTGAACATAAGAGTATACTGAAAACTAGCATTTCATGGTTGGTTTAATGCCACAAGGGATTAACCAAGATAAACTATGCTAAGGGAATATATAACATGTTCAACGAGTGGTTTCAAATTCAAAAATTCAAATTATTCCAAAAATTATGAAATTGGTACCGCTTGATAGGGTTTGATTTTAGATGAATTTAGGAACAAGAATGGGGTCAATCGGAGCTTCGACGGAGGAGTTATGAGCTTTCGAAGTTTTGTCGGGAAGAAATAAAAGAGGAGGGGAAGAGGTGATGTCATAGGCGTATTTTAGGCTTACACTTTTGGTGTCAGGTGGTGCAAAACAGAATAGGTTCTATTGTGGTTACGCTTCCCGAACAGACAAGGCGTAATCTAGGAGAGGAGAGGAGGGAATATGCTTTTTTTGCGGAGGGACGCGTTTTGGTTGTATGTGGTAGGGAAAACGCGTATACCGAAAGGGGAAAACGTATTTTTGGGGGATTAGCTTCCACTAGTGCGGGTAGAGTGGTTAGGGTTGGTTAAGCTTGAGTTGGCCTTAGCTTTTTAAACTAGCTCGGTTAGCTGCCACGGTGGGGAAAGAAACTAGAGAAAAAGAGAGGGCAAGAGGGGGTTGTGGCCGTGGTAGAGAGGAACTGCTGTGGCGGGGAGAAGCTACCGCGGTAGGGAGGTGGTTGCCGTGGTGGGGGGGACGCTGCCGCGGCAGGGAAAGAGGGCAGCGGCAGTTGCCGCAGGTTGCCACGGCGAGCGAGGCGGCAGCAGTAGTTGCCGCGATACTGCCGCGGTAGGGAAAATAGTAGCACGGGGCTGCCGCGGTAGGGGAAATAGCTTGCCGCGGCGCTGCCGTGGTGACGGAGAGGCTGCCGCGTTGCTACCGCGGCGGGGAAAGTAATAGCGCGGGGCTGCAGCGGTACTGCCGCAGTGGGGGAAGGCTGCCGTGTTGCTGCCGCGGCGGAGGCAAGTGGCAGTGTGGGCTGCCGCGGCAGAGAGGAAAAACGATGAAGAATGGAGAGGGGCTGAGGAAAGGAGTTCGGCTGCTCTGGAAACGAAAGGAAATGGAGCAGCTTGGGAATGAAGTCCTGGGCAGTGGAGCTTGAGGGATGGAGCAGCTCGGGTGGCAGTTGAGCTCATTGAGGAGCTTGGGGAAAAGCAATGGGGAAGGGCTAGGAAGCTTGGAAGGGAAGATGGGGAGCTTGGCTGCCTTGGTGAAGTAACAAAATTGCTCGGCAGAGGAGTGAACTGCTAGAGAGGAGAGCTGAAGCTCGGGTTTGAGGACCAGCAGGGAAGAGACTTGGAAAACCTCAGCCTGCGCGAGTTGGGGCAGCAGGAAGCTCAGCTGGCTTTGAGATACTCGGCTAGAGGAGCAATGGTGATGTGAGGAAGAAGGGGGCTCGGTTAGGGAGTCCAAGAGGGAAGAAATGGATTAGGTGTGAGTGATTGGGTGCTGCTGGAAGTGTTCAGAGATGAGTTGACCTTGAGGTTGAGTGTTGGGTTGGCTTTAGGTGGAGTGGAAACGCATGGGCAGCTCATGCATGGCAGGAGAAAAGGAGCTGCTGCATAGGGGAGAGGGGCTGTCGGCTTTGGGGAAAAGAAATGGGGCTGGGCAAGGACAGCAGTAGCTACTGCTCTTGGAGGAGGAGTGTGGAGAAAGAGAAAAAGGAGGGAGAGCTGGTATTGGCTGCTGTTGTGGTACTGCTACTTGGAAAGGAAAAAGGTGGCGTGGAGCTTGGTTGGGGAGTAGCAGCAAGGAGCTAGAGAGGTGCTCGGGTGGGTTGGGTTGACGTGGTGCATGCTCAGGTTGGAGACGTGGGGTAAGGAAAAAAGGTGAGTCAACTGCATGCTGTTGCAACAGCTGGGATTGAGCACCAATTTTAGCACAGAGGAAGTGGCATGTTTGGCTTGCTCTGGTCCAGAGAGAAAGTGAGTGGCAGCTCAGGTAGATGGGGCAGTGAGTAACTCGGGTGAAAAATTGGTGAGTGGCAGCTGGGTTAGATGGGGGTGAGTAGATAGGTGTTGTGCTGCTTTGGAGGTGCAGTGCTTTTGGAGAGCAAGGAAAGTCACAGGTAAGGGGTTGAGTACATATTGAGTGTTCCTTGCAAGAGAAAAAGAAAGGAAGAGAATCAAGAGAGGGAGAACGTGGCATAAGCTATGTGCCTGCAGCAAGGATTGGGCACTGAACATCGCTGTAGGGTTGGTGGTGCAGTGTTGCATGTTTATGGGTAGCTAGATGCCGTGGAGCACATGGACACGGCTCAAAGAGTGGCAGTGTGGGCAGCAGCTCGGTTAGAAGTTGAGTGAGGAGAAAGGGGTCAGGCGCTGGGTTGGTCCTTGCAACAGAAGGGAAATTTTAAAAAGGGAGCTGGCAAAAGAAACACTGCGGGTACATGCACCTACGTATGAAACATGCACATGCGCATATATATATCCTAGTTAGGTTGGAGAGACAATCATCGACAGACGGAATGGGTTAATTCACGAATTGCTGAACCTTCATACTGAGGGGATTGCCCAGACATCTAGGGGGTATATTAGAGGTGTATCTAGGAGAGAGAAAAGGTGGTAGGGTTTGCATATGCGTGTATACTGGAAAGCAGTATATATGGGCACATACTCACGATAAGACATGGCGGAGTTGGCGGTAGAATTTCAAGTCATTCGGAAAAGGTCCAGGGCATATATATGTTTCAATTTCGCAAAAGTACCATGTGGGTACTTAGCGGCAGGTGTGGGTTTAGGTGGCACCGGCTAGATAGAAGGGGGAGGGATGCCAAAGGTATGTTCGTGGTGGAATGCAAGGACGAATGACCCTGCATGGAGACAAGGTGGAATGCAAGGTTTGAATACCTTGCAGGACAGAGTTTCGACAAAGCAGAGAGTAAGGAATTTGGAACAGATGTGGAATATTTTGAGTTGACTTACTTTAGGGTTTTAACAGAAGCATGATTTGAGCAAAAATTTTAATCTGGTGTATTTTAATCAGCATTATTAGCGAAAAAGTTTTTGTTGGCCCTAATTTTTGGGTTTTGAAATTCAGGGTGCTACAATAACTGACCGAAACCCTCGGATAGCGCTTCGGATAGATTTTTCGGATATCCGTCGAATACGGTATCAAATACGGATAGTATTTCCTAGATATGGATATGAATATGGTACGAGCAATATCCGACCGTATTCGATATTATACGGATAGTTCTCAGATAGTATCCGAATAATTATTCGGATATTATCCGGATTGTATCTGAATTACTTTTTTTGTGTGTATCATAGTATCTGAATTACTAATTGTTAAGTCATGTAACCTCTCCTCCCCTCTTGTGTTTTATTTTTCACAGAAGATAGAACCTATGAAAGACTTCCTGAAATGATATAATCCATTTAGATCTTAAAGACTCTGTGTGTTATGTTGTACTATTGTCGTCTATCGATACACTTGTTGAACTATATTAATTTGATTGCCGGTTAAATTTTCTTGTTAAAATGCTACATATTGATGCATTTTGGACATGTATGGTTGATTGTTCTATGTGAGAACATATGTATGCTATATGAAATTTATTTTTAACGCAATATCTGACAAAATATTTATCACCATACCGAATTTGACTAGTATTCGTACCGTATTCGTGACCGATATTATCTATGTTTGTATCCATATCCGACACTATCCACTACGATACCGTATCAAAAAAATATTAAAAATATATGATTTAGACAATATCCGACCATATTCACTTCTTACTGAGAAGGGACCAAAATTCCTCACTGAGACGTGCAGGTGGGGCGAAAATTGAAAAAGAACTGATGTGACGTGCATAAATTGAAATCGCTAGGAGGAGCCACACGCTCTAACCAACTGAGCTATTCCAGAAACGACAAGCGGTTTAACAAGGATATTTTTCTCGTTTTTTCCCCAAGATAGTTCACCTTTTTTACAAATCTGAGTTCACAATTCCGGGTAATTTACAAATGGGTGCTTCTGGTTTTAGGTCAACAACTCGCTCTCCTATCTCCCGGTCTCCTGCTAGCATGTCTGGCTTCCCCCATCATCTTCCAAACACAACATCTACTTTAAGCCATTCTTAAAACTCTCCATGTAAAAAAAAAGAAACTTCAGACGTCGGCTCTATATTTTAAATTCCCAAATGTGGCAGGTCTTAACTTCCAAAATTTTCAACACTTCTCATCTAAAAAAGGTACAAACTTCTACTTGCATGAGAAGTCAAAAAAATAAAATCCAAACGCAAAACGAAAAAGCTAGATTCCTGTGATTCAACGGTGGCAACGGCTCCCAGGGCCACCGGGCGGTGGAGGTCCAGACCCCCCGCAGCCGCACGATGCAAAGAGAGAGGCGGCAAAGGAACTCTAAACTGGGAATCGTCATGTTTGGGAAGAATCGCTCGCTCGGACGATTAGGAACAGAGCTTTGCTCAGCCAAGCGCCAACCATCGTCCACGAAGCGGACGGCACTTCCTTTTACAAATTTAGATTCTTGTTGGACTGGGCCTCCTTGTGAACAAAAGCTCACCTGGGCTCCATGGACAGTTTAATCCAATTCAGCCCTTATTACCTCTTAACAAAGGAAAGAGTCTATATAACCTCATGACATTTGGACGTGGGACTACATAGCCCCCTGATCTTTAAAACCGGGCATCCAGCCTCTTGATTTTTGCAAAACCATTCAAATAACTCCCAAAGTGGTATTAGAGACGGTTTTGACTACGTGGCAAGTGACGTGAGAATAGCGTGGTAGATAACTCAATGAGATTAATATATAAAATTTTATTGCACAATGGTCCCACATATAAATGGATATTATCCATTCTTCTACCTCTCTTCTTTCCTCAACTCTCTCTCTCTCCTCTATCCAGGAATATCACCATTCATGGTTGTTTTGCTGTGAACACCTCCATTCGTGGTTGTTTTCCCATGAACACCTCCATCGATCCAAGCTCATCAAATTTGGCAACGGGCGTATCAGCCGGAAAAACCTAGCTATTGCATGGGTACTTAGTGAGGTTGTTGTACTTTTGTCCACTAGGATCAAGCTCTATATTTTGCTGATGTGTGTCTTACTAAGATGAAATATTTTCTTCAGTGGTAGAGATATACCCTTTGATGGTGAGATGTATGTGGCGACTCATCAACCTTTAAGCTCACCAAGTCTAGTCTTCAATAGACACTATCACTACTACAAAAAGAGATTTCCTGGACCCTTATCTCAAGCGGTTTTGGTAAAACCGACTGTGTTAGAGAAATCCTAGCCGGTTGTTAAAAATCTCAGTAGGTTCAAAACATAAACCGACTGAAATAATTACCTATCTCAGTGGGTTTTAAAAAATCGACTAAAAAGTATCCCAGTCAGTTTTTTAAAAAATATGGTTGAGATAGTGTAATTTATTCTAGTCAGTTTTACCTAAAAACCAGCTGAGTATTTTGGTCCAGGGCCAACACCAAACCCTAGCCCTGACCCTACTCGTGCCCCTCATCCCCTTCTCCTCATCCGCCGCCGCCCCTCTCCCTCTCTCTTTCTCGATCTCTCTCGCTCTCGCTCGGCTTACTCCCCACACCATCCGCGTCCATCCAACACCAGAGCCCACCATCCACGTGGGAGTAGGCGCTGCAGAGGGTGGCGGAGTGGGAGAAGGCTGTCATGAAGGAGGCCGAGGTCCTGCGGCTGGTCGTGACCATCACGGAGGCGGACCACACCTCGGGGGAGGTGGTGCCCATGTCGGACTTTGCCGCCGTGTGCGCACTTGTGGAGCGACTGCCCTCGGGTTGCTCTTTTTTTTTGCGCTTCCCTGGCTCAGATTCCTTTTGCACCTTAGGTTGCTCGACACAGTGGGATCTGTCGAGTCCATTGTGCAGATGGCCGCCGCGTTTGTGAGAAGGCCAGGCGTGGAGCCACTGGTGGAGGCGCTCCACAGGCACGCTGCATTCGTCGCGAGGATGAGGAGGTAGGCCACTGAGTTCGCCGCTTCCACGTGTCGGATGGCGTTGCTGCCTGTCATGGAGGAGCTTGAAGGGAAACGAGGTGGCGCACTCCTCTTCACCCCTCTCTGTCGCGCCCTAATATTTCTAACCTTGTATTAACATCATGGCATTAACCCAATCCGACCAAACCCCGCATGCATACACCAAAACCCTAATTCAACCGCCCGCTCTGTCATCAATAAATTCAACGCACCAACACCTGCACACACGCACTCAGTCAAATAAAATCCTAATCGGGAAATCCGCCACTCCTCGGATTCTCCGAAAATCCTGGAATAAATCATGGAACATCTCGACAATATATCCAATTCAAACATAGCATAAAATAATAGTGTCCAGATTAAAAATATCAAGGTGTGAAATTAATACACTATAGTATTAAACATGTCATTACAATTAGGTCTCTGAAATTACAAAAATTAACACAGCTCTCTCTGCATCCCTAGAAACCTCAGTGCATAAAATCATAAGCGTCATGAGTAAATTCCAATCGACCCCTGTCAAAATCTCGTGAGGCATTTTTACCATTCCTCAGCCTGTTGCCCCAATAACTCCCATGCACAGCTCGTGTCTCTCCAATGTTCTGTTGGATGTTACCCATGTCAAGCCAGGCATTCAAGTTCGTGAGTTAATAAGGTTGCTTTCGGCGCCTAACTCACTGGTGGCTTGGACATGTCTTTTCCCAATCCCTGGATCATGGATAGACATTTCAGCCACGTTTCCTAATCCTATGCACCTCCTGGCTGGCCTCCGCAAGTCTCAGCATGCAAGCACAGTTTTCTGTCACTCCGCAGTCGCCTCCCTCGCCGGTGCCAGCTCTACTTGGCCACCGCCCGCATGCCACGGCTACTCGGCTGTCTTTCCCTCTCCCTATCGCCACAGCCCTCGCACAGCCGGCCGTCTTTCATTTCCCCTGTAATCGCAGCTCACCTCGCCGAGTCGTCGCCTCACCGGAGCTGCACCTCACCCCGCCACCTCACCCGAGACGTCTTTCGTTCTCCCTGGAGCTCCAGGCCGCCTTAACTCGCCGTCGAGTCGCCGGCAATGTAGCCACAGCAGCGCCATTTGGAGCTCGCCGCCGGCTATAAAATGGCAGCCGAGCTTCAGCTCCTCTCCAAGCCACCCTCCACCTCACTCCTCTTCAAGCTCTAGTTCCTCCTCACCCCATCCCAAGCTCACCTAGGCATTCTGGAGCTCAGCTCAACAACTCCTGAGCTGTTCTGGTGGAGCTCGAACCAGCAAACCCAAACCCAAAGCAGCAACCAAAAGCCAACCAAATAGAGAAGAGAAAGAAAGGGACCAACTCCAGAACACCTTCACCGCACCACAACCCACCTGCCCCAAATCGAGCTGCCGCGGCAAGCACTCGACCCCTTGCCGCACTCCCCTGCCGCACTCCCCCTGCCGCAGCTCCCCCTGCCGCAGTTCCTCTGCCGCGCCACCTCCTCTGCCGCTCCAGATCAGCTGCCGCACCAGCTCCCAGGCCCTGCCGCGCCAGCCCCAAGCTCCTGCCGAGCCCCTTCTCAAGCTGCCGACCAGTTTCCCTTGCTCCTTGTTCTGAGCAGAGCAGCCATAGCCTGAGGTAGGGGAGAGAGAGTGAGAGAGTGAGCTAAATGAGTGTGAGTGAGCTGCCGTTGCACACTAGTACACATTTGCTTTTTAGCCAAGTGCTGGTCCTGTAGCGTGTGTAGGCATTTTAGCCAATTTTCTCAGCACATTACGTGGATGTTGGTCCTGTTGCATGTGTGGCCAATTAGCTCGCTTTCTCTTCAGCTCATTTGTTCAGTTGCTAGACCACACCGACAGCTCCACTTGTGTCTTTCTTTCCTCAGCTGCCCAATCAACTAATCCATTTGCCTAATCAGTTAGGGTTCTAATTAGCCAGCCTAAAACCTCCCCAAATCACCTTAAGTACTCAAAAGATTGTTCTGGAATTCCAGGAGCAAACCTAAGTTGCGGGTTTCAATTTAGTTAAGCCTGGGAAATCAATTAAAGTAGTATCAATGGAGTTTAGGAGATAAGCTACTCTTTGTGAATCTGGATTTAGTACGCATGCAATATAAATCATTTTATATTAGTTCCAAAGCATTTCCCAAGCACCTTGAGTAATTAATCCCAGGAATATCTGCCAAGAGAACACATGCGTTATGTCTAATCTTTTCATCCAGTAGCATTTTCTAAGATGAGCTGTTCCGTACTTAATCTAAGGGTAGTATGCTAGGGTTATCTTTTTATCCTAATAACTAAAATATGTGCACGCATGCAAAACCCTAATTAGATTCTTTTTCTAATCACCCCAAAAATCATAAGTAGTTCCTCGAGTAATTTGGTATTGCATGTTGTTTGACTTTATCGGAATGTTGGATCGTTTCTTATTCGTTGTTTTTAATCGACGCGTAGTTGACGGAGAGACGTACGTGCGACAGGAGGAACCGGCGTCGCCTTCGCGTACAGAACAGGAACAGGACCTGCCAGGCAAGCATTCCCCCCCCCCTTGATCATGCCGGATCCTATATTTATGAACGTTATTATTTTTGTTTGCAAATCCTGCATGCTATATTTTAATACCACATTATTTTATTAGTATAGTTATTCCTAGTAGCTGCACTAAGCTTAGGACCGAACTTCCTATCCTTGAAACCCTAGGGATATTAGTCGACTATTATCGAGTCGACAAAAATATTAGGATTTATAGGCTGTAAGCCCCGCTTAGCCCTGCTATAGTTAAAATAAGTTTTGCCCAACATTTTGAAAACCTTAATTGGTACAAGAAATAAAACCCTCGGATATACTGGGATATCCGGGGTGACTTTTGAAAGAAGGGTCTGGCGAGACCCTAAACAAAATCGGAGAATGTTTTGGATCCGGGCAAGAATATTAAGGAGCAGCCGGAGGCTGTAGAGGAATTAATAATGGCACGTCGTCGAGGACGATCGTGAGTTGTGGGATGGAGTCTTGTTCGGATCAGTTAAGGACCGAGCCTAAAGTGCCGCTAAACCAGTTCCACCACCGTGCGTCCACATGTCCTTTATGGGAAGGACTTGACTTGGTACCCCGGCAAGTATTAGGGTTTGGACCCGTGGGAAGTTAGGAGTCGTGGCTAGGTGCTTAAAAGTCCTAGAGATCCACTGCCGCGTAGCGTTTGGGTGTTGATCGACACAAAGGTGGAGAGCCCCAATTTGGTGTCCGGAATTCGGTATCCGGGGCACGCAAACTTGGGTATTCACCTAGCGGGTCCAACTCTAGTATGGAAGCGGGCGACGGTCTCGTTGTGACCACCCTGCCAATACACTTCGTGATGTGTATCGTTAGCGCTCGGCAAAAAGGGTGAGTCACCTCTTGTGGGTAAAGCCGTACAACCTCTGCAGAGTGTTTAAAACTATTCGAATAGCCGCGTCCTCGGTCATGGACATGAACTGGCAAGGCCACACGCTGGTTAGACCTGGTTTTTGTTTGCGAAAGATGGGAAAAGGGATTAAGGACGTGGGCACGATGTGCCCACAGTGTGCAATTTACGCTACAGGCTGGTAGCAAGGAATTGCAGGAGGAAAAGGCTAGCCGTACTGTCCGGAGCAGTGTGGGCTGAGCCGGGGAGTCAAGCGGGAGCTAGCCATGTTGTCAGGATAACAGAGGCTGAGCACCGTTCTAAGGACGCTAGCTGCACTATTCGGGAACGTGCAGGCTGAGCAGTAAATCGAGACGCTAGTCATACTGCACGGGGTAGTATGGACTGGGCGGTCTCGACAGTGGATGAGCAAAACTCTTTAATTTTACAATGAGCTTTATAAAACCGCTTTCGAATCTATTATATCTGTATTTACCTAAGAGCTTACTTTTCCGTACAACTATTAAACTAGACTAGAGCTGTTTACATTGCTATCCCCTGCATGAAATATCGCCGTATATTCTCCCCGGTGGGGAATAGCTTGCGAGTACATTCAACGTACTCACCTGGCTTGTTGATTTGGCCAGAAGAAGAAGAAGAATTCTGCCTCGACGAGGAAGACACCGACTACGAGGGCTAGGGCGTTTCCCCAGTCAGTTGCCTGAGGGTTTGGCATACTGATGGGTCTATCTACGTGTGTTTATTTTTCCGCTGCAAGACTTTTATTCGGCCAATAGGCCCTGTTGTGATAAAAGACCTTAATGGCTTGTATTGTAATAAAATCGGTATTGTGTGACGATGTTATCAAGTTCTTGTGCGTACCGGCTACGGATCCAGGGACCGGTACGGTAATCACAGGAGCGCACCCGGCCTTAAAACCGGGGGCGCGACAGCTTGGTATCAGAGCCATACTGACTGTAGGAACCCCTAGTTAGCATGGCCGTTAGACAAACCTAGGACAAAAGTATTTGCCAAAAATCTTTGAAAAACAAAATTTTGTAAAAACAAGTCTAGTATTCTCATCTCTGCTAGGAGCTTATCTATACCAGGTAAGACTTTGGAAAATTCAAAACTCATCACATTTTGATTTTGAAAATTTTATAGGTTAGAACGATGGAGCTGCTGTATGGTGAAACTTGTGCCCCCAATGCTGAAGGATGTCCCCGACTGCTGCAAGAGGCACTGGAGCGATGTGGATTTAGTGTCTACCCGGAGTACCACGTCTTCTTGGAGAAAAAGTCAGATACTATCAATGAGTACTGGGCAAGAGTGCTCATCGTCGGACTGAGAAACGCCAATAATCAGACATACAGTTTTGTGGGACCCTGCAGCTGGACGTATAGTCAGGCAGTGCACCTGGTAGCCTATAAGGCGCTGGTGCATCTCCGCCATGAGATGCCAGAAATGGGGATATTCAGAGCTACAAGATATATTCCAGCATATCCAATACTGGAGGATGTCCGCCGATATACTCCACCGTTGGCGGAAAATGACCCTGCGGTGGTGAACTTAGCTCATTTTGTGGAAGCGCAGGATTCCCTGCTTCACTGTGCATTAGTGGAACTAGAAGATGTGCGCAAGGAGCTACAGCGAGTGAAGACTCTACTGAATCAAGCCACCAGGCTCCCGACGCAGGCGCCTATTCCACAAGGAGGGACTACTACTACCCCCGCCACCACTGAAGCCCCGCCAGAGCCCCGCGATATTCCGGTGGTGAGCGAGCAGCCGCCTCCACCCAAGAGACGTCGCACCGCCCGTGAGTACCTCAGCCGATTCACGACTGGAGCTGGGACTTCTCGAGTCATCCCAACCATACCGAGCCCGACGCCGATTGGAGGATCCATCATGGTTGAGGATTCTGAGGAGGAAGAAGACCCAGAGGAGGTTGAGCCAGTTGAAGAAGACGAAGAAGTTCAGATCACGTCGTAGGTCTTAGGGTTGTGTAGTGGCCTACCCTTAGCTAGCGACGTGTAAAATAAATAAGTGGTCGCCAGCTGTATGTGTGACATGTGTGATGTACTGAGCTATGTATGTGTGTGCTAGATGGTACACGACACCCCTTAGGTGTGCTTCGTGTCCACTTATTAAATAAAATGGCCCACCCGGCCTAGTGTGTTTTAAAAATCTAATCTGTCCGTACCCGCAAATCCCTCTCACCTGTCTTTCAAAATGCGAAGCCCGAGAAAGGATAAGACGTCTCGGTCGTCCCTCAGTAATGAGGGTAGATAAGCGTCTTGTCCCAACATAAAGGCTACCCCTCCTTTTGCCCTATAAATACCCAGGGTCTCATTTCTCACCTCACCATCCCTAGTTGCTCCTGAAGCCAACAACCTTAGATTTCTCTCTTCTTCTTTCCAGCACCTCAAGAAGAAGCTATGCCCCGTGGAACTCTTTACAATGAGACCACCGCTTCTGAGCTAGCGGGATTTGTAGATATCCTGTGGACGGTCGCCCAGAGGGTTCTACGAGCCTCCCAGCGACCTGAGTACGATGTCTATCGGGAGGAGACCACCCACACGAATGTGTACTGGGCTGAAGTACACGTCTACCAAGACGGTGTCAACAGCGAGGCAAACTTCCACTTCATGGGCCGACCAGTGCCCGACCCCGACCTATCCATGCAGGTAGCTGCATGGGAGGCTATCTCCCGTCTCCACCAGATGATTCCAAGCATGAACTGCAGAGCCTTTCGGTTCTACCCCAGCCGCGCTCTGGGAGAGAATCCAACCTTCATCAGTACCGAAGAAGAGCAAGATGTAGCCGTGGTGCACCTCACCCGGTATCTGGTCGCCATGACCGAAGTCTTTATCCAGCTCATGGATATTCTCACCCTCACCCAGCAAGCCACTCCCCTTGTTCAGCCAAGATCTCGTGCCCGAGCATCCTCCGCTCACCCCTCAGTGTCCGGAGATTCACCCATAGCGGGAATACCTGTAGTGGTAGATGGAAACCCTTTCCCTGCTCTTTCCCCGGAATACCTCAGGCTGTTCTCGGCCTATGCGGCCTCCACCCGAGCCGCGCATCGTAGCAGGAACCCCCTTGCACCCCGGAACACGCCGGCGCCATCCGAGGATGGAGATATCCGCGGAGAGGCACCCGCAACCCAGCCCCCCAGCCCGGATGTAAACCAGGTAGACTAGGTGGAGTGGAGTAGCCACTCAAAACAATAGTAAGCCTAAGAACCTATTTTCTTATTGTTTGTAATAGGGCATAGCCCTGTATGAGTATTGTACTAGTGCCTTTAGGCACACCTAATGTAAATTATTGTGTGTTGTCTCGGTGTTTTATTTGCCTCTTGTTTGGCTTACCCCAACCGTTGGAATTTGTATTGATGCATTTGATCTCAGTTTGGCGCTGCACCGAAACCCCGCTTTTCCCTCTTACCTCCTTGCTTAAAAAAAAATGCAAGCATCTGATGAATCAACTGGTGCTATTGCAGCAAGAAAGTGAAGATGAGTCATAACTCTCTCAGCTCCGCAGCACGGAAGAAGGCAGCGGAGGCACAAAAAAATGCTCCACCACCTGTGATTCCAACTCACTCCCAAACATCAGTTAACTCCCGGAATTCTAAGGCACGCAATAACAAGCCTCAGAATAATAACCGTATGAAAACTCCTACCCCAGAAGACAAAGAAGACCAAGGTCAGAACTGCGTGGAATCTGACCACCCACCACCACCACCTCCACCGGCTGAACCAACGCCAGCTGAAATGTTTAAGATGCTGGGACAAACTTGTCTAGCCACCAACGCAGCAGTGCAACTAATGATGCAAGGTGGTAACTCGTCTGGAAAAGGAAATAGACTCTCAGAATTTCAGAGGACTTCCCCACCCGTCTTCGCCTGCTCGACGGAACCATTAGACGCTGACGATTGGCTGTTGGTTATGGAAGAAAAACTGGAGGTAGCCAAATGCGACGACAAAGAAAAAGTACTCTACGCTCCCCAATATTTACAAGGACCCGCCGCCGCATGGTGGAAAAGGATCAGGAGTACCCAACCAAGACACACGGAGATTTCCTGGGACATGTTTAAAGACATGTTCCGCAAGCATCACATACCAGCAAGCCTGATAGGAATTAAGAAGAAGGAATTCCTTGATCTCAAGCAGGGAACGATGTCGGTAACGGAGTACCTTCATAAGTTTACTCAGTTAGCTCGGTATGCAGGAAAAGAGATGACGTCCGAGAGTGCTCAAGTAGAGAAATTCATGAATGGGCTACAACAGATTCTCCAGTACCAGCTAGCCGCGCAAAAGTTCACGGAGTTGCAGGATGTAGTCAACGCCGCTCTGAATGTGGAGGATAAGCGCCGAGGGTTAATAGACAACCGAAAGCGCAAGAACGTCAAGACGATTGAGACAGGGGAACCACATAAACGGCCCCGTTATGAGAAGAAACTGAAGCACAGATATTCAGCACCTCAACACTACAAGACTGCCCCTGCCATACCCCAGTTCAGCACCCGTAACTATCAGAACTATCAGAAGGGACCCTCTGGAAATTATCACTCTGGAAGTGCAAGCCAAAGCTCAGGAAAGACCAATTGCTATTCGTGTGGAGAACCTGGACACTTCGCTCGCGAGTGTCCCAAGAAAGCAAAGGAACCCGCCGACCAGCGCCCGCGTCCAGAGCATGCTATGTCCACCCGGAGTCAAGGATCCAAAGGAGCACCAAACTACAGCAAAGGACGCGTGAACCATGTTGATGCCGAAGAAGCCCAGGACGCCCACGACGTGGTGATGGGTACGTTCCCTGTTAACTCAGCACCAGCAACTGTTTTATTCGATTCCGGAGCATCGCATTCATTTATCTCAAAGCATTTTGCCGAGAAAAACCGAATAGGATGGCACCTATTGAAAACCCCCATGAAAGTCCGAACACCAGGGTCAGTAGTCAGATCTAAACACTACTGCAAAGATGTAAACATCTTTATAAGGGGGGTAGAGTTTTTGGCAGACCTAATTGTCCTAGTATCAGAAGATATTGATGTGATTCTAGGAGTGGATTGGTTACCTAAGAATAAGGGCATTATAAACTTCGAAACCAAAACAGTTACCCTTACCAATGCCCGAGGAGAGACAGTTAAATTTACTCCTAAATCGCCCTCTCCCCAACCCAGTACCCTGAACAACATAACCGCACCTGAGTTAGCCCAAGTCCCAGTGGCACAGGAATACCCTGACGTATTTCCTGAGGAGTTGCCCGGAATGCCACCAGACCGAGATTTGGAATTTATCATTGAATTAGTGCCCGGAACGGCACCCATAGCAAAGAGGCCCTATCGGATGTCTGTCGATATGCTAATCGAACTGAAGAAACAATTGGAGGAATTGGAAGAGAAAGGTTTTATTCGACCGAGTGCATCGCCGTGGGGATCGCCAGTACTATTCGTTGAGAAGAAAGACAAGACTCTCCGCATGTGCGTGGATTATAGAGCTCTGAATGAGGTCACTATCAAGAACAAATATCCTCTGCCACGGATAGATGATCTATTCGATCAGATGAATGGAGCTCGAGTATTCTCCAAGATAGATTTAAGGTCAGGATATCACCAGCTTAAGATCCGAGGACAGGACATACCCAAGACTGCCTTCACAACTCGATATGGGCTATACGAATATACCGTCATGCCCTTTGGATTAACCAACGCCCCGGCATATTTTATGAACTTAATGAACAAAGTATTCATGGAATATTTGGACAAGTTCGTAGTGGTGTTCATAGACGATATCTTGGTATATTCTAAATCAGATAAAGAGCATCAGCAACATCTGCGAGCAGTATTGGAAACACTCAGAAAGCACCAGCTATACGCCAAATTCAGCAAATGCGAATTTTGGTTAAAAGAAGTTGGATTCCTCGGACATATAGTATCCGCAGGAGGAATAGCTGTAGACCCGAGCAAAGTAAAAGATGTGCTCGACTGGAAGCCACCAAGGACGGTAACTGAAATTCGAAGCTTCTTAGGTTTGGCGGGATACTACCGCCGTTTTATCGAAGGATTCTCAAAGCTGGCCCGACCAATGACGCAGCTGTTAAAGAAGAATCAAAAGTTCGAATGGACGCAAAAGTGCGAAGACAGTTTTCAGGAATTGAAGCGAAGGCTAACGACAGCGCCCGTGTTAACACTACCCGACCTCCGAAAGAACTTTGATATATACTGTGATGCCTCTCGACATGGACTTGGATGCGTGCTTATGCAAGATGGAAAAGTGGTCGCATATGCTTCCAGACAGTTACGACCCCACGAAATGAATTACCCAACTCATGATTTAGAGCTAGCCGCAGTAGTTCATGCCCTGAAACTTTGGCGGCATTACCTCATTGGAAATCGCTGTGAAATCTACACCGACCACAAGAGCTTAAAGTATATCTTCACCCAGTCGGATCTCAATATGAGGCAACGAAGATGGTTGGAGTTAATTAAGGATTACGACCTCGGAGTTCATTATCATCCTGGCAAAGCAAACGTTGTGGCCGGTGCCCTTAGCCGGAAGCCAGCCTCAGTAAATGCTTTAATTCCCACAACCCAACCGAGGTTATGCAAAGAATTTGAGAAGCTTAATTTAGGGATGGTCAGTGAAGGTTATGTAGCCACCCTAGAAGTGACCCCCTCTCTCGTAGCACAAATTAAGGATGCCCAGAAAGGACACAAGAGTATAGAAGGCATCAAGAAGAAAATGAAGATAGGAAAAGCAAGTGGATTTAGAGAAGATGAAGAAGGCACACTGTGGTTTGAAAATCGACTATGTGTACCCGCTTGCAAGGAGCTCAAGGAGCTAATTCTAAAAGAAGCCCACGAATCCCGGTATTCTATACATCCGGGAAGCACAAAAATGTATCAGGACTTAAAAGAGGAATTCTGGTGGCATGGAATGAAACGCGAGATAGCAAGCTTCATAGCCCGATGCGACGTATGCCAGCGCGTCAAGGCAGAACACCAAAAGCCTGCCGGACTGCTGCAACCAATCAAAGTGCCTGAATGGAAATGGGATGAAGTTGGCATGGATTTCATCGTCGGATTACCAAAGACAAGAAAGGGAAATGATTCTATATGGGTCATTGTCGACAGGTTAACCAAAGTAGCACACTTCTTGCCGGTCAAGACCACGCATCGAGGTGATCAGCTAGCCAAGCTATATCTAGCTCGAATAGTCAGCTTGCACGGAGTACCCAAACGGATTATCTCAGACCGAGGTACCCAATTTACCTCCAGATTTTGGGAACAACTGCATGAAGCCATGGGAACACGATTGAATTTCAGCACCGCTTACCACCCCCAGACGGATGGACAAACGGAACGGGTGAACCAAATCTTGGAAGACATGTTAAGAGCGTGTGCCTTAACGTACGGCGATAGCTGGGAAGATAGCTTACCGTATGCCGAATTCTCATATAATAATAGCTATCAAGCAAGTTTACAGATGTCACCATTTGAAGCGCTTTATGGACGGAAATGCAGAACGCCCTTGAATTGGTCCGAAACCGGAGAAGGAAAAGTTTTTGGTCCGGACATTCTCCAAGACGCAGAAGAGAAAGTTAAATTCATCCAGGATCGACTTAAGACGGCACAGTCAAGGCAAAAGAGCTATGCCGATTCTAAGAGACGTGATATCATCTTTAAACCCGGAGACTACGTCTACCTACGAGTGACTCCTCTCAAAGGAACGAAGAGGTTTAACGTCAAAGGAAAGTTAGCACCCCCCGCTTTGTAGGACCCTTCAAGGTAGAGGAAAGAAGAGGACAGGTAGCATATCAGCTAGAGCTACCTCCGGAGCTATCAGAGGTCCACAATGTGTTTCATGTATCTCAGCTAAGAAAATGCATCGAGCCGCCAACGAAACAGGTGCAGTATCAAGAATTGGATATTGACAAGGATCTCACTTACAAAGAGCAACCCGTTAAAATTCTGGAAAGCGCTGAAAGAAAGACAAGGAATAAGAACATAAAATTTTACAAGGTTCAATGGGATCACCATACCGAAGAAGAAGCTACATGGGAAAGAGAAGATTTTCTACAGGACAAATACCCCCACCTATTCCAATCCGTAGAATCTCGGGGACGAGATTCGACTTAAGGGGGGTAGGTTTGTCGCGCCCTAATATTTCTAACCTTGTATTAACATCATGGCATTAACCCAATCCGACCAAACCCCGCATGCATACACCAAAACCCTAATTCAACCGCCCGCTCTGTCATCAATAAATTCAACGCACCAACACCTGCACACACGCACTCAGTCAAATAAAATCCTAATCGGGAAATCCGCCACTCCTCGGATTCTCCGAAAATCCTGGAATAAATCATGGAACATCTCGACAATATATCCAATTCAAACATAGCATAAAATAATAGTGTCCAGATTAAAAATATCAAGGTGTGAAATTAATACACTATAGTATTAAACATGTCATTACAATTAGGTCTCTGAAATTACAAAAATTAACACAGCTCTCTCTGCATCCCTAGAAACCTCAGTGCATAAAATCATAAGCGTCATGAGTAAATTCCAATCGACCCCTGTCAAAATCTCGTGAGGCATTTTTACCATTCCTCAGCCTGTTGCCCCAATAACTCCCATGCACAGCTCGTGTCTCTCCAATGTTCTGTTGGATGTTACCCATGTCAAGCCAGGCATTCAAGTTCGTGAGTTAATAAGGTTGCTTTCGGCGCCTAACTCACTGGTGGCTTGGACATGTCTTTTCCCAATCCCTGGATCATGGATAGACATTTCAGCCACGTTTCCTAATCCTATGCACCTCCTGGCTGGCCTCCGCAAGTCTCAGCATGCAAGCACAGTTTTCTGTCACTCCGCAGTCGCCTCCCTCGCCGGTGCCAGCTCTACTTGGCCACCGCCCGCATGCCACGGCTACTCGGCTGTCTTTCCCTCTCCCTATCGCCACAGCCCTCGCACAGCCGGCCGTCTTTCATTTCCCCTGTAATCGCAGCTCACCTCGCCGAGTCGTCGCCTCACCGGAGCTGCACCTCACCCCGCCACCTCACCCGAGACGTCTTTCGTTCTCCCTGGAGCTCCAGGCCGCCTTAACTCGCCGTCGAGTCGCCGGCAATGTAGCCACAGCAGCGCCATTTGGAGCTCGCCGCCGGCTATAAAATGGCAGCCGAGCTTCAGCTCCTCTCCAAGCCACCCTCCACCTCACTCCTCTTCAAGCTCTAGTTCCTCCTCACCCCATCCCAAGCTCACCTAGGCATTCTGGAGCTCAGCTCAACAACTCCTGAGCTGTTTCTGGTGGAGCTCGAACCAGCAAACCCAAACCCAAAGCAGCAACCAAAAGCCAACCAAATAGAGAAGAGAAGAAAGGGACCAACTCCAGAACACCTTCACCGCACCACAACCCACCTGCCCCAAATCGAGCTGCCGCGGCAAGCACTCGACCCCTTGCCGCACTCCCCTGCCGCACTCCCCCTGCCGCAGCTCCCCCTGCCGCAGTTCCTCTGCCGCGCCACCTCCTCTGCCGCTCCAGATCAGCTGCCGCACCAGCTCCCAGGCCCTGCCGCGCCAGCCCCAAGCTCCTGCCGAGCCCCTTCTCAAGCTGCCGACCAGTTTCCCTTGCTCCTTGTTCTGAGCAGAGCAGCCATAGCCTGAGGTAGGGGAGAGAGAGTGAGAGAGTGAGCTAAATGAGTGTGAGTGAGCTGCCGTTGCACACTAGTACACATTTGCTTTTTAGCCAAGTGCTGGTCCTGTAGCGTGTGTAGGCATTTTAGCCAATTTTCTCAGCACATTACGTGGATGTTGGTCCTGTTGCATGTGTGGCCAATTAGCTCGCTTTCTCTTCAGCTCATTTGTTCAGTTGCTAGACCACACCGACAGCTCCACTTGTGTCTTTCTTTCCTCAGCTGCCCAATCAACTAATCCATTTGCCTAATCAGTTAGGGTTCTAATTAGCCAGCCTAAAACCTCCCCAAATCACCTTAAGTACTCAAAAGATTGTTCTGGAATTCCAGGAGCAAACCTAAGTTGCGGGTTTCAATTTAGTTAAGCCTGGGAAATCAATTAAAGTAGTATCAATGGAGTTTAGGAGATAAGCTACTCTTTGTGAATCTGGATTTAGTACGCATGCAATATAAATCATTTTATATTAGTTCCAAAGCATTTCCCAAGCACCTTGAGTAATTAATCCCAGGAATATCTGCCAGAGAACACATGCGTTATGTCTAATCTTTTCATCCAGTAGCATTTCTAAGATGAGCTGTTCCGTACTTAATCTAAGGGTAGTATGCTAGGGTTATCTTTTTATCCTAATAACTAAAATATGTGCACGCATGCAAAAACCCTAATTAGATTCTTTTTCTAATCACCCCAAAAATCATAAGTAGTTCCTCGAGTAATTTGGTATTGCATGTTGTTTGACTTTATCGGAATGTTGGATCGTTTCTTATTCGTTGTTTTTAATCGACGCGTAGTTGACGGAGAGACGTACGTGCGACAGGAGGAACCGGCGTCGCCTTCGCGTACAGAACAGGAACAGGACCTGCCAGGCAAGCATTCCCCCCCCCTTGATCATGCCGGATCCTATATTTATGAACGTTATTATTTTTGTTTGCAAATCCTGCATGCTATATTTTAATACCACATTATTTTATTAGTATAGTTATTCCTAGTAGCTGCACTAAGCTTAGGACCGAACTTCCTATCCTTGAAAACCCTAGGGATATTAGTCGACTATTATCGAGTCGACAAAAATATTAGGATTTATAGGCTGTAAGCCCCGCTTAGCCCTGCTATAGTTAAAATAAGTTTTGCCCAACATTTTGAAAACCTTAATTGGTACAAGAAATAAAACCCTCGGATATACTGGGATATCCGGGGTGACTTTTGAAAGAAGGGTCTGGCGAGACCCTAAACAAAATCGGAGAATGTTTTGGATCCGGGCAAGAATATTAAGGAGCAGCCGGAGGCTGTAGAGGAATTAATAATGGCACGTCGTCGAGGACGATCGTGAGTTGTGGGATGGAGTCTTGTTCGGATCAGTTAAGGACCGAGCCTAAAGTGCCGCTAAACCAGTTCCACCACCGTGCGTCCACATGTCCTTTATGGGAAGGACTTGACTTGGTACCCCGGCAAGTATTAGGGTTTGGACCCGTGGGAAGTTAGGAGTCGTGGCTAGGTGCTTAAAAGTCCTAGAGATCCACTGCCGCGTAGCGTTTGGGTGTTGATCGACACAAAGGTGGAGAGCCCCATTTGGTGTCCGGAATTCGGTATCCGGGGCACGCAAACTTGGGTATTCACCTAGCGGGTCCAACTCTAGTATGGAAGCGGGCGACGGTCTCGTTGTGACCACCCTGCCAATACACTTCGTGATGTGTATCGTTAGCGCTCGGCAAAAAGGGTGAGTCACCTCTTGTGGGTAAAGCCGTACAACCTCTGCAGAGTGTTTAAAACTATTCGAATAGCCGCGTCCTCGGTCATGGACATGAACTGGCAAGGCCACACGCTGGTTAGACCTGGTTTTTGTTTGCGAAAGATGGGAAAAGGGATTAAGGACGTGGGCACGATGTGCCCACAGTGTGCAATTTACGCTACAGGCTGGTAGCAAGGAATTGCAGGAGGAAAAGGCTAGCCGTACTGTCCGGAGCAGTGTGGGCTGAGCCGGGAGTCAAGCGGGAGCTAGCCATGTTGTCAGGATAACAGAGGCTGAGCACCGTTCTAAGGACGCTAGCTGCACTATTCGGGAACGTGCAGGCTGAGCAGTAAATCGAGACGCTAGTCATACTGCACGGGGTAGTATGGACTGGGCGGTCTCGACAGTGGATGAGCAAAACTCTTTAATTTTACAATGAGCTTTATAAAAACCGCTTTCGAATCTATTATATCTGTATTTACCTAAGAGCTTACTTTCCGCACAACTATTAAACTAGACTAGAGCTGTTTACATTGCTATCCCCTGCATGAAATATCGCCGTATATTCTCCCCGGTGGGGAATAGCTTGCGAGTACATTCAACGTACTCACCTGGCTTGTTGATTTGGCCAGAAGAAGAAGAAGAATTCTGCCTCGACGAGGAAGACACCGACTACGAGGGCTAGGGCGTTTCCCCAGTCAGTTGCCTGAGGGTTTGGCATACTGATGGGTCTATCTACGTGTGTTTATTTTTCCGCTGCAAGACTTTTATTCGGCCAATAGGCCCTGTTGTGATAAAAGACCTTAATGGCTTGTATTGTAATAAAATCGGTATTGTGTGACGATGTTATCAAGTTCTTGTGCGTACCGGCTACGGATCCAGGGACCGGTACGGTAATCACAGGAGCGCACCCGGCCTTAAAACCGGGGGCGCGACACTCTCTCACTACCGCTGCTCCCCCACCCCACGAGCAACGATGATGGCGCCCGAGAGAAGCCAGGGTCCTACCTCCCTGCCAAGGTCCTGTCCTGCCTCTCCCACGGCTTCTGCGGTTGGGATGGCTAGTATCATGACCCGATAGGGATGAGCTTCAAGGACATCGTCAGCATGTACAAGGTTGGAGCGACGAAAACGATCGCCGGGGGTGGCCCCAGGGTGTTCAGCTACTCAGAGCTCTATGTTGGGACCAACGGCTTTAGCGACGAGGAGGTACTCAGGAGTGGAAAGGCGGGAAGGGCACGACAGTTGCTGCCGGATGCTGTATTCAGTTGTATAGTCGATGAGGAGGATGCTTTTTTTAATTTTTTAATCAATATCTCAGACGATTCAGTACAATCGATCGACTGAGATAGTTATTTTTACGGTCGGTTTAGTACTCTCACCCGAGTGAGGTAATTATTTTTGCAGTCGGTTTAGAAGTCTCACCCAACTGAAGTAGTTATTTTTATAATCGGTTTTTAAAATATAGTTAGCTCTCTTTGTTTACGATCCGTTCTTAAAACAAGTTTAGATGATCATTTTTAACCGGATGAGATATTTTTTTTATAGTAATGTGTATTGAATAGGTGTGTGTGTGGTGGTTTCCGATCTGTGCGGACCCGCGAGTTGTACGGCCGCTTCTAATAAAAAGAAAATAGAAAAAAGCAGGCGTGGCAGTTACGCTCGCTCCCTCGCGTCAAACTATGGCACCTGAAGATTAACGAGTACCGTAAGCATCGCCGTGTGCATGAAACTGATGTAGACTATTTACGCTGACAGTTGTGCATAGTCTTAACGTCCCCGAAACGATCAGCTCGTGATCGAGAACTGTGGTGGGACGTAGGAGTACGACTAGCTAGCTAGCGCCGCAGTCAAACCCAGTAGAATGTACTAGAAGAGATATGAGTAGTTAATAATCAGTCCATTTCACATCACCGTAAAGCATGCATAATTACCTCCTCGATCTACACATGCATCGTGTACGTGTGGATTCGGTCGCCTCGCAATAAAACACCAGAAAGCTAAGCACACAAAGCGTCCGGCCGGCCGGGCACCGTGGTGTCGACAGACGTAAATGCAGCGACATCTAGCATGTTCGAGCGAAAAATTAAAGGGTCCGACCATTCCTCAGGCGACTGATTTTTTTTAAATCTCAGTCGAATTATTTTGGACCGTTGGATCGAGATCGAACGTCCCGCGCGTTATCTTTCACCTCCGGCCGTGGCTCTCTCTTCCGACTGCTCTCTCTCCCGACTGCCTCTCTCTCTCTCTCTCTCGACCTCCGACGGCTCCGCCACCGTCATGTCCGGTGGTCACCGCCGCTGGATCAGGCCTCTCCTCTAAATCCGATGGCCGGCGCAGCTTCAACTCCGGCTCCGGCGACACCCCCCACCCTAAACCCTAACCCGGCGGCCTCCGGTGATTCGACCTCGCCTCCGCACGGCGCCGCCGCTCCGCGTCGTCACCGGGCTCCGGCTCGGCGACGCTAACTCGTCGGCCTTGCTCGCCTCTGCCTCGCCGTCGCCTTCGTCGCCGCTCCGCGTCGTCGCCGGCTCCAGCTCGGCGCGTGCTTGCCCTCGCCATCGCCGCCGCTCCGCGTCGTCGCCTGCTCCGGCTCGCTCGCGACGCCCGGCTCAGTGACACAGGTTGAAGACGACTGAGATTTAAAAAAAATCTCAGTCGACTGAGGAATAGCAAAACCGAAAACTAAAATCATACATATACATGCAACCATAATTAATATATAGATGAGTATACAGATGGGAAAACATATTGATCGTGTGTATTTTTTCACGCAGAAATCGAGAAGTAATAAAGTTCTTCTCTATGTAAAAAAGTGTGGTAAAACATACTAGAGAATTACTCTCTCTGTCCACAAATGTAAGGCGTGCACAGAGTTTAATGTTCAACTTTGACTCACAATTAAGCCAATAATATGAATTATATAATATAAAAGTTTATACCATTTGAAAATACGTTTGAATATGAATTCAATGGTACCACTACTATGTCATATAAGTCAATAGTATTGGTTTAATCGTTGGTCTAAGTTAGACCTTAAATTTTATACATGTCTACATTTGTAGACGGAGGAGTAGTATCGAGTAGATGATCACCTCGCAGGCCTAAGGGTGGCTTCCTATCTGCTAGCTTTAGCTTTCTTCAATTCGATCTTTACAGTTAGCTAGCTAGCAGACATGTACGCGCGCACCAACACGACGTGACATGTAGTCGCTACCTTTTGGAGAAAAGCTATTAAGCTAGTATATATTTTTCCTTTTTGATCGATCATATATACCATTTCGTCGCTCGCCGGTTGAGGTAGTGTTAACACGCACACTACATCATTATACATACATAACGCCACTTTGTTGCGAGTTGCGACGACGTTTACGTACCAAAATTAACTGTTCACGTTATAAGTGTAATCTATTGCATGCATGATGCTATTGTGTTGCGGTTTCTTTTACACCTCATGCATGGTAATTAAGATCCCTCGCAAAAAGAAAAAGAATTTGACTGCATGCGCTAGCTAGTGCATGACTGCGTGTGCATGCAAACTAGCTTTGGCACTCCAATTAATGGTCGATCGACAGCATGCATGCAAGGACGCACGCACGTAAGGTCAACACCGTCCATGCATGCAGTCGTGGAGACCTGAGGTCCGCTAGCTAGTTCTTGATCATCTAGGTGACTTCCTTACTTTTTTTTGCATGATCTTGAGTTGAGTGTACATATATACAATGTGGCTTGTGGCAGGCATGATCTATCTATCAGTTAGGTTATATGATATACCTTATGTTTCTTTAGCCATGCTGCGCTGAAGACGAGGCCGGCCGTACAGTTCCACTGGAGAAGCGATAAAAGCGTGTTCCATTTTATGCCAACTGCAATACATATTGAGTTGGACGAATGCATGCGCGCGTGATCATGTCGACAACGTTCACCTGAAGAGAATAGCACCGATCCGTTCAATTCACATACTTTCATCACTGTCATCATCCTGCATGCAAGGGCCCACGGGTAGATTGTTTTTGTTCACGTGTACACATATATAGGACTATGAAACTTATGCAAGTCAGGGTACACAAATTTCTTGTCGTGATAGACTTTGGATTTGGCCCACGACAAGGATGGCACGGACGGCGGCTCCGACACGCTGGCTGTCTTTCGGATCCGATCCGGCCCCACAATGGTACATCCTAAATGGGATATGTACTCTAAGCGGAAATACTTGTATGCATGGAGATCTCTTAATCTAGTATACATTAACTCAAATACTCAAAAGCGCGCGATCGCTCGTATGATGGGCTGAAAAAAAAAGAGATCTTAGAAAATTCCAAAAAAACTATCATGTATAATTCAGCATATTGTTAATGACCTGCCAACACACCTATAAACTATCAACTGCTTGGCACATGATTTAAATTTTAATTATACGTATTGATCTAATATCATGTATAATGGCACAACTGATGGTAATTTTGCGTTCTTGCTACATAATAATACATACTTATTTGAATTCACAAAATTAAAATAATTAAAGGGGTTTTCTGCATAGTTGCATGGATCACCATGCTAGTTAATTAAAAAGACATTTGGTCGCTAAGTCAACTGACCATCCCAAGAGAATTGCACTATGAGACCACTTAACGGTGTATAAATGTAGCGGCTTAGAGGATTAATCCATTATATATCCAAGACTCGGTGGGCGATGGCACTGGCGCTGATTAAGGCCCGGCACCCGGAAGTCGATATCGGGGCCCTCGAGATGAGCTCCCCGGCGCGACTGTGTCAGAGACCGAGTAGCTATTCGGGGCGATGAAGGACACTACCTTAGCCTTCTTTGGATAGGTTGGAGGTGTCGATACCCCTTGTACTCCACTTGCTGAATAAACACTAGTTCTTTTGATAACGCATGGATGTCTTATATGAATTTTGTGTGTATGAACTAGATGTTAGAACTTGTCGGGAACCTGGCACTAAGGATATCGACAGCACATGACACTTAGTGCCTCTGCTTCTTCCCTGGCCTGAGTCGGAGAACGTTGTTGCTAACCAGGGAGTGTGGGGGAAGGGTCAGTGGCCCCTGGTCACTCGTAGATGCGATAAGGGACATTCCTCCGTCCCACGGGGTTACAGCTCGGAACTCCTTCTCTTTATGAGGTAGAGAAACGCGAGCACTCGTGTTTCATGCTATCGCTAGCTACTTTAGTGCCACGTAACCGAGCTAGACTTATCGGAAATTTCCTTGTGGAAACTAGTCAGCGGGTCTTGCCAAGTACATGGTTCTGAGCGCTTCCGACGAATGTGTGATACTTTGTACTTTAGCTCTTCTCCCCGACCAGGACAGAAGACGTCGCTGCTAACCAGGGATTTTAGTCGATCGGCCTTAGGTATAGGTCGGGTGGGAGGCTCAAAGGCCCCCGTTCACTTGTAGACATGATAAGGGACTTTTCCTCTGTCCTGTGGGGTCATAGCTCAGAACTTCTTCCCTTTGCGCGAGAAAAACTGAGGCACTTGTACGACATGCTACGAGAATTCTCTTAGTACTCTATACCTGTCCAGGCCCAACTAGCTATCGGAGAAGGAAAACTTGGATAGACAGTCAAAGAAAGAAGTCATTTACTGAATTATAGAGATAACTTGTGATGATAACTAGTAGACAACTACTATATGCGATGACCGTATCGTATACAAATACATCATGACTATAGAGTATCCTGCCTACCCGGGAAGGAGTGTATCCAAGAGGGACTCTATATCGATAAGGAAACCACCCGTAGGTATCCGGACTCCTTAAACCAAACAGTCAATCCTGACGTTAAGGAAAGTGAATCCTACTCGGAGATGTGTCCATATCCCTTATGATATGATGTACCCTCTATAAAAGGACCTCGGAGGCCTCTAGAGAAGACCAGCTTCATTGAAGAGACAAGCTTCATTGAAGAGACAACCTGATTCAGATTACACAAGCCTTTGAAGATCAATCGCCTTCCAAGCAAGGAGAAGAGAAGATCATCCTCGACAACCACCTCGACTAGTTGTAGCTCCCATCTAGGACTAGACACCCCTCTTGTACCTTGTCTCGAGATCAATAATACCAATGGGACATAGAGCTATTATCCTAAGGGAGGCCTGAACCTGTATAAATCGTTTTACCGGTGGCCTGATTTGTGGGTTATCTTACTCGGAACGATCCCCCTATCTCTTTTCTCTCTCCTCCACGAACTCTGTAAGATCGGCGATTTACCGATCGTCGACAGCTTGAAAAAGGATGAAGCAATTGCTCGTGCTGCCCCCCTCTGCAAGGTCCTGTCGCCCTGTGGCCCCCGGTACTAGCTTATCCGAGCATGTGTGTTGGGTAGAGGTACCTAGAATGGCTTACCATCAGCGTGTCTGTCGTACGGGTGTTAGGCTTGGAGGTGGGGATAAGCCAATGCAGAGGCATGCCGACAACCTTGCGGGTAGCACGAATGACCCATATGTAAACTTACCTTTGGTACTTACACGTAAAACTTTCAGAGCTGGTCAGTATTCCAGGAGTTATCGGGGACTCGACCGTCCTCCATTGGCAATCTGAACAACCCGGGATGAGTGGACTCGGTCACCGTGTAGGGACCCTCCCATTTTAGGAAGAGCTTATTGATGTTGCTCTAGTTTTAAGCGAGTCATGGGACCAGATCTCCTACTCGAAGGTTGTGTTCCCTAACGTTCTGGTTGTGGTATCACTGGAGGGATTACTGGTACTTGGCTGTCCGGTCCCTAGTAAGGGGAGGAGCCCCCGAACATATGGTCGACCATCCTTTGTTCGTCTTGGAAAGACATATGGTTAGATTCATCGCCTAAATTTGAATCTTTGGCTATGGGTAGTGACTTGCGGAGCCTTTCCCTTGAGCTTGTCGGTCTCGGCCTAGATGTATTTTTTGAATACTCGGGATTGACGGAGGTCATGTCTGCTGATCTGGTGGAAATCACACACCAGGTCTTGTTGACGCGCTCCGTGGTTGCTTGTGGCTTGCCCTTGCCACGAGGTGGCTCAAGACGTTTGTCAAGAAAGTTTACCATGACTTCCCCGGTCTTGGTCATCTTGTTGCTGCCTCCCTTAGAGGGCTTCTTTTTGTGCTTCTTCTTTGAGTCGCTATGGAATCCAGGTTGGGGGCGTTCCGTGCCTCGTTCTCGCTTCTCAATGAACAAGAGGGCTTCCTCTGCACTAGTCGCTTGGTTTGCGATGTCCATTAGTTCTTTGACCATTAAGGGGTGCTCATGACGACTTCCTCTGTGCATCTGCGATTTCTGCAACCTCGAACAAATGCTTGGATGACATCATGGTCAGTCACCTTAGGGATCGTGTTGCGGACATTCCTGAAGCGTCGGATGAGCTCGCGGAAGTCTCTTCATCTATTTGGAAGAGTAGGAAGAGGGTCGTTCGCTTTGCTAGGCGGATATAGGTGCCTTGGAAATTTCCCTGGAATTGGCTGCAAGTTGCTGCCACGAGTGGATTGTTCCGGGTTGTAGATTAGTTAGCCATGTCCTGGCTAGTCCTTGGAGGGCAGTAGGAAGATAGTTGGTCATGACCTTTTCGTTTCCTCCGGCCGATTCAATGACTGTCGTGTAGATCTACAGGAACTTGGTTGGATCACTAGATCTGTTGTACTTCTCGATTGATCCGGGCTTGAACTAGCAAGGCCAGTGGACCCTCCTGAGCTCCGGAGAGAGTCTGACATCGCTGATGACTCCTTGGCCAGATGTGGGCATCTTGCTAGCTGGGGTGCGGGACCAAGCCTGACGTGCCGATTATAATCCTAACATAGGGCTTGCGTTGCTTGCGAACACTTTGGTGATCCAAACTCGACTCCGTAGGTCCTAGCATATTCGCCCATAAAACAACTTACATCATTGTCGGGGTCATCATCAAGGGAGAAATCGCCTAGATCTACCAATCGTTCGTCGGCTCCCGATCAGTCAGAAGGGTGAAGTTGTCGTAGAACCCTTCGTTCGAGAAGTTGGACCTCATCGTGATCTTTGTCAATGGAAGCTTGGCGACATCGGCAGAAGGAACCCCCATGGTCAGCACAATCTGTCGACAATTGGTGAACCATCGATCTTACGTAATATGTGGTGACAAAGAGAATAGGGGTAGGGACTCCTGGAGCCAAGTCGAGTCCATCGGGAACGAGAAGTTTTAGACAGGTTCAGGCCCCCTTAGGGTAACAACCCAACATCATGTATGTCTTATATTGATCTCGAGACAAAGTATAAGGGAAATAGCTAATCTAGATGGGATCTACTACTAGTCGGAGGTGGATGTCGGGGTGCTTCTTCCCTTCTACTTGCTTGGAGGTCTTCTTGGGTGCGCTAGGTTTGGCTTCTGGCTATCCAACTTTTGATCTCTAGGACCTGTCTTCTCCGCAGGGCCTTCGGATCCTTTTATAGAGGGTATGCCGTACCAGGTACAGACTCATCTTCGAGTAGGACTCCTATAATCCTTCAACGTCTAGATTGACTTACTTATTTAAGAAGTTCTAGATACCTATGGGTTGTTCCCTTATCTTCCTAGAGTCCCTCTCCGAGGCAGATATTACTCTGGGTATCAAGGGTGTCCCTAGGTCTTTGTGTATTCATATATGGATACTTTCACCATATACAGTAGTGTTATATGACTCATCGTCACATGTCAAGTCATTTTCAGCATTTAGAGTAAATAAAATATTCCTAACTTAAAATGCGTAAAACCTAACCAAGAACAACCCTAAATAAAATTATTAAACTAAGATACTCCAAAAGCCTCTCTGATAATTTTGATAGGTCTAATACACCTCAAAGAAGGCCTCTAATTTTTTTTGTGAATTTTGGAGATGAATTGGTATTTTAATTAAGTGTTATTTGTTCAAGTTTGAAATAATTTTCCTAAATTCTCCAAAATTTATATTGCTGGCTCATATTTCCCCCTAAACCCTGATATAAATATTTCATGAACTTCTAATTAAACTTTCCCCCACTTGCAATTCAAACCTACTTTGGGGAAAATTTGAACTTGGATTTAAATAACAGTCAAGAAATCTTAGAAACTCCTGCGAAAATTCTCTTAGATCAACACTATTATATAGAAACTCTGTGAAAGTTTCAAATTTAAAAACTTAGGTTTGCATCCTCGAAAAATTCAAACCTCAAAATAGAACCAAAATAAAAAAAAGGAAAAGGAAGAATCATCTTACCTGACTAGGCCAAATCTTGGCCCAACTTCCTAGCGCTTAGGCTAAGCCCGTTTTGTCCCTCTCTCTCCTCACCTGCGGGCCCCACCTGTTAGGTTTTCTTCGCCATGCATATCCCACGTTCCATGCCACTCTTGAGCAGGGCACTATGAGCACGACGGCCACTTGTTTTGTCAACTAACTATCGGCGCCCTTAGTTGCTCTGGCACAACCACACACCCTCTCACGTGTGATCTATCTCACACTATCACCAACAATCAAGATGGCACCATGTTCTCTCCACCGAATCCCTCTTGGTCAAAACTCCTCCTTCTCGATTGCTTCCTCCTTACCGCCCATTCCGCATCTAGAAAGCGCCATTGATTTCTCCTACGTGTCCCTCATCTCCCTCCCAAGTTTTGGGGCGTGTGGTCGAGTAGCTTGCCAGGAACGTCGTCAGCACTCGGTGTGCGTCTGCGTGACACCACCGTGTCCTCTCGTGCCCGGAGTATCCTTTTCACCCGAGACCAATTCCCCTAAGGTCGCCTCGTCACCATGAGTTTACCTCTTCATTTAATTTGATTTTCTTCCAGAGACTAGGGTGATTGGATCTTGTATTCTCCAACTCTAGTGAGACATTGTCACAAGAAAATCCTTGGATTTCTCCCTGCTTGGTGAGCCTGTTTTCCCTTTCAGCAAGAGCCTTTTCATGCCGTAGCGGACTGAAACCTCAATTCTTTTAGGCTTCGCTACCGTTGTGCCATGCAGAGTTGAGGACTGCAGCCGCTGTTCAGCTCTCTGTTTTCCTGTGCCTGTAGCTGTGCGTGAGTGACTCTACACTACTGCTAGTTAATTCTTATTTGCTTCTCCCCCTATCTAGGTGACCCATGTGGTAGCAAAACAACTAAGGACTACTAATTAGGTCCATTGCTTTTGTTTGGAAGAAGCTAGATCTACCGCATGTTTATCTCCATGTCCATGTCCGCCAGCCATGTATAGGTGTTTAATTGGAGCCTAGTGAACATAATTAACAAAATGAATTAATCAAGTGTTTCTCTAATTTGTGGGTCATACCCCATTAATTGTGTTTAATAAAATTTAAATTTGTGTGAGTATGACCTTTGGACCCTAGCGCATAAACAACCGAATAATAAAAATTCTTAAGTAAAATAATCTGACTTGTTAGCCCCACCTGTCTTTACCCCACCAATTTAAAAGAAAAGAAAAACAAAGTTTTGAGAGTATGACAACTAGATCCAGAGGCCACTTTGACTGGTCAAGTCTGACTAGTCTAACGTTGACCACTAGCCCCACATGTAGCCTCTATAACGAGCTTCAACTAGTATAAAATGTATTTCCTTGATAATTTCAAAATTAATGAAGTTCCAGAAATTGCTTAAAATGACTAAAACTTACAAAAATTATGAAAAATTCATATAAAGTCCAAATGAGGTGTACTTTATATCAAATTTCATGACATAATCTATAATTTCACATGGTATCATTTTCATGCATGTTACTATTGTCAAAAAATTGAAGTTATTTCTATGTTAATAAACAGTAAGTTTCCATCTTAAATTTTCCATGTTCTATGATGCACTCAATTCATCATTTTCATTTTAAATTTATGTTCCTGATTTATTCCTTCTTTTGGCGTTTCTAGGCATTTCTTTGATTCTTATTGTAGAGCCTGGTAGCGAGGCATCATACGACAACGATCCTTCACAGATCTAGGAGTATGATCAACAAGGCAATTAGCAACTTCCTGAATTTCACTGTTAAATTTTACAATGATATTTCTTATAGATTATTTATCCAGGTTGCATGCTCGTGTTGTTAATATTGTTTATGGATGATTATGTACTAGCATGAGTAGGTTGGTTGATGCTTGACCAATGGATACGTTGTTTAAATTGACTAATTAATAATGATATACTTAATAAGTGAGATGTAAGAGTCAGAGACTGATACCCAACAGATGGATCGTCAGGTGGTTAGCCTAGTCGATAGCGATGTGGTTGAATCTTTTCCTTTACTCACGGCGAAAGTGTTAGCGATGAGATTGGACAGTCATGGTCGACCAACCATGAACTAACAACCCACGGCAACACTTAACTTTTGGAAATAGGGATGGTTAGCCCTGTCCCAAGTTTCACTTTAGCTCGGGAATTGGGATGGTTAGCCCTATTTCAAGTGGATGATGAGTCGAGGAGGACTTGATCATGCTAAATTGATTGTGTTGGTGATGATTATCACTTGTGTTCAAATCTGAAACTTTGGATATTTAATTGGTGAATCAAGTGGTTAACTTGGTTTTATTGGTTGTATGCTTTACTTTCATGTCTATGCATATTATGTTAACTTGAAAATAAATTAATTGTGTAGTAGTTTCACTTTTGTCTTATTCCATGCTTATGTCAATTAGCATGAGCAAGATTAAGTCTTGTGAGTACGAAAGTACTCATGTAACATCTTGATTTTTAGAGCTCTTTTAAAAATGTTTTATTCAAAATCAGGGCTAGAAATTTTTGTTGTTCATTCTCGGATTAATTAGAGCATAATTGAAATTTCACAAATTAAATCAAAGTTAATTTTAATGATGAGTTGTTTACAACATAAAATAAGCACGTGAGAAGCTAAGCAACTAGGCTATGATGCAAAAATATAAAATCAAGTCATAAATAAATGATAAGTGCAATGGCAAAATACTTGAATGATAAAGATGAAGTGCCATAATAGTTAGGTATGATGGAAACAAATGGCAAAACTTAGAAGGCCTTTTGTGATGTCTCTTTTTTTTTGCACCGCAGGTTCTGTTTCAACGGTCTTTTTTCCTTATCAACGTCATCTTTATTTTATTTATTTTTAGTTAGAAAGAGATAGAGACATACACCATGGATTTGGATATCCCAACAGAGTGTAAATCAATGTGACAAACGCAAAACCGAGTACAATAGAGGCTAGCAAATAAGACGGAGTAGAATGACCGGTTTCAAAGAATATACTTCACTACTTTGGCATCAAATCAAACATTTCGTACTCAATTTTATTATCCTCGATATTATCCTTCTTTAGCTAAAACTTGAGTCTACCTTCAGCCGGCCCCTATTCACCTCAAAGTAACATATATGCTCTCATATTAAGTTTAAATGAAGCATGGCAACATACTAGGAAAACACCACGAGTGATGAACTTACCATCCTAAATCAAAATCTTAATAAATGAGAGCAAAATCAACAGTGGACCTAATGGGTAATAATGGTTAATGGACAAGATGCACTAAGGTTGCCATAAATCTTTGCATAAAATAATTCAATTATGACAATAAAGAAGAAACAATATACCTCTGCCGTTATCCTCCTTCCAACTTATCATCATCAAGAGAGAATTTGAGCAATGTCTCTCATGTTCTCATTTTAACTGAAACTGAAGCAACTAGCATAGATAGCACAATTAAATTTAACATCTTCATCAGCACCACCCTTTTAATCAAGTAGGTCAAAACAAGTAACATCTTAGGTAGGTCTCCTCAACTCCATCCACTAATTTATTCAGAAATAAAACCTAAACTGAAAGTTTTGGCTAAGCCAACCTACAGCAATAATATTAAGTTCTATAAAATTAACGTAATCCCTAAAGGGAACTATCACCACGATATAAATGCAAAGAACAAAAGAAAATTAGCTACTACGGGGGAGAGGTGGCTCCCCCAAGCTTAAAGCTTTTTACCCATCTTGGATTTTCATTATGATAGTCAGTAACTTGAATACCTCCTTTTTCTCTCAAATTTATTTTCCTACAAAAAGAGTACTTCTTTCGTAGACAATATAAAGTGACTATCCTAAATATTAGAGAACAAGTAAAACTCAATTTGTGCTCCGATAATAAACGATAATTATCTATTGTAAACTGTCCAATTAAAAAAAAGAGAACACACAAATATTTCCAGAAGCTACAAAAGAACTAAAACAACCTTATGAACAGGACAAAGACAAATAAAAAACTAAGTATAGACTATTTCAGCAACAAAGAGACATGAAAATTTATATTCATAAATAAAAATGCACAACAAAGAGATTAAAAAAAGTGGAGCAGCAGGGAAGCTACCATGGTGGTACGTGGAAGGTGGCCGCTACAAGGAGTGTCGCGGCAGCCTGTCGCAAGGGCCCTCTGGGTCCCTGTTGATTGCCAAAATTTTCTAGTGATCTCCTCTCCTTTTGTAAATCTCTATAAATTTTCAGGAATTTATCAAACAGTATAGGACAACAATAAATAACAGAGAGGTAGACGAAGTAATTTAAATAGTAAATATGCAATCATAAGCAATAACACTTGATATTTTTTATTTAAAATACTAAACTAAGACTCAAGAATAGAAATATAAAAGACTCTAAACTTCCGAGTTGCCTTTCAGGAAGTGCTTTAGTTTAAGTCAATAGCTTGACTTTGCTAGCTTTGGGGCTTAGGTGCTCATTCCTTTAATTCAATAATTCCTTTTTAAGTATAGTGGAGAGCACCTACAAACAAAAATGTTGAAAACATATCCTCTTCCTATGCATTGGTATTTTGTATACAAATAAATCATTCAAATTAGAGAAATGCACCAATGCAGGGTGTTTAGTAGAGAAATCACCAGAACCATTAATTACAAAATATTTTTATTTGCAAAATGAGGTGCAAAAAGAATCGTAATCATCATTTTTATTTTTTATTATATTTTTGTGGCAAGACAAACTCAACTTCATAGCATCAAGAACCATTTTATCATTCTCATCAGTAGCATTCATAATATCATCATAAGTACAAGGGTTAGGATTGGGCTTCCTCTCATCAATCGCAATATTCATAGAAGTATTCAGAGCATCATCACAAGCATTCAATGTAGCAACATCATCAATAGTAGCAACTTCATTTTCAACAATAGTGGTAGTGGTAGCATTATCTTGTATAGCGGCTATAGTCTCTCATCATGACTCATCACCAAAGGATTATCACAAAAATTTCTCCACTAAAGCACTAATTAGGATACACCTTTCTATAGGCCTCATCAAGCAATTCATGAGAGATATGATATTTTGCAAACCAAATAATTTTACTAATTATTTGATGGGTTAATTCATAAACAATGAGCTCTTCTATTTGTCGAACGGTATCTTCATCATCGTTTAATCTAGTATAAGATGCAATAATAAGATCCCATGATTCTTACATTGAATATCAAAATTTTCAATCGTATCACAAAAAGCACAACTAATTTCATAAGCACACATATTTGGGAAGAGAAATAATCCAACATTGCTAACGCTTTGTTTAATATGAGCATCCATGTTTAAAGAAGTGATAATTAATTTTTTTGTATTTTCAAATATTACTAAGTAAGCAAGCAAAAGAACTAAACAACTAAACTACTAACAAAAGCTAAACTAAAAGCAAGTAGCACAAGAAAATAAAGAGAGTGGTGAAATCAAATCTGGGCTGAAACCAATGTTGCTTCCTGGCAACGACGCCTTTAGATCCGTCCCGCTACCTCTCTCTCTCTCTCTCTCTTCTTCACAATGCGATGTGTTTTGCATAAATAGAAAAGTCTTCGCAGAAGGGTTTTCGAAGTCGAAGCGAATCTGTCGAAACGGCGGTGGCGGTCAAGCCTGTGGGCCCACGCGGCACCATGCTACGGCAGGTGGGGCTGCGATAGCCTACTGTGTCGTCATATGGTGGCTTCGCTACCTCTGTTCTTTCATGTTTTACAAAATTCCTGAATGCACTGGATTTTCTAAAATTTTACAATGTTTTTCCTGCGTACAGAAAGAGAAAATCCGACAGTTTAGCAGTTTATTAAATAATACAGAAAATTAATTAAAATATATAATAGAAATAATAAAAAAATACATCATTAATTTAGAAAATATGATATTTTTTACTGCAATTTAAGCATGACAGATTGTCCCAAACATTATGGCAACATTTATATATCTAGTTAGTACAGTAACGTAACACAAATCTGTAAATATCATATTTAAATTCGCCCTTTATCGAGAAAAAGAAAAACAAGAAGATACGGCTTATAAGTGTTTTCCTTTTAGTTTCTGGTTCTCGATAACGGCGAAGGTTTTGAGATTCAAGTTGGTCATGTTTATATTATATTGTGTCTAGTACATCCATACATTTTTACTGGATAAAAAGCAATTTCCCGTGTTTAAAACACAAGGAAAAGTAATTAAACCATTAGATTAAGACATATCGCTGTGGCTGACCTGTGATCTTATCTCCACTCCATACCTGGATTTCCTGATTTTCTATGTACTGGATAGCCCTGACACTTCATAGCATATACAGTGCCTTGTCTATCTAGAGCTTTTAATTAAACGAGATCTTTTAATTTCTCGTAGAGGTGGCTAGCTTTATCGATGTGGTTTGCAGAAAGAAAAGTGCAACACGATTCCCCTTTATTTAATTCCTTATCTTTTCGAAGCTTTAGTACTAATTATTTGGTTGTAATTAGGTCATCAGAAGCTCGTACATTATAATGATCAGTTCACAACGAAAACTGATTTACAAAGCTAGCTAGTTGTGCACTTTGTGTTCTCCAATTCCTTAGTTAAGATATCGCACCCATGCTATGCCACTCGAATCACGAAATCCACGTTCTTCAGTTAGGAGGAAAGGCCGGCAATTCAAATCAACAGAAACCAAAAGCGAGTACACTCCATGATCCATTACTTAATCAGTTTATGCATAAGCTAAGAGTATTCTGTTTTATCCCACTTTATAAGTCATGCAAACTTAGTGACGCTACGACAGAAATGTCTATTTAAGACGCATCACAGACTATTAATGAAAACCATATGTACGAAGGCTAACCGCGGACAGTTTTTATGAAAAATCACATCATAAATGGTTCTATAGAAAAATCATTTGCGATGCATATGTTATCATAGACAGTTGGTCTGAGGCCTCTGATTGAGCAAACTCTACCATTGTCCATCAATAAATTTTTACCATTTCTGCGGCAGTTCCAATCAAGTGATCTCACATGACATGGATACAAATGGATTGATTGAAACAATCAAGTGATGAGGTACAAGTTTTGCAGATGACAGTAGTTTCCTTAATTATGATGCCTTGGCAAATTACCATTGTCGATCAACAATTTTTCTACCATTTTTGTGGTAGTGTTATCAAATCGATCTGTCTAAGGTGTTCATTTCATGTGGGATCATTAAACAGGTTTATTTGAAACAACCGACTGATGTGGTACAAGTTTTGCAGATGATGGTAGTTTGCTCAATTTTTGCTTAATATTTGCTCTGCTAGTTTGCCAATGATGAAAAATACTCATTTATAAAATGTGCTTGATGGTTTACAAGGGTTTAAGGTTTAGAGTGCAGGCTAAGGTTAAAATTACATTAACTCCAACTCTAAACCCTACACCACTAAACCCTTCTCAACTGATGTGCAATTATTTAAAACCAACAATTATGAGGAATTATTTCTAAACTAAGTGCTAGGGTTTGTCCTGAGATGGGTTGCTTTGGAAAAATAGATGATTAGACCAATGATGATAAGACATTGTTATATAATGACTGTGTGCTTTGCTTTTCCAGTATGTGTTGAGAAATGACTAAAAATCTTTACCTCATTTGGAAAAAGTAGGCACACATTCAATTAAAAGAAAGTTAGAATATGAGGCCTATGATATATACGAATGAATTTATTTCAATACATTTGAATGCTTAATTTTCTCAAGTGCTTAATATCAATAAAATATTATCTAATTGAGCTATCAGCAAAATTTAAAATCTATTATCTTAATCCGTCATTGTGTTGTGCATTTTCACATGAAACCTTGATGGTCAGTTGCACCGTCAGAATTTCAGATGAACGGGCACACTAGAGTGGACTGAATGGCACGATATATTATAAATTTTTTCAGATAGCGTAATTAGATAATACCGTATTCTAAATTTTGAATTAATTTGTGTACTTCCTTGTTGTGAATGGATGTGTGAATAAGGGTTTGTTCCTGTATCTGTTCTGTTTCTGGTTATTTCAGAGGATATGGCTAGTATTTTTCTGAGGTGAACCAATAAATAGAAAATAGTGTAGGAATGTAAAAAACTTATCACATATCGTTCTTAATAAATAACCATCTATGATAAGCAATATATCACAAACGACTCCAACTAAGCACCGTACATGATATAAGCTTATCACAGACGGCTTGTGATGTCAATTATTGTAAGCCTTATCACAAACGTCTGCTTAACCATCCGTGATGATAGAGGGTCATCACAAACCCTTAAGGACAGACGGTTCAGGAAAACCACCTGTGACGAAGTTTTCAAACAGTCTGTGATATGACGCTTTATAGTAGTTTGAGATAATTTCCCACAATATTCTTTTCCATTAAGTCTAGGCTATCATTCTGTATGTCTCCTAACCTGTAAATAATGTTTTGCCCTGTGCCAAGACATCGTGAACATAGTTATATTTGGTTAGTTATTTTACCATCGATGCCAATTCATGTTTCAGGAGCTAAATAAAAACCTAATAGGAGGAGGTCTAGACGAGGAGGAGGGAGTGTACGAGGAGAGAGAGCTACGAGCTACGCCATGTTAGTTTGTCAGGAGTTACAAGTTAGGGTTACATGTGTGTCTCCATCTCATCGACTTTTATCGTATATTCGTCCCTGTCTCCATCCCCATTCGTGCTCGCGCAAACGTGCATAAAAAATACCTACATTAGAGAGAAACCCATGGTGTGCTGCTGTCGCCCATCGAATGGCACAAACCGAGAGTTCCACCTTTTGCACGGCCACCAATAGCCTTGCACTTCTCTCTCCTACTCTACTCTCCGATGAACACACACTACCCGCTGTACGGTGCTGCTACAGTGCCGATCACTAGCTAGCCACGCGCACGCGAAATCCTCGGGGTATCTCGCCTTTCCATGTAAGAAACGAATTTGCGACGCCGTAATGCGGTCGTAGCGGGACCGAGACCGGCAGCTCTGCTGCCACATGTACCACCACAACTTAATTAAACTCCCCTTTCTACATACACACTTAGGTTTCTGTTACCATTGCACTAGCTTGCCCGTAGTGGACGACGCAAGTGCAACATAGCCTGACCTGATCATCCATCTTACTAGCTAGTACATGCTAGCTCTCGTTATACTATATAATATCGTATTATAAAACCTAAGTACATGCATGATGCATGCTAACCTCTTCCCATATATGTTTCAGCTAAGCTATCTAGCTAGTGCTCTTACTAGCTAGTACATGCTAGCTCTCGTTATACTATATAATATCGTATTATAAAACCTAAATACATGCATGATGCATGCTAACCCCTTCCCATATATGTTTCAGCTAAGCTATCTAGCTAGTGCTCTCTTGCCTGCCAACTATGACTATCTAGTATTGTATATGGCAGTTAAGATGATGAGCAATGGGATAGGCTATCTATCTCTTCCATCCCAATCGTCTCCTGACATTTGGGCCGGCAAGAGAATGAGATCGATGTGGATGGTGAGAAAGCCAAGAGGACTAGGTTTCCATTCATGATCATGACGGTAACACGGGGTTATATATTTGACCAGCCAATGGCTTGCCCTTCTCATGCAAAGTGTCCGGGATCACTACCACAGCCATGCATGCTCAGTTGCTCACAAATATCTCATATACATATTAGTACTAGTTTTAATTAGTTGGAGAGGAGAATCAAGACCATCCTGTTCATCGATCACTTGCTTCTCTCTCTCTCTTTCTTATTTTATGTTTTTTGAGATCGATCGCTTGCTTTATTAATTGTTACTATATGCCAAGTTTGGCAGATGTGTGTACTGCACGAAGCATATGACAACACAGACAGCCTGATGAGATGGGAGACTAGCTAAGCTAGCTGGGCATGCACGTGTCTACGGTGGGGATCGTCGCAAGCCTAACATATAGGTCACTCAGGTGGCAAGTGGACGGCCCGGATCGCGCGTCGGTCGGCCTAACGACGTGTTTAGTTTGCTCGGTGTGCATGCAACGCAATATTCCTTTCCTTTCCTTTCCTTTCCTTTGCTTACCGCGTTTTTTGACGCTTAATTTGCTTTGCATGCATATATATATATGCTAATAGGTATGTAGCACACTTTTCACCGCGCTGGTCCAAAGTAACCACTAGAAGTAGTCGCAGGTACGGATTAATTTACACTGCATCCGCTTCGGTGAAAAGAGGAAGGAGTAATTTACTTGCATGATTGCAGCTTTGCGAGAGATTGTGCCCACCTATTTGTCTAGAACTTGTAGCCGCGCTTTGATTATGGAATGATTTATCGCCAACGAGAACTCAACTCCGACGTTAAGATCCAGCTAGCCAGGATCCATGCATGCATGCCGAACCCTGCTTTAACTTTCGGTAAAACAAGAGATATATGTGTTTACAGAAAGTGAGACAAATAAAGGACGGAGGATTGGAATCCTTCCTGGCCATATACACTGATATATGATCTGGTTGTTTTGTTTTTCAATCCTAACTTAACATGTTCCAAGGAGGATGTACTGTAATAGATAGTCCGCTGCTTTTAAAGAGTCTACCCATTCTTTTCTTTAAGAAACGTCCAGTAAAACATGCGCCTACACACATTCACCGTATCACGTACGCATTCAGTTACTCACATCCACCCAATCATGCCTACAAGGGAGCTGTAGGCACTGAACCGACGGACTTATAGAACTTGAAGATTTACAAAGTCAACAAATACACCTCGGTAGCTACCGACAGTTTGTAGCTTATCACTGGTTAATATTTCTTTTAAACACATCTTAGCAATTTACGACCGAATGTTTAATATTTAAAATCAATTTAATCTAAGGGACAGCCTATATATTACTGCATTGTTTGAGATTTTCTTCAATCTGATTTAAGTCACCTATCTAGACATTTAGATCAACATTTGACCATCATCCTCACTATGATCTACCAACTAAAAATTATAGTAAACTTTCATACTATAGTTTAATGCTCGGTGATGTGCATTTGAGGTGACTGAGATTTAAGAAATTTTAGGTAATCGAGAATTAACAAAACTGTTAATTTAATTACCACTATTTTTAAAGATGACGTGGATTCACATGGATGTTGTATTAGGAGTAAATTTTTGAGTTAAGAAGGGAAGATGAGAGGTTCTGAAACAATAACAATTCAGCTAGGAAATTCTAAACTCTAAACCCTAAACACTGCTTGCACACTTGCATAGAAATCCATACTTGCATATCCTGCAACATTATGGGTTTCAAAAATCAGTAAATTCATGTTTCTCGTGTGCAATAAGCTAGGAAAATACATCCATGCACTACTGCAGATTGACCATCTGCTGAAACCCCTCCACTGACGGGCATAAAAAGGTCCGTCGTTGGAGGGGATCTCCTCTGATGGACGCCTAACAGACCGTCAGCGGAGAAGGCAACAAGGCTAAACCTGAGGACCACCACTGACGGGTAGAAAAACCACCCGTCAGCGGAGATGAACCAAGGGTGCCACAGATGACGCGGCCCTTCCACTGACGGGCGCTCTTTAAGAGCCCGTCAGAGGAGAAGTGGTCTCCACTGACGGGCAGCTAAGACGCCCGTCAGTGGAAAGGAACACAGGGTACAACAGATGACGTGTCGTTTCACTGACGGGCAGTTTGTAAGGGCCTGTCAGCGGAGGTGTAGTCTTCGCTGACGAGCTCCGTGAGGGTCCGTCAGCGACCGTAGGCCCAGGGCTGACTGCGTAGTCACTGACGGGCACGTTTTACGCGTCCGTCAGTGCTGATGTCTCCTTATAAAACCAGCGGCGGCCCTCGCTGCTGGCCAGTGCTCGTGCGCCCACTGGCCAGCAGCGAGCGCCGCCGTCGCCCCATATGCTGCCGCCGCCGCAAACCCACAAACACTCCTCCCCTCCCCCCAACCCTCCTCCTATCTCTCATTTCTTCCTCCCCAAGCTCAAGATCTCTCTAGATCTAGATCTAGATCTTCTCTTTTCCTTCCCAAACCATATTATTTCTTCACCCATTTCTAGCTCTCTCTCTCTCTCTCTCTCTCCATCCAACAAGAGCTCTCATCTCTCCCTTCTCCTCTCACTCTCTCCATAGATCTCTCTTTCCTCGCCAAAAAGATCGCAAGCACTCGGTAATAATGCTCGCTAGTGTTCTTTCCATTTTGTATATATATTTGATGTGATTTCCGGTCATCGAGCCGAGGCCTAGTGTTTTGTTTTTTTTCGTCGAACTGATCAGTTTCGTGTCGGTAGGGATCGATCGATGGATCGCAGTTGGATGTACGACAACCGAGCGACAGAGAGTTGGGCTATGGCTTTGAATGAGTTTCTTGATGTCGCCGAGCGAGATATGAGGAGAAAAGGTGGCACGAAGATTTGTTGTCCATGTCGGGATTGTAAAAATTTAGTAATGTTCGATACGAGAGGGAGGGTGACGGTACATCTAGCGCTTAAGGGTTTCATGTCAGGTTATACACGTTGGATATGTCACGATGAGGAGCAGGAAGATGAAGTGGTATAGCAAGATGCCGAACACGGAGAGGACGAAGAAGACAAGAGGAGTTTCGAACCTGACGCTGAGGAAGAAACGGGGAACAATTTGGTTGATATGGTGCAGGACGTTCACATGGTGGAGCAGGTGGTGATAGATCCTGAGGATGAAAGAGAGGCTGCTAAGTTCACGAGACTAGTTGAAGACTCACAAACCCCGTTGTATACCGGTTCCGATCTAGAGCACATGCATCTATCGGTCACGCTGGAACTTCTAAGGATCAAGGCAGCCCATAATTGTCCGGACGAAGGCTTCGATGAGACATTGGCTTATCTTGCAAAAGTTTTTTCGAAAAACAACTTGTTGCCTATGAGCACCGATGAAGCCAAGAATGTTGTTTGCCCTCTTGGATTGAACGTGCAGAGGTTCCATGCGTGTCCGAATGACTGCTTTATTTACCGCAAGGAGTACGAGAAGCTGTACAAGTGTCCTACGTGCAACACATCCAGATTCAAGTGGGGTAGAAACCAAGCCAATGATGAGGACCCAGTGACGAGTGGCGCTCCGGCAAGGGTTGTATGGTATCTTCCAGTCCTTCCCCGTTTGAAGCATTTATTCGGTAACAAAAAGGAGGCAAAGCTGATACGTTGGCACGCCGAGGGGCGAAAACTGATGATGGCGTGATGAGACACCCTACCGATGCTTCGTAGTGGCGGGCAATCGACGCCCAATACGATGATTTCGGAAAAGATCCGAGGAATATCAGTTCGGTATGAGTACGGACGGAATCAATCCGTTTGGCAACATGAACAGCAGACATAGCACTTGGCCTGTGGTTCTATGGATGTACAACCTTCCTCCATGGCTGTGCATGAAGCGAAAGTATATACACCTCTATATTCTCATTCAAGGGCCAAAGCAACCTGAGAATGATCTGAATGTGTATCAACAATTGTTGTTCGAAGAACTAGCTACACTATGGGAACCAGGGGCACAGGTCTGGGACGCTTACCAAGAGGAATATTTCAATTTGAAAGCGCTGTTGTTCACGAGGGTCCAAGACTATCCTGCGTACGGATATCAGTCATGCCAGTGTGTTCATGGATACAAAGGATGTGTTAAGTGTTTGGAGTCTACAACAAGTTTACACTTAAAGGACTCTAAAAAAATCGTGTTCATGGGCCACCGAAGGTGGCTGAAACAGAATGACCCATGGAGGCAAGAGAAGGAATTGTTTGATAATACTGTTGAGATCCGTTCGGCGCCCCAGGAGAAGACCGGGGTAGAAATCTATGACATCGTGAACACAATGCCCCCTGTTACGCCGGGTAAGACACAACCGCCTGTTCCCATGCAGCACGGCGTCTCGAAAAGGAAATCTGTATTTTGGGGATTTGCCTTACTGAAAATTCCTAAGCACGCGTCACAGCATAGATGTCATGCATGTTGAAAAAAAATATGTGCGATAGCTTGCTTGGTATCCTGCTCAACATGTTAGACAAGACAAAAGATGGACCGAAGGCACGAGCTGACATGGAATTCTTGGATATAAGAAAGAAGCTGTGGGCAACCAAGCAAATGACCAAGTTGGGCACAGATGCAGTCAGAATCAAGACGGACTATCCCGCTGCTTGTTACACTCTGAGCAAAAAAGAGATTGTTAGCTTTTGGAGTGCCTACAAGGTGTCAAAGTTTCTTCCGGTTACTCGGCAAACATCGGGAGAATAGTTGACATGAAGACTCGCCGAGTAATTGGTATGAAGTCTCATGATTGTCATGTGATGATCACGCAGATACTTCCTGTTGCAATTAGAGGTCTCATGGAGCCAAAGGTCCGCAAGACAATCTTGAATCTTTGTAACTTTTTCAACACGATATCTCAGGAGTCGATCTCGGTTACGCGTTGCCATAAACTGCAAGAAGAGATCATTGTCGTACTGTGCGAACTTGAGATGTGCTTCCCTCCAGCATTCTTCGATATCATGGTACATCTCATGATCCATATCGTCCCGGAGATACTGGACCTAGGTCCCGTGTTCCTACACAACATGTACCCCTTTGAAAGGTATAATGGGATTGTGAAGCGCTACATTCGGAACAGGTCACAACCGGAAGGTAGCATCATCCAAGGCTATGTTGCCGAAGAGTGTGTCGAGTTCTGCACGATTACTTGGTTGATCAAAAGTCTATCGGTGTTCCTGTTTCATGCCACACGGGTAGGCTCGATGGTGAAGGTCATGCACGCGGACAAAAGTCTTTACATGTCTATAATTCAGTACCGAATAGATCAGGTGACTACGACAGAGCACATCTCGTCGTGTTGCAACACCTGACTGTGGTGCATCCCTATCTTTGGATGCACATGGTAAAGGTAAAAAAAGAAAACCCAAAAAAGGGAGAAGCGTGGCTCTCGAAAGAGCACAACGCAAAGTTTGCATACTGGCTAAAGAACTACTGGTATGAAAGGCCTCCGACAAATGATGAAGAAGAGACAGTCAAAATGTTGTCACAAGAAACTGCGAGCAAGGTCCTGACATTTTAAGCATATGATATCAACGGATACACATTCTATACGGAGGCTCAAGACAGAAAAAGTATGTATCAGAACAGTGGGGTGACGATAGAGGCTAAAACCGGTAACCGTAAGGACATATACTACGACGTTATCGAAGAAATTTGGGAACTGGACTACACCGTCATAAAGATCCCCATGTTTCGTGTTAGATGGGCAAAAAATGTCCATATCGACGATAACAAATTCACTACCGTGACTTTACCTCCCCCGACATCTATTGACCCAACACAACTCAGAGCAATCAGTGCCAAAGATGAGCCATGGGTATTAGCTAAATAGATCTCGCAAGTCTTTTACATAAAATACCCGAAGGAAAAGAAGCGCCATGTCGTCAGAAAAGGGAAAAGGAGTATTGTCAGAGTCGATGGTGTAGTTGACGAAGAGGACTATGACCAATTCGACGACCCGGACTCCGAGCCAGAAGCTGTTGATAAACGCCCTACCAAAAGGAGCAAAGCTAGTAAGGATGCTTTATTCATCTTTTTGTCCATGGTTCCCTTTCTCTTGTTTTTGAAACTTGATATTTGTTTACAAACCATTGATGTTAAATAAAGTGAAAACAAGTATGCTAGTTTGTATCTAGACTAGCCAGTACCAAGCCATGTAACTCTTAAGAAACTTACTTCCAGTTTCTGGTTGTTAGAAAGCTTGGAGTATAATTGTGAACATTTCCAATATATGATGAAACTAACTTCTATTATGTTTGAAATTTATTCTCTTCATCAATTACGTGCCAGAACAGTAAGAATAATGGCCGCCAGTACTCCTCCCGCTGGGTCGCCGACCCGACAACTAGAACCCGTTAATGACACCACGGCCCCCCTCGACGGGGCGGCACCGATCGACACCCCAACCGTGGAGGCGCCGAAGCAAGTTGCCTCCGAGCAGGCCAGGGAACCTGCCTCCGAGACGGCCAAGGAACCTGCCCCCGAGCCGGCCAAAGAACATGCCCCCGAGGCGGCCGTCACAGTTGGCCAAGAGCAACCTGCCTCGGACTCCAGCTCCTCCAACAATGACTCTAGCTCAGAGTCAGGTTCTGAAGAGGACGAGGCGCCCGAGGAGGAAGTAGCGCCTCCGGCACCGACCAGGTCTCAGAAAAGGAGGAAAGACAACCAGTTACCGGACAAGACGTACATCATCACTCGAGTCGATGACATCAAAGATGTTCCAGCGAGTCCACATAAGGCCGCCCAGACCTTCAGCAACGCCTGCGGGTGCATAGTCCGCGAACAAGTGAAGATCACATGCAAAGAGTTCAGCCAATTGACTGAGTCGACCCGAGATGCTCTGTTGAGAAAACTATGGGACAAGTACCAGATTCCTGCAGCCGACAAGGACAGAGTCGAAGTGCAAGCCCTTCACATCATGGCTAGGGCTCTGAAGACTTGGCGATACGATGCACAGAAAGTCGTGGACGACGATTGGGATACTAAAATTAGTAAAAGATGGTCCAAGATACAAAAGGAAGACTGGGACGAATTCGTTGCTCAAATAAGGAGCCCAGAATTCCAGGCGAAGAGTCACTGGGGGAAGGAGCTTCGCTCCAAGAACACATTAGACTACAAGCTCGGCAGCCGTGGATACCTAGGGAAGAGGCCAAAGTGGGCCAGAGAGGACGCGAAACTAGCCGCGGCTGGGAAAGCACCTCCTTTCGCGCATCTCAGGGAGCCACGCGCCAGGGAGTACATGAGAGTGCACACAAGCTCTGACCCTGTGACGGGGTCACCAATTATAGAGTCTGAGGAACTCCAGGAGGTGGCCAACCGGCTGGTAACGTCTCAACTCAGTGTCTTTTCTTACTTAATTACGTTGCATCCAAATACGGTATTTTCTCATCAAGTAATATAACTTGCAAACAGACCTGAGCCAACAGCCTGCAAGCTCACAGGACTCCGTCACGAGCTTCTCGAGGTGGAACGATGATATGGTGAAGGCTCGACAGAAACCGGAGCATCGGGGTCGTGTAGTAGGCGTCGGGGATGGCGTTAAATGGGACAAAGTATTTCCCCGAAACCCCGAGGGTCGCCGTCGCCCAAGGAGAGACAGTCAGGAGTACATGGAAAATTTGCGGGATCAAATGCGGGAGATTGCCGAGCAGACGTGGGTACATATGCAAGTGCTCGCAGCGCAAGGCGGTCCGACCATGCTTCCCGATAACCAGCCGTCTGGATAGAATAGCTACGCATCCGCCTCGGACGGCCACCCCGACTCGCTGAATCCGTCGACAGCATCACCGTAAGTTTCGTCCGCTAAATGAGTCATTATAGTAAATCATGATTTCATTGTCCTGACTCCAATGAGGACGGCACATCTATCCTCTATTTCGCAGGAAGCCACTAGATGCGCACTCACGGTGCAAATTCCTGGCATGAAGGTAAAGGTTGTGCACGGCCAGGTTTTCCCAATGCCGGAGGGGGCAATCATGCACTGTGTTCCTATGCGGGAGCACCATGCGAAGATGCAGGTGGACATCGTCCTCAACGACTACAATGATGTGTTAGTCCCTGTCCCCCCTGAAGCGGAACTGATCAAGCTAGGGCAGTGCAAGAACTACTTCATCCAGTGGCCAAAGAGCCAAATTATTTTATCTGCGGCGGCCTCTCCTCGCACGGCCCCCTCTCCTCGCACGGCCCCCTCGTTCGGCAACCCCTCTCCATCAGTCGGACGATTTCCGTTGGGCCTCAGCCAAACACCTCCGTCGTTTAAAGACCTGGAGGACCATCTTGTCAGGGACCAGTACAGGGAGCCGGTTTTGCAGTCCCCGGAGGCGCCGGAGGAACCCAACAACGATCCACCGGAAAGGCGCTCCGAGGCTCAAGGCGACCGGCTGGATGAACCTAGAGGGAAGATTTTCTCTCCCACCACACTAGCCGGAACACTGGAAGCAGCGATGGCGGCAGACAAGAGTCCTGAGCCGCTACACAGGAGGAAGAAAAGCAAAAAGAGACGGGCCGGCATCGGCGAGAAGGAAAGAAAGGAGCAAAAGCAGATGAAGAAATCCTTATCCTTCTCGGTGTCAGCATCATCATCCAAATTATCTACACGGAGCATGGGTCTCTGGCGAGATGTTTTCTATCAAGGTCAGGACTTACTCCCGCAGAATGAGTTGGACAATCTTTCGGAGACATGAAGGCGCTGCATGAAGATTACCTAAAGATGTCCAGAGATCCGCAAACATTCTGCCAATATTGGAAGGTCAAGGTGCCAAGAGAATATAATTTCTTCATGGAGAACGACCAGGACACCTTCGACATCAACTTTGAAGATTCTTCAACATGTACAACTTCTATAGGCTCGACACCACGATGGTCAGGCTATGGGCTCTCTACCAAGCCCAAGAGTGCAGACGTCTACGCGACTCCAATATTGGAATAATCATCCGATATGCATGAACGAAGGCTATGCTTCGACCCCGGACGGTCGAGTCTTTCTGGAAGAATACCTTTCGCGTGCATTCGTCGTTCATAAGGACAAGGAGTACATACTAGCCCCCTACAACTCTCCGTAAGTCCTTAACTTAGCACCGTGGGATTTTTTTGTTTTTACGTACGTATTACGTACGTATCTCCACCTGCTTACGTTCATTTGTTCACATTGACACAGCGACCACTGGGTCCTCATAGTGATTATTCCAAGCTGGGCCAAGACATTTACTTTGACTCTGACGAGAAAAAGAGATCGGACTTCAGAATATCACTAATATTTGGATACAGCTTTTTTCAAAGCCAAGTTCTCTCGGGACATAGTAAAATACCTTCAAGAGTCCGCCGTCTAACAATGGTACACCATTACAGTTTCCTTGCAGATAGAATTCAGCCAGAAATACCCGCGCCTAGCACGACATGTGATCGGTACTACACTGTGCCCATATGGACTGCTTGTCCGGTACAGGGCACAGAGCATGTGAGGCAAAGCTGTATGAAAGACCCCGAAGGCTATGGAACCCACGCCTATTCGTGTGAGCGGGGCACAGATACACTGGTACGACGGTGGCGTCAGGACTGTGCACGCCTCGAAAGAGTCGGTCGCCAAACCAAAGTCATCCACCTTGAAGTCATCTAAATCCAATGTCGGGGTGATTCGTACACCGGGCAATTCCCAGCTAAACTTGAACGCAGAGAATCGATAGATAGTTATTTGTAAAATGAAGAATAGTTG